>SJYA01000910.1:632265-712659 GCA_006410615.1 Neotragus moschatus
TTATACATAATATATATATTATGTATATGTGTTATACATAATATATATATTATGTATATGTGTTATACATAATATATATATTATGTATATGTGTTATACATAATATATATATTATGTATATGTGTTATACATAATATATATATTATGTATATGTGTTATATGTATATTATGTTTGATATATGCATATAATGTCTCTATATAGTAGTCATTATCCCTGGTCTCTTTGCTTTATCACCCACCTGTAAACCATCAGCACATCTTGACTATCCCCAAAATACATTAGGAATCTATCCATTTTTCTTCTGCTTTCACAGTTTTACTTTAATGACAGTTATCTCTTGCCTGAACCACAGTAGTAGCCATCTTACTTCTGTCTCAGCTTTTGCTCATTGCTTATTCGTTTTTGTCACATCACCCAGTATGATCTTTTCAGGATATAAATCAATTTTGTCATTCCCATACTTAAATCACCTCATTATCTTTCCATGTGTTTACCACAGCCTGCCTGGTCCTACTTAATCTCATTCCAATACTTCTCTTTGAAAAGGTTCTAACCACAGTCTGAAGTTTGCATTGTTATTCTCTCCTCAACAGACCATTGAGAAGTTCATGAGGGCAAAGCTTATTTGAACCACTAGAACAGAACCTAGAACAGCACCCAGAGTAAACATTCACTGACCAGTTACTGAATGGCTAATGTATATCAGGTACTGTTCTAGGTCCTGAGGCAACAATGATGAATAACAGAAATGGTCTCCATCCTAATGGGATTCACATCACATTGGAGGAGACAGACAGTAAACCAGACAAATGAACTAATATAATGTCAGGTAGCAGAGTTCACAGAAGACCTGTATACCCTGGTGAGTTCCCAGAGGAGGACATTCTGGACATGTCCTCCACAATAGATAAGGTTGATGATAGATGGACGACAGCATTGCTGTGCTGAGCTTCCTGTTAGAAGAGCTGGATACCTTGAGTGTGACCTGGGTAAAGAAGTATCAGGTCTGCTCTGTCATCAGAAGCTTGCTGCTTGTTACTGTACCTCTTCTAGGTACACTTCATTGAAAGTGACCTAATAGTTTCATTCCTAATAGTTTATTTTCTTCCTAAGGCCTGTCTGTTAGAAGGTTGAGTGTACTTCTTATTGACGCAACTATTTTAGTTAGCTAAAGAAAGCAACTAATCTGAGAAGTATTCTTTTAATGCACATGTTTTCAGAACCATATACTTAGCCCTAAGGCAGTAATTCAAATCTGTATCTCCTAAATGTTTCCTGTTTAACTTTTATTATCGTAAAAGGACAATCGTAACAGTGTTCTCTTTTTTTTTAGTTTATTTTTATTGAAGTATAGTTGAAGTATAGTTTAATTGGAATGTTATGTTAATTACTGCTATATAACAAAAGGGTTATATATATATATACATTCTTATTCTTTTCCTTTGTGGTTTATCACAGGATGTTGAATATAATTCCCTGTGCTATACAGTAGGACCTTGTTGGTTATCCATTCTATATATATATGTGTTTGTATCTGCTAATCCCAAATTCCCAATCTCGCCCTCTCCTATTGTCCCCCAACCTTGGCAACCACCAGTTTATTCTCAATAGCCCTGATTCTGTTTCTGTTTTTTAGATAGATTCATTTTTGTCATATTTTAGAGTTCACTCATGAGTGATATCATATATTGTATATCTTTCTCCATCTGACTTACTTCACTTAGTATGATAATCTCTGGTTGTATCCATATTGCTGCAAATGGCATTATTTCATTCTTTTTTTTTAATGGCTGAGTAATTTTCAATTGTATATATGTACCACATCTTCTTTATCCATTCATCTGTTGATGGACATTTAGGTTCTTTCCATGTCTTAGCTACTATAAATAGTGCTGCTGCAAACATAGAGGTGCTTGTATCTTTTTGAATTATAGTTTTGTCTGGACATATGCCCAGGAGTGGACTATATGGTATATAATATATACATAACTTTTTGAATTATAGTTTTGCCTGGACATATGCCCAGGAGTGGATTGCTGGATTATATGGTAATTCTTATTTTTAGTTTTATGAGGAACCTCCATACTGTTCTCCACAGTGGCTGCACCAACCTACATTCCTACCACCAATGTAGAAGGGCTGCCTTTTCTCACTCGCTCTAGCATTGTTACTTGTAGACTTTTTAATGATGACCATTCTGACCAGTGTAACCCTCACTGTAGTTTTGATCTGCATTTCTCTAATAATTAGCAATGTGAACACTTTTCATGTGCTTATTGGTCATGTGTATTTCTTTGGAAAAATGTCTCTTTCAGTCTTTGCCTATTTTTTGATTAGATTGCATACCAACCTTCTTAAGAAAGTTTCTTAGTAATTAAATAGATGATGTTTCAAGTTCCTCACAGATATTTTTCATGTCTTTCATGGTTGTGGGAACACGTGGCATGCGTGTGATTCTCCTGAATGTGCTGTAAGGAGTTCTTTGAGTATTAGTCAAAGAGCATTGCACAAATAAAGGATGTATTTTT
The DNA here is from genome assembly GCA_006410615.1 of Neotragus moschatus. Classification (NCBI taxonomy): domain Eukaryota; kingdom Metazoa; phylum Chordata; class Mammalia; order Artiodactyla; family Bovidae; genus Neotragus; species Neotragus moschatus. Next base: position 634,795 of record SJYA01000910.1, read on the forward strand.
TTATTTGCTTTTGTAGTTGCATGCCACTTTTAAATTTAGTGTCCTCATTACATTAATGTGCTTTATCATGGGGCTGTTTCTTCATTTGTGAGTATTAATAGCTTTTCCATTTTTTATTCAGATGACATGAAAATGGAGACTGATATTAAGAGAAACAAAAAGACTCTTCTAGACCAGCATGGGCAGTACCCCATATGGATGAACCAGAGGCAAAGGAAAAGGCTGAAAGCAAAGCGAGAGAAAAAGAAGGGAAAAAGCAAAGTAAAAGCCATGAAGGCAGCAAAGGGTTTGGCCTGGTAGACTCTAAAAACTTGAAAAATGCAACATGGGACAAATCTTTGATTAGAATGTATACATGGATTTCAGCTTCCACCAAATGAAAAGTTTATTTCCATTTTTCAACTTGGCCTTTTTCTTTAAGCCCAATATAACTCCTCTAATTTGGTAACTTGNGAACTAATATAATGTCAGGTAGCAGAGTTCACAGAAGACCTGTATACCCTGGTGAGTTCCCAGAGGAGGACATTCTGGACATGTCCTCCACAATAGATAAGGTTGATGATAGATGGACGACAGCATTGCTGTGCTGAGCTTCCTGTTAGAAGAGCTGGATACCTTGAGTGTGACCTGGGTAAAGAAGTATCAGGTCTGCTCTGTCATCAGAAGCTTGCTGCTTGTTACTGTACCTCTTCTAGGTACACTTCATTGAAAGTGACCTAATAGTTTCATTCCTAATAGTTTATTTTCTTCCTAAGGCCTGTCTGTTAGAAGGTTGAGTGTACTTCTTATTGACGCAACTATTTTAGTTAGCTAAAGAAAGCAACTAATCTGAGAAGTATTCTTTTAATGCACATGTTTTCAGAACCATATACTTAGCCCTAAGGCAGTAATTCAAATCTGTATCTCCTAAATGTTTCCTGTTTAACTTTTATTATCGTAAAAGGACAATCGTAACAGTGTTCTCTTTTTTTTTAGTTTATTTTTATTGAAGTATAGTTGAAGTATAGTTTAATTGGAATGTTATGTTAATTACTGCTATATAACAAAAGGGTTATATATATATATACATTCTTATTCTTTTCCTTTGTGGTTTATCACAGGATGTTGAATATAATTCCCTGTGCTATACAGTAGGACCTTGTTGGTTATCCATTCTATATATATATGTGTTTGTATCTGCTAATCCCAAATTCCCAATCTCGCCCTCTCCTATTGTCCCCCAACCTTGGCAACCACCAGTTTATTCTCAATAGCCCTGATTCTGTTTCTGTTTTTTAGATAGATTCATTTTTGTCATATTTTAGAGTTCACTCATGAGTGATATCATATATTGTATATCTTTCTCCATCTGACTTACTTCACTTAGTATGATAATCTCTGGTTGTATCCATATTGCTGCAAATGGCATTATTTCATTCTTTTTTTTTAATGGCTGAGTAATTTTCAATTGTATATATGTACCACATCTTCTTTATCCATTCATCTGTTGATGGACATTTAGGTTCTTTCCATGTCTTAGCTACTATAAATAGTGCTGCTGCAAACATAGAGGTGCTTGTATCTTTTTGAATTATAGTTTTGTCTGGACATATGCCCAGGAGTGGACTATATGGTATATAATATATACATAACTTTTTGAATTATAGTTTTGCCTGGACATATGCCCAGGAGTGGATTGCTGGATTATATGGTAATTCTTATTTTTAGTTTTATGAGGAACCTCCATACTGTTCTCCACAGTGGCTGCACCAACCTACATTCCTACCACCAATGTAGAAGGGCTGCCTTTTCTCACTCGCTCTAGCATTGTTACTTGTAGACTTTTTAATGATGACCATTCTGACCAGTGTAACCCTCACTGTAGTTTTGATCTGCATTTCTCTAATAATTAGCAATGTGAACACTTTTCATGTGCTTATTGGTCATGTGTATTTCTTTGGAAAAATGTCTCTTTCAGTCTTTGCCTATTTTTTGATTAGATTGCATACCAACCTTCTTAAGAAAGTTTCTTAGTAATTAAATAGATGATGTTTCAAGTTCCTCACAGATATTTTTCATGTCTTTCATGGTTGTGGGAACACGTGGCATGCGTGTGATTCTCCTGAATGTGCTGTAAGGAGTTCTTTGAGTATTAGTCAAAGAGCATTGCACAAATAAAGGATGTATTTTTTTATTTGCTTTTGTAGTTGCATGCCACTTTTAAATTTAGTGTCCTCATTACATTAATGTGCTTTATCATGGGGCTGTTTCTTCATTTGTGAGTATTAATAGCTTTTCCATTTTTTATTCAGATGACATGAAAATGGAGACTGATATTAAGAGAAACAAAAAGACTCTTCTAGACCAGCATGGGCAGTACCCCATATGGATGAACCAGAGGCAAAGGAAAAGGCTGAAAGCAAAGCGAGAGAAAAAGAAGGGAAAAAGCAAAGTAAAAGCCATGAAGGCAGCAAAGGGTTTGGCCTGGTAGACTCTAAAAACTTGAAAAATGCAACATGGGACAAATCTTTGATTAGAATGTATACATGGATTTCAGCTTCCACCAAATGAAAAGTTTATTTCCATTTTTCAACTTGGCCTTTTTCTTTAAGCCCAATATAACTCCTCTAATTTGGTAACTTGAATAAAATATTTGATGAGTAAAAGTACACTGATATTTCAATTGAATGTTGTCCTATTGCTATTGCTAAGTCACTTCAGTCATGTCCAAATCTGTGCAACCCCATAGACGGCAGCCCACCAGGCTCCCCCGTCCCTGGGATTCTCCAGGCAAGAACACTGGAATGGGTTGCCATTTCCTTCCCCAATGCATGAAAGCGAAAAGTGAAAGTGAAGTCACTCAGTCATGTCTGACTTAGTGACCCCATGGACTGCAGCCCACCAGGGTCCTCCATCCATAGGATTTTCCAGGCAAGAGTACTGGAGTGAGGTGCCATTGTCTTCTCCATGTTGTCCTATATGTGGGGATTATCAGACATCAGAATTCTCTCAAGTGTTAATGCAGTTGTAATCGTTCGGTCTTAGTAAAATATGGCATCATGCTGACAAATTTGAGATAACTCAGATTTAAAGTAAATTGTTGTATCACTTGAAAAATATGTCAGTGGATCATATAATCAGTACTTATTTGGAGTTTTGATTTTGTATAATTCAGAGTAAAAGATACATCTAGATCCTAAAGATCTGTTCTTTCATATATCCTTAAGGTTTCCTAGTAGTAGATAAGACCAGATTCTTCACTTCAGTTTTTAAAAAATCTTAACTTTTTAGGTAGAATGTTAACATGTACAAATTAGTGTGTTCCATCTTTTCAGAAAATTTAAACATCCTGGGAACTAGTTTAATGTTCTTCAGTTTTGATATTATTCTCAGAGTATAGTTCTCAGATTTTCTGGATGTGTTGTGAAAAAAATACATTACATGGTCACATCAGTTTGGGAAGTGCTACGTTGTTAAAGATTCAAAGAAAATATTAGCTTAGGACAGCATATCTTGGAGATACTGCACATTGTTCCAAACCACCACAATAAAGGGAACCACATGAGTTGTTTGGTTTCCTAGTGCATATAAAAATTATGTTTATACTAGTCTATTTTGCAGCAGCCTTTTATGTTAAAAAAGATATATAACTTAAAAAAAAATGCTGTTGGGAAAATGGCACTGATAGGCTTATTTGACAGAAGGTTGCCACAAACCTTCAGTTTGTTAAAAAAAAATTGTATGCAAAGCACAATAAAATGAGGTCTGCCTATGTGGTCGTGTAGAAATCTAGCAGACTTCCAGGTGTTAGGGACCCAGGGAACAAGGCAAGGTGTTTGCCCTCATGGGTGAACTCAGAAGAGGCTGTTAGCTTCTTAGGAAAACCAAGTTAAAAGTGAGACCTATTAGAATAATCACTTAATCATAAGGACACAAATGTTGTACTGGGCATGTTGCTAGGCTGGGACACAATATAGAAATAAAAAGGACACACAACCCAAATCTTTTAGATGTGAAGCTGAAATTTAACACGAAGTAAAGTCTTAGGATTATTTTATATAATAAACTTCTCAATCTACTTAGTGATTAGTTCACCAAAAAGTGGATTATTTTTAAATACTTAAGCTAATAGAAGATGTGAGTTGAAAAGTTCAAAAAAGGTCATGGCCTTTTTTTGCCTTTTGGTATAATTTTGAACAACAAAGTTTGTGAGGAACAGGAAATACATAATGTTAATTCATGAAATAAAAAGTCGCTAACATTGTCTATTTAAGCCATGACAATATCAGCATAAATATACCAGCTAAGTTGTTTGCTCTTTACACCCATCATAGGAATTGTCCACATCAGGGATGTTACACACTTGGTGTTTATTTAAAATTCGGCAGCATTGTCAGGTATGTTTTTGCCAGATTTTCTTTAAGTTGGAGGTTAGAGGCCAGTGCTAAGTATTTATTCATGTTTTTTGAGACTGATAATCTCCAGTTTGACTCCCAACGGTAGACAGTAGCTTTTTTTTCATCCAGGACCTTTCAGTGATGTTAGGCTGTTCACTTAATGTTTATCTACTCATGAAGTTTGTACAGTCAGGATTTAACATAAAGGTTAACAGAATCAAAATACTATAAAGATGTATTTGAGAAATATGTTCTCAAGAGTCCTGTGTCCTCTGACAAGCTGGCAATCAAAAATTGGCAGAGTTTGTGATGGGTACCTCTAAGGTCACTGAGTTCTTGAACTGTGTGGTCAGCAGGATTTTTGCTACCTAATTTTGGTGGGAACTATAGCATTCTGAAATAAGTACAGCGTATGATCACTTCTTTATTGCTTTTCCTGAAGGTTGTAAATTAGGAAGTATAGCAAAGTCCTCTAATCCCTTAAATGATAGTCATCTCTTTGTCTGATGTTTTTCAGAGAATTCTATAAAACCACCAGGTGGAGCTCAAGCTAAGCACCAAACCTTTTTTTGGAATGAGATTGAGTGGGCTAAATCACATTAGGGATTTAATGTGACATTTTATTTTTGTTTTTTAAAAAATCAAGTTTATTATATAAGAACAATCAAAATTGCTTTTAATTATTGATTGCATATCAGGCCTTAGTCATTTAGTCCTCAGTTCAGTTCAGTTCAATCGCTCAGTCGTGTCTGACTCTGCGAACCCATGAATCGCAGCACGCCAGGCCTCCCTGTCCATCACCAACTCCCGGAGTTCACTCAGACTCACCTCCATTGAGTCAGTGATGCCATCCAGCCATCTCATCCTCTGTTGTCCCCTTCTCCTCCTGCCCCTAATCCCTCCCAGCATCAGGGTCTTTTCCAATGAGTCAACTCTTCGGATGAGGTGGCCAAAGTACTGGAGCTTCAGCTTCAGCATCAATCCTTCCAAAGAAATCCCAGGGCTGATCTCCTTCAGAATGGACTGGTTGGATCTTGCAGTCCAAGGGACTCTCAAGAGTCTTCACCAACACCACAGTTCAAAAGCATCAATTCTTTGGCGCTCAGCTTTCTTCACCATCCAACTCTCACATCCATACACGACCACTAGAAAAATCATAGCCTTGACTAGACAGACCTTTGTTGCAAAGTAATGTCTCTGCTTTTCAATATACTGTCTAGGTTGGTCATAACTTTTCTTCTAAGGAGTAAGAGTCTTTCAATTTCATGGCTGCAGTCACCATCAGCAGTGATTTTGGAGCCCAAAACAATGAAGTCTGACACTGTTCCTACTGTTTCCCTATCTATTTCCCATGAAGTGATGGGACCAGATGCCATGATCTTCGTTTTCTGAATATTGAACTTTAAGCCAACTTTTTCACTCTGCTCTTTCACTTTCATCAAGAGGCTTTTTAGTTCCTCTTCACTTTCTGCCATAAGGGTGGTGGTATCTGCACATCTGAGGTTATTGATATTTCTCCCAGCAATCTTGATTCCAACTTGTGCTTCTTCCAGCCCAGCATTTCTCATGATGTACTCTGCATATAAGTTAAATAAGCAGGATGACAATATACAGCCTTGATGTACTCCTTTTCCTATTTGGAACCAGTCTATTGTTCCATTTAGCCCTAAAATCTTTCATGTATTAACTCATTTAATCTTCTCAGCAATCCTATTATATCTATATACACCAGTGGAAACTGAAGCACACAGGCCATATAGTTGGGACTCAAATTCAGACAGTCAAGCACCAGAGCCTATCCTCTTATAATGCCATTCTGCCTCTTAAGGGTGTGCAAACTTGCTAAGAAAAAAAGTAGTTTTAGGATAGAGTACTTTTGGTTCAGTCCATTTGGTATACTCAAGATCAGATAAAGAGCAGATTTTAATAGAGAAATGATGTATAGACCTCTTCTCAAATCTCAAATCCCCAGGCCCAAACCAGACTGGCGTTCCTTTAGTAGCACACCCTTAGAATGGGTTGACCCCATCCTAATGGTATAGCACACATTCATTGGTACTCAAGCTACTAATCAGAGAAGAAATGTAAACTGCAATTGAAGCTCTAAGAATCAAGTGGTTTTGACTACATCTCTTCCTCTAATGTCGTTTTATATACATCTTCCCTTTACTAGTTTACATGCTGCCTAGATTAAATAGGTAGCAGAATATATTTGCTTATAAGGAGATGTGGATATTTTCAAAATTTGGGTCAATATATCTGGAATATGATTTTTAGGAGTTAGAGAAGGCAGTAATGGGCTATAAATGACTTGTTTTAAAAATCTGAAATGTGTGTTAAATATCTGGAGTGTGTTGATGATGAAGGGTAGTATGTAGGAGTAGTGAAGTGAAGTGGTAGCTACAAATAGAACAAAAAGGAGGAATCTAAAGAGACTTTAGGGAATTCCCACCTATTTAAATGCTACAACTGAGATGCAGATGGTGGGTTGTTGACTAAACTTACGAGCTGAGAGACTGACTTCTGATGCCACTTGGCAGAGTGATTCCCATTCATGCCAAGCACAAAATATCATGCTTTTCCTCTGTATTTGCCAGAGTATAAAAACTCCATTGCATTAGGTGCATTCTAGTTTAACAAAATGTTTAGGGGGATTGTTGTTTAGTTGCTAAATTTTGTCTGATTGTTTTGAGACCCCATGGACTGTAACCTGTCAAACTCTTCTGTCCGTGAGGGGTATTAGGGAACGGTTAAATCCTCATGCCAGTTTAAGGCCACTCTGTTGTTTGTGGGGTCCCATCAGGTAGCAGAAAGGCCAAGGCCAGCTTTGTGCCTGCTTACAACCCCCTCAAAAGTTTACACAGTTGAATGCCAGGAGTCTCCTGCACATATTTTAGAGAAGAAAAAAAGATGCGTGTGTGCTTAGTTGTGTCCGACTGCAACCCCATGCAACTGTAGCCCACCAGGCTCCTCTGTCCATGAGATTTCCCAGGCAAGAATACTGGAGTGGGTTGCCATTCCTCCTCCTAGGCATCTTCCTGACCCAGGGATCAAACAGGCATCTCCTACATTGGCAGGAAGATTCTTACCCATGAACCACCTGGGAAGCCTAATTTCCTAAGATATTAGTAATAACAGCCAACATTTAGAGATTGCTTAATGTGTTAAATTTTTTACCTATACTATTTCATTTAATCCCTAAATCAATCCTGTGAGATCAATACTCATAATCCCTGTTTGCAGAGGAGGAACCAACTTTGGAGAGGTAAGTAAACTTGCCCAAAGTTATGCAACTATTAAACTGTGATTAAGGCTCTCTGGTGTGTAGAATGAATGTCTCTGATGGTACGTCAGAGACTGGTTTTGACTCAGTCTTAAGGAAGAGTCTTCTAAGATGTTTGTTGGGAGATAAAACAAGTAGCCTTGGGAGGACTGTCCTGTCGAGGTAATGCTAGACAGCCACTTGGTTGGAATGTGGCAGAATGGACCCAAATATTGTACTTGGAATTTCAGTGGAAAGCTGGGTAAGTCTTTCAGTCAAGGAGTGCCTTACATGAAGTTGTTCACTTTGAAAAGTACTGTACTTATTTAGCCCTTTTTTAGTTTTTTGGTGCCCCATGATTGCAGACTTAAGTATCTTTTTGGCAGAAATAACAATCTGAAATCTTAAATTTGTTAATGTCGTTAAGTCTGGTATTCATTCTAAGTTCTGCTTTAAAGTATGGAAAAACGTTATAAACATCTGCTTTAAACAATGAATAGGGTGAAGTCCTTTGCATTTTAATTTAAAGAATGGCATTGTTTTATAATACATTAAGTTTATAATATGCAGAGTATATTTAATTTCCTAAAGTGATGACTTGTCTTGGCATTATGCTATCTTATGAAACACTTTCTCACTCTCACATTGTGTCTTTATAGTTTTCAATATCAGCAAAACGTTTAAATAGTCTTAGTTGGGTGTTGTGTATCACTGTACAGTAACTGCTAGTACATATGGTATTTCTGATCCGTGTAATAAAGTACATTTGTCATGTATCTTGTGATCTGCATACCTTTCAGCTGTTACTTCATAAATCTGTTCCATCAGAGAACTGCTTTGTACAGCAATGGTTGAAGCTGCTTTTAATAAACTAATATTTTGTGTCTTTTATATGTAATCAACAGGGAGTATTACAGACTTGTGCCTCTGTGGAGAAACATTCCACTAAACTTCTTTTCTCTTGACAATAATGGAAAAAAAAATAGCTTAGGAAGAACACAGATGTTCAAGAACATATGTTGTTTGCTCCTAAAAGTCAGCTGAAGATCTTTTGTATTGCTCCAGGGTTTTATTTTTATGTTTGTTTTTATTTTTTTGTTTTTTAATCCTTTAGAGAAGAAACTGTACTATGTGATGAGAGGCAGGGAGATAAAATTACAGTGGGAGAACAACGTTGGGTACTATTTTTCAAAATTCTTAAATACTTCATCTTGCTCACATAAAGAGGTGATATTCTTGAGCAGAGCGGTAGGCAATTGGCCAAAGATTGGTCATTCCTACATGCTTCCGTACGCAGACATAAGCACTCTGCTCTAGGTTTAGTCTTTGTTCTATCTGAACTTCAAACTAGTATCGTCTTCACAAAAGCATAGATGTTTACTAATGCAGGAGTCCCTTGAGTAATTGGATAGGGGCTGTTGTCTTTATTCATCTGTAGAAATTTGCTCAGTGAGTAATGTCTCCACAGTCTGGGCAATTGGTTATTGATAAATATAATGAAATATTCATGGAAAATACTCAGGGAAGCTGTACGCCTTGGGTGAAATTGGTATGGTCGTCCTTTATAAGCCTATGAATCTTTAAGAAGAATCACCGTAAAGAGAATGGGAACCAGCTGTTCTGAATCTCCACTGACGAAATGGGTTTTAACTGTAGCAGAAGGAATTTGGGTTAAATGGAAAGAAGAACTTCCTGAATGTGAGTGTTATTTAAAGCCAGGTTTGGATTGAGAAGAGGCTGTTGAATTGTCTCTCTTGAGGAGAGAGAGAAAGAGTGCTGCTGCTGCTAAGTCGCTTCAGTCGTGTCCAACTGTGCGACCCCATAGACGGCAGCCCAGCAGGCTCCCCCGTCCCTGGGATTCTCCAGGCTCGAGCACTGGACTGGGTTGTCATTTCCTTCTCCAATGCATCAAAGTGAAACGTGAAAGTGAAGTCACTCAGTCGTGTCCAACTCTTCGCGACCCCATGGACTGCAGCCCACCAGGCTAGAGAAAGGAATGGAAGGGGGCGAAGAGTGGGAGTATGAGAGTGGGAGGCCCCTCACTTAATCAAGATGGTTTAATTGTAATTCTGCCGAGTGGTTATGAGTTCTTTATTCTCTTTTCTCACACGTACCTCTCCAGTTTTGAAGTTTGAAAGGTCAGACCTGAAGAGTATACTTTAGTCATTAGAACTAAAGAGCCAGAGAACCCCTAGGTCTGGAGGTCCTTTTGGTGTGATTCTTAACTGAAAGGAAATGCTAAGGTGTGACTAGGGAATGAGGAAATTAACCCAGGGTTGATTTTCCACCCTTGTCATTAAAGACCTTGTCATTAAAGAGTGTACACTCTGAGTTCATAGTGCCAGGAAGGAATTTGACATTGAGCTGTTTCTGGAAAGGCAAGTGGGTGGTAGGCTGGAATTGCTTGGATTTAGGATGAGTGAAGGGGCTGTGCTGGGCATGTGCCAGCAAAATTTTTTTTCCAGGAAATCAGCAAGACCAGAAGGTTGCAGATCAAATTTGGCACTTTAAATTACAGAGAGCAGAGACTGAGAGAACAGGGAAAGTTTACACTTTTTTTTTTTTCCTGACTATCACCACCCTGTCCTGTCCCCATTTGATACACTTTTGCGCCTTCTTTTTCTCTGTATTCTTTCAGTCTGGTTTTCTTGCATATAATGTCAAAATATTTTTTTTATTAATTAAAACTTAAAGCTCTGAGTGAAACATTCTTTACTTACTTCTTAGGGGAAAAAATCCCATCAAGTTTAGTTGCGTTTTTGTTTATAAATGACTTCTGGGATTTTTCCTTGTGGAAAATTTGTCCACTGACAGTAATTGAAATAGATTTCCTACTTCTGTGCTGTTTTTCTTATCTTTTTCACTTTGTCTTTCTCTCTTCCTTTTTCCTCTTAAAAATGTTTTGTTTTGCTTTTTTTTCTACACTGACCTCTTTTTCTGAATGGATATTATTTTAATTTCCTCCTTAGGCTCAAATCACTACTCTTTTTGCATTCTCTCTCTGCCTCTCCACTTGGCTCTTCTCTTTTCATCTCAGTTTTTCTGCTTACCATATTTTCTTTCCTCTTCCTTTTTACCCTCATCTTTTAACTTAACTGGGTGCATAAAGAGATGATGTGCTTTACAGCAGGGTCAAGCCAATTGGCTGGCCATCTGTTTTTACAAATAAAGTTTTATTGAAACATAGCCACACCCACTCATTCATGCACATTATTGTCTGTGGGAGCTTTTGTAAAATAAAGGCAGAATTGAATATTTATGAATGAGACCCTTCTCTAGCCTGAAAATCCCAAATTATTTACTATCTGGCCTTTTAAGAAAAAGTTTGCTGAATCCTGCTTTAAAATATTTTCTGTACTTATTAAATGAAGGCTTTTGTTCTTTATCTGGAAATTAAGATGAGTTGGGTCTGTTTTGTGTCTCCCTGTGCTATGCTGTGTTAGTCGCTCAGTCATGTCCAACTCTTTGTTACCCCATGAACTGTAGCCCACCAGACCCCTCTGTCCATGGGATTCTACAGGCAAGAATACTGGAGTGGGTTGCCATGCCCTCCTCCAGGAGATCTTCCCAATCCAGGGATCGAACCCAGGTCTCCAGCACTGCAGGTGGATTCTTTACCATCTGAGCCACCAGGGAAGCCCTTACGTCTCCCTCCTTAGTGACATTGAGTTGTGTTTTATATTTGCAAATTTTCCCCAAATTTCTCAGTTAATGGTATTGGTGTCCAAAAGAAAAATAGAAGCTAACTGTCTATCAAAGCAAAGTAGGTAATACCAAAAAAGTCCTTTATGGTGTGTTCTTGTCTGTGTGTTAAGAGGTTTTCCACATCTTTCACCTCTAATTGGGCTCTTTTCCTGATTTGATTCCTGGGTTGGGAAGATCCACTGGAGAAGGGATAGGCTACCCACTGCAGTATTCTTGGGCTTCCCTGGTAAAGAATCTGCCTGCAATGCGGGAGACCTGGGTTCAATCCCCAGGTTGGAAAGATCACCTGGAGAAGGGAAAGGCTACCTACTCAGGTATTCTGGTCTGGAGAATTCCATGGACTGTATAGTCCATGGGGCCTCAAAGAGTCAGACATGACTGAATAACTTTCACTTCACACTTTAGTCTTGGAGGGAAACAGAGGATAATTCCGTTGTAAAGCTTTTCAAAAGTCTCACAGCTAACTTTTAAGTTTATGAACCATTTTTGGAAATGTTAGATGATGGAGAAAGTACTCTTAAATTGAATATGGCACCTAGAATACTGGCACATATAAAAAAGCATTTCAATTTAGTTTTATTTGGTGGATGGTCCATCTGAAAATGTTTCACACAAATATTCTTATAGGTTGATTTCATTAACATGAATTAATGTGGACTAAAATAGTCTTAAGACTTAAAGCTGAAAAATGTTTTAAAGATCATCTGTTTTAACCCTGTGCTTGTTAACAAATGAGGAAACCATTGAGATCCCTAGATATTAGGAGTTCATGACTCAGTTCAGAGCCCAGGTCTCTTCTCAATACAATCGTTTTCTAAACCGTAGGGGAGTGACAACTGGCCATACAAATGTAGCATTCTGACTAAGGTCAAGAGTAATTCTATTCTTTTACTCTGTATAAAAAGAGGGACTGCTAAAGCATGGGTGGAGGAAAGTTTCAGGGAAAATAGATCCATGTATATTTGTGACTAAGTCCCTTTGCTGTCCACCCAAAACTGTCACAACATTGTTAGTTGGTTATACTCCAACATAAAATAAAAAGTTAAGAAAAGAGGGGCAGCTAGATGAAGCCATGGTATATAATTAAATCGTCTTTCCTGCAGCTCTGTTCCTGCTGTGGTTAATAACCAGGCTTTCCAGTGGTACCTCTTGACCTCATAGGCAGTGTAACATCTTTCAGTTAAAACAAAACAACACAATAACAAACTTCTCCTCTTGCCCTGTGCCCCCATAAAAGGCTAGATTTTTCATTGTTTCTACTCTCTTCTAATTACCCTATGTAGTTATCAATTTCTTATTTTTTTCTCATAAAAGTAATGCAAGTATTATAGAAAATTAGAAAACCCAGTGAAGTCTACATGAAATATAATCATCCATAATCCAACCGCCCAAAGAATATATGTGTCTATATCTTCATAACTGTCTCAACACTGTACAGTTTTATATTCTGTTTTTTTAACTTTACATCACGGGGATTTTCCCTACACTACAAAATGTTTTGAAAGGTAGCCTCATATTCTATCTTGTGGGTTAACTACATTTTCTTACTTGCCTGTGTTTGGGTGTTTAAATTTTTTCCAAAATATTTTTTTTTGTGTGTGATTAAAATACTTCTTTGTAATAATAATGGACTTACTAATCGTTATCTGATATATTCTTATAGAAGAGTTTTAGAAGAGAATGAATTTTTCTTAAAAAGATTCCTGACCTATATTGCCAACTCACTTTCCTGAAAGGCTGAAACAATTAGTAATCCTTCCTTGAGTGTGTGACCGCCTGTCTGGGTTATACTGGAAGGGCTGTAAATTAAGCTTTTAAAACATTCCTTTCAATATGTCACTCTCCAGCTAGGAAACTTCCCATGGCTGCGAGATCAAATCTAAGCATCTTAGTGTGTATGCTCTTCCATTTCTTTACTTCCAACTAATTTCTCAACCACCAGAATCTGGCATCTGCCCCCATCCATGTGCCTGGAGGCATCTAGGAAACAGCCCTAGATGGACTAAGTATCAGGAAACTAGAGTTCAATTCCCAGCCTTGCTACTTGGTCATAAGGGCTTTCCAGGTGGTACAGTGATAAAGAATTTACCTGCCAGTGCAGGAGATGCAGAAGACTCAGTTTCGATCCCTGGGTCAGGAAGATCCCCTGGAGGAGGAAATGGCAACCCACTCCAGTATGCTTGCCTGGAGACTCCCAAGGACAGAGGAGCCACTTAGTAGTATGTGACATTGGTCATTAAATAACTTAATTTCTTTAAGTCTGTTTTCCTGGCTTTAAAATGGAAATAATAAAACATATCTTGATTTGTGAGTCTCCTGTGAGATAATGGAGGTAAGAAAAGTTTTTAATCTGGGGAGCACTGTAAACATTTGGGGGTGTGTTGTAATTGAGACTCCTCATGGGTAATTAGCAGTGCTGTCCGCCAAATATTTCTGATCTCTTTTAGGCTCATGGTAAAACTTCACTTCCCCACCCCCTGCATTTGGATTTGGCCAAATGGCTGACTTCCACCAGTGAGATATGAGCAGAAGTGACGTGTGCATTTACATGTGAAATCTTCTGTGAGTTAGGCCTTAGTCAGCCACCCTCCTATTCTCTCTTCCATGCAAAGGGCAGTGCTTCAGATGGTGACTGCCAGGTCCTGGAGAAAGAACATCAGTGTGGAGAGGAATTCCCAGCCACCCAGTGAGGGGCATGTATCTTGAACAAAGCTTTGTTTTCTAAAGCCTGAGGTTTGGGGTGGATTGCTACAGCACTCTCACCTCGTGGTACGAGCCTAATCTTGTTCCATCTTTCTCTGGAGCCTTTGATAGTACTGACATTTTTGAAGCCTTCTTTTCCTTTGACTTGGTGCCATTCACACTCTTGGTATTTTCCCCCATCTCTAACAAATCCTCAGGCCCCATTGCAGGCTCTTCCTTCATTTTCCACTCAAATACACATGTAAGATGAGTTTTTTACCTTATCCTCGTTTACTTTCACAGCTTTATGTCTCTCTTGACCCTGTATGTTTGAAAAAGAGTTCCAGTTTGAGGATTACTGGTCTACCCTTTTTTATGCCTTGAGGGCAGAGACCCTGAATTGGAACCAGATGACCAGCTGGCTGTTGCACTTGTCTACCTGCCAGAGACCTAACCTCTGTATACCTCTGTTTCTGCATCTGTAACATGGGGATAAATATAATTCCTACCTCACAGATGCTTGAGAGGATTAAATAAGAAAATCCATGTAAAACACTTCCAGTGCTTATGTAGGACGCAGTAAGTTTACTATAAATGGTGGTAGTTGTTCCACTGTTACATATCTCCTCTTCTCTCTCCTTTACTCCCCAAGTTCTAGCTCCGGTTTCTGGTAGCATAAGCTTAGAAATAGAAACCCCGTAGTAAACGTTTATTTTACTCCTAACATCACCTTGATGGCTGATGACAGGAGTGAAAAACTGGTATCCTTGCCCAGAAGATGCTTTGTGCAGTGTGTGCTTTGTTTTTTAATTGAATATTGCCTTTAGGCGGGTCAGACACTTGTAAATTCCCTCCGCCCTCCCGTTTTCCACGGTCACCTGACCCTGGGAGGAAGTCTGTTTTCTGCAGTCCTGTTCTACCAGCACTCACTCATCTTTCCCTTGCGTACTCCAGACTGTCTGCCAGACACCTTGGCTTCCATCGTCTTTTCCCTGAGACTATCTTTTCTTTAATGGTGAATACACACAACATAAAATTTACCAATTAATCCATTTTTTAGTGTACAGTTCAGTTGGTCTTAAGTACATTCAAGATGCGGTGCAACCATTACCACAGTCCATTTCCAGAAGCTTTTCCACCATCCGAAACAGAAACTCTGTCCCCAAAGACAAAAATTCCCCATTCCACCCTCCTCTCAGCCTCCAGTAACCATTGTTTGACATTCTGTCTCTACGAATTTGCTTGTTCTAAGTATACTCCATACACATGGAATTATACAGTGTTCATTCTTCTGTGACTGGCTTCTTTCACTTAGCATAATGTTTTCAAGGTTGTAGCATGTGTCAGACTTTGATTTTAATGGCTGAATAATATTCTATTGTATGGATATACCACAAATTGTTTATCCATTCATCTATCTATGGACATTTAGATGGTTCTGTTGAGCATATTTTGAAGCCATGGTGCTGGCCCATCCAAGTCCTTCTTTCTCAGACACCCTTCCCTTCTTGAAACGCCTTTGTACACTTTGTCTGCCTCAGAGTCATATACTGAGTGAGAAAATTGTTGAAGACAAAGGCTGAGAAGGAGCAGACGGAGAAGTCACGGACCATGTAAATATGATGGTGAAAATTAAAGTCACTCAGTCATGTCCAACTGTCTTCAACCCCATGGACCGTAGCTTGCCAGGCTCCTCTGTCCATGGGATTCTCCAGGCCAGAATACTGGAGTGGGTTGCTGTTTCCCTCTCCAGGGGATCTTCCCAACTCAGGGATCGAGCCCAGGTCTCCTATATTGCAGGCAGATTCTTTACCATAGATCTTTAATTTCTTTTTGCAAACAAATGTATGATTTTAAAAAAAATACTCTTATATTTAACAATTATAATGCTGTAGGTTTCACATGTCTTTCTGGTAGCTGATTTCGTGTGTTTATCAATATGTTTTGACTGCTACAAATAGCTTTTGTGTTGTTGTTTGGCAAGCTGGTGGTAGGAGACACCCAGTGCCCTTCAGTGCTGTACTCTATTTGTCTCATCTATTATTTTGTTTGGGATTTGACTTCTGAATTTAGGGGGCTGCAAATCTCATGTCTTTGGCACTATATTTTAAGTTTCTGCAGGGAGGAGACCATTCTATGGTTTGATAGATCCAGATAAAAAAACATTTCTTTAAGAACTTGATGCATACTTGGCACCCCCTAAATCATTTTTGTTTTTTAAATGGGTTGGCCAAAAAGTTCACTTGGGTATTTTGTTACAGCTTAAGGGAAAACCATGAATGAACTTTTTGGCCAGCCCAATACTTTCTGTTTCTTTCAGCAGAAATCAACGCAACATTATGCAGCTAGTAAGTATGCTATAGTTTACTGCTTAACAGTTTGGTTAGTCTATGAATTCTAGCTTTCCAGAGTGCATGCTTTTTAAAAAATATCAACAATAGAATATTTAAAATATTAATCTTCCCTTATAACCATCAACATTCTAAATAAGAGACATTCAGTACTGATCTTGAACTACAATACAAAGTTATCCATTTACATCAGCCCTGAATACAGAAAAAAAAATTCAGGGACAAAGAATAAAGTTTTTTCTTGCTAAATTTATCTTTTTCTATGAGCCCTGCTAGTTTGCAACCCTGGTTTATATAATAAAATGTTTTAGTGCTTATTATAGTATCTTAACTCTGTGAGATTTACCAAGGACAAATGTATTTTTAATATTACATTGTATTTCATTTCACAGGTTTGCTTCATAACCTCAATGGTTATTTCTATATTTGCAATTCTGTTTCCCTTCTAAATGTGTTAATAAAACGCTTGCACTAAGATTGGCTTGACTCCAGAATCTGATACAGTCATTCTTCAAGTAAGTGATAAAACTTGTGACAATATAGCACTTGGAGATCTTTGGATTCATCCTAACTATCCAAGTGGGGAAACTCTTAGTTCCTTATAGAGTTAAATTAAGGTCAGACCTGGTTTCCGACACGAAATTCAGATGTATTGGCAGATCCCCATGCTTGCATTTATTATACTGTAATTTGGGGCTTAAAGAGTTATATCCAGTCCATCCTCAACATCTGGATAGTGTTTATAACGATCACATTTGATCCTAATGTAATTTTGTTGGGGAATTCACTAGAATTCCTCTGTTGGCTACATTACAACTGAACATGAGATCTGCTAAAATATTACCCCAAACTAGTGAGTATCCACGGAGAATACAAAAATAGGTAGATTTCATCCCCCATCCTCCACCCCCCACCACCCCTAAGGCATCATGTTCACCTATCTGGGCTTCCTTGTCTCCATTGATAAAAATGGGGGTGATGCTTTAACTTTAAGCAGCCAGCGTTCGTCAAGGGCTTTGAACCTTGAAAAGCGGAGCAGGTACAGCAATCTTTCAAAGATGATTATTGTATACTTGCATCCACAGTGGCAGCATCATAGACTCAACAGATAGAGATGACATGAGCATGTTGGAGATTTTCCCTTTCATTTTCATTTTGATTTAGGTGCTGTTCCTTAAGGGTTAGGAAAACATGACTTGGAAAGTAGAGTCAAAGGATTGGTTTTAACCACCCTCCCCCATCAATGGAAGCCCCAAATGAATTAAGTCAACCTTTTAAGGGCTGTAAAGGGAGCCTTTAATTATATGAAGGGATAGGATGGAGTTGGGGAAACGGGGAGAGTACATGGGAAGTTTAACAGTGCAGTTTCAAGCCCTGCCAGCAGGGCTTGCCAGCAGGAAGGTTATTAGCATATTTCATGTAATTTGTGCAAAACCATGTACTCTTCCCATGAAATAATTTTAACATTCAAGAAGAGACAGATGAGAAAAGAAAAAGACAGATAGGGAAGGACAGAGACTATAACAGTCTTTAGAGAAGGAAAATTATTTCATTAAATCTAAAGAGCATATGCTTTTCTGATGTATAGCATATGCAAGTCTATGCAAATTATTTAATAGCAGTGCACTCAGCGTAATTTCCATTTCCTCCCTTGCTTGTGACGGGAATATTCCTTTTAATCAGATTAGATGACATCCTCTGCAAACTTTTGGGGGTTTCAACTTAATTTACCATGCTAAGTAGTTAGGGTAATTTGAAATAAAGCAATCAGTGGGCTGAAATGAAGCCAAACCTCATTTCTGTCTTTGACATGAGGAGCTGGCCGGCTATGTGAGCCCCACAGGACTTCTTCCCCCTCCTCTCCTCCTCCTGCTCCCCAGCACCCGAGACCTCAGCAGAGTTACTAATGGCCAGTTCCATGCTTTGATGGCACCTAGACAGATCTGTTTCCCATCCACAGAGCTTGCATGTGATGCTGCATTCCATTGGCCCTCACTTGACTGTCACAATTTATGGTGCTGCCTCAAACAATGATGGAAAGAAGAATTCACACTCCTTAAAAACTTTTTCACCTGGGAAGGTCATGGACTGATGAAGGGTCTTTAAAATGATATTCTCAGTCTAGCTGCTGCTGCTGCTAGGTCGCTTCAGTCGTGTCCGACTCTGTGCGACCCCATAGACGGCAGCCCACCAGGCTCCCCCGTCCCCGGGATTCTCCAGGCAAGAACACTGGAGTGGGTTGCCGTTTCCTTCTCCAGTGCATGAAAGTGAAAAGTGAAAGGGAAGTCGCTCAGTTGTCTCCGACTCCTAGCGACGCCATGGGCTGCAGCCTCCATCCATGGGATTTTCCAGGCAAGAGTACTGGAGTGGGTTGCCACTGCCTTCTCCATCTCAGTCTTAGAGGTTCTGGGAAAAGGGAGCAATGTTTAATCCAGTACCATCAGTGCACAAGGAGAGTCCTTGCGGAGAAGAATTCATGTAAGACCCATACCTAAAGGTGACAGCCACTCATCAATTGTGTGTCCTGCAAGAGTTGTGCCTTGGCAAAACTATGAAGCTTGTTTTGATGCGTTGCTCACAGTCATGCAGGTTTCTAGACTGTTGTTAGTCTCTCAGTCGTGTCTGACTTTGTGACCCCACGGACTGTAGCCGGTCAGGCTTCTCTGTCCATAGACTTCTCCAGGCAAGAATATTGGAGTGGATTGCCATTCTCTTCTCCAGAGGAACTTTCCAACCCAGGGATCGAACCCTGGTTTCCTGCCTCGCAGGCAGATTCTTTACTGTTTGATCTACCATTTGTGCAGGCTTTGTGGCTCCCAATTCTGGGAGTGCCATTGTCTCCAATGAACCTGTTTAGTTCATACCTACAGTTTTCCAGCAGATGGCAGTAAAGGGTCTTGAGGCAAGGTGCTTTTAAAATTAACTTGCAGTTGGTGCTGGGCTAGGGGCTTCTCTGCCTCCCCTTTCACTGGTCCTCTGTTTTATGGGTGGTGGTGTTTGGGAAAGGGAAAGATTTTAATTGCTTAAACTAATTCCCTGCAAAGTGTTAGCAGATGAGGTTTAAGTATCATCTATACCAAGGCTGCTAGGGATTTACTAGCCACTGGGATATAAAAGACAAGTTTAATGGTGAAATTTCATGTACCAAGACAAGTAGTAAAAGTTTCTTTCCCTCTTTTGCCTTCAAACCCACCTTTTCTCTCATGGTAATGCCTCAGTCGGGATCTTGATTTTGAGGCACCAAGCTCTGTTCCCTGTGGCATAGGGAGGCATTACTCATTAAAGCCTTTTTTTTTTTTTTTTTTTAATAACCTTTGACTGTGGCAGGGATGAAAAGGGACAGGCTGCAATCAATTAGCTCTTTAAAAATGATTAAGGATGTCATATAAGCAAAGCAAGTCCCTTCCTACATGCTAGGAGGGGATTGGAGTTAGAATTTTCTGAGTGCCTACTATGGTTTTCCATTCCTTCCCTAAAGTAGATATCATTTTTGCCATTTCAGAGGAGAGAACTTCAGGGAAGTTAAGGGACCCACAGGAAGTCTCTCAGTTAACATGTGGATTCAAATCTTAACCTGGCTCACCCCAAAGTCTGGCCTTCTGTCAACAGAGCCCTTTGTGTTTCCATGTGCTCAGTTCCACAGTCGTGTCCAACTCCTCCCCCAGGGGCTGTAGCCCACCAGGCTCCTCTGTCCGTGGGATTCTCCAGGCAAGAAGACTGGAGTTGCCACTTCCTTCGCCAAGGGAACTTCCCCACCCTGGGATTGAACCTGGATCTCCTGCATTGGCAGGTGGATTCTTTACCACTAGAGACACCAATGGAGCACTCTACCACATGACAACTCAAAAGAGGACCTGGGAGACTTCTTTCTGATTATTTTGCCTTTTTGTTGAGTGGATGTCTTATGCATGATAAATCCAAAGACAGGCACGCTCAGGTTTCTATCCTTCCATTCCTCCTCCCCCGGCCACACTCTCTCTCACAGTCAAAGTTTCCTATGTGTCCTTTCAGAAATATTTTGTGCTTTTATAAACATATACATATATATTCTTTTTTCCTCTCATATAAATGGTAGCACACTGTACACTGTTGCATCTGTCTTTTTTCACTTATTAATGTATCCTGGAGGTGAGCTAAATAATTCTTTTTAACAGCGGCTGAGTCAGGAATACTTTCCATTGTATGTTTGCACCATAATTTTATTTAGCTTAAATTGGTTTATTTAACTGAGATTGATGAACCCAACAGAGATTATATTGTCAAATGACTATATTCCTGTCAATGTAGCCAGCCTTTAAAAATATCTTGATGAACAAATACCTCAAAGCTGAAATACTCATATGGCCTCCTAGAGTCACTTAATAGCAGGTATATTTTTGAAGAAAGTTGTTTTATGTTTTAAAAATATGTTGTCACTGGGACTTCCCTGGTGGTCCAGTGGTTAAGACTCTGAGCTTCTACTGCAGGGGGGCTTAAGTTCAATCCCTGGTCAGGGAACTAAGATCCCACAAGCCTTATAGTTCAGCCAAAAAATAAAAATGAATATATATACATATATAATATTTTTAGTTCCACATGTGCCTACACACATGCACACATACACACGCACACCCAGACACCACTTGGATTACAATGAAAAGTTACCTAAGAAAGATATTAAAAATGTTTAAAAGTTAGCAGTGCTTCTAGGATACTTATGCCTCTCTTATAGTAGTTGAACAATGAAATTTAGTCTGTGATCTATCTAAACCTAAGCTGTCTTGCTTTGGAGTAGGCTGAGATGGATCAGTCAAATAGTAGGAAGAGATGAGCCTTCCAGGAGAGAAAGAGAAGGAAATAATAATAAAAGAAGGAGTTCTAAAATCTCTAAAGATAAAGAGGGAAATGCCTTTCTAATACAATCCAACTTCAGTCTCTTTAGACAGGAAGAATTCTCTCCAGGCTCGTGTGAATACTAGTTGCCTTTCTATGCTGGTGCCTTATTAAAATGAACTGCAACTTTAAAAGTGCTTAAGAGTTTCCCAAAAGGTGGAATTTGCCGGGGTCCTGCCCCGGCAGGTCCAGGGAATTCGAAGCGGGGACGGCGTCGGCGAGGAAAAAACTCATTTATTCAGAAATATAAGACTAGGTTAGGAAATAATAGTATAGTGAGAAAATTAAGATGGAGAAAAGAGGCTGAATAACTTGGTTTACGGGGAAAGCCANCGTCCTTGCCCATCAAAATCTCCTGCCACGTGACCTTGTCACGGGTGGGATTCCTCACGCTGGCTCCCGTCAGGAATTCATCTCCCACTAACTTCATCTGCTCTTCAAAAGTTACAGGGAGCTTGTTTAAAAAGAGAGAGACAGATATCACAGCAGTTATTTTCCCAATATCAATCTACATTTAAGGTCAGGCCCTATCTAGGAATTTCCAGTATATCAATGGAATATCTGTGATGGTGAGACTTTCAAATATTCCCCATAGTTTCATTTTTCCTCTAAGTTCTTCTATTGAAGTGACAAATCAACCCAGTATCTAGAGAGTGATCATATCTACCCACAATGCAGGGTACAGACGACTATGTTACCATTGAGGCAGCACTTATTTTTGGCCACACCACTCGGCACGCAGGATCTTAGTTCCCTGACCGTGAATTGAACCCGTATCTCCTGCACTGGAAGCATGGAGTCCTAATCCCTGGACAGCCAGGGAAGTTCCTAATGTCTATCCAATATTTCCAATACGGTACTTTTATTTTCCACGTTTGTACTATTAATCAAAATTTGACCTGTTTCCCCCCTCCCAACTTATTACAAGTGGTCATTTGACCTGGAAACCCAGGATTGTGCAGCACCAACCACCTTCCCTGATCCTCCCTGAATCCTGCAGTAACTCATGCCACACCCCCTTCCATCTTTGTAGGCACCTCCTTCCCCATCATCTAAAGGCTGTGCATAAGCCTCTAAAAAGTTGGGGGCCTCTTGAATTTGCTGATTGCCAAGGATCTCAGAAGTAACGACACCAAAGCATAGGGGCACACAGTGACCTCTGCCTGACTTAAAGCAGAAGCTGTCAGAATGGAGGGGCTACATGTAACACAGTGAATAAATGGCACAAGCTGGATTGTGTTGAATCATGAAGCTTGAGAATTTGGAGAACACCTTGGAGGTCACCTAGTGTAGCAGTTCCTGGGCCTGGCCATGAACATCAACTGAGAAATAGTAGAACACACACACACACAATCACACACACTGGCAGGAATGAATTTACACCATATCATGCAGGTGTAAGAAATGTCACATCATTTATCTAAATCACACAAATCTCTTTGGGTTGTATGAGTGTTCCTGGGGACTTCTCTGTGGTTATGATAGTCAGTGATCACTTCAGTGATGTATCACAAAGTCAGTGGCTTGCAAGAGTACATTTATTTCCTGTGCTCACAGGTCTGCAAGTTAGATAGAGCAGACCTGGGTATAGGTTGGGTTCAAGTGTGCTCCACCAGTCTTTCATTTTCGTTCAACCAGCAGCCACCTAGAACATGTTCTTCTCATGGGAAATGCCAGGAATGCAAGACATAGAAAAAATCATGCAAGTGCACTTCAAGCCTCTGCTTCATTCACACCCATTGGAAGTAAGTCATGTACTCAGGCCCAGTGGAGGTGGGAAGTACCCTCACCTGCAGTGAGCAGGCATTATAAGGCTACGTGGCAAACGGTATGGGTGTATAGTCCTATTACAGGTGAGTGAAGAACTGGATCAGTAATCCTTGTCTCCATCTGCCTTCCAAGACGTTTTAGGATTATTTGCTTGCCTCACTGGATATTGGCCTTCCTGGTGGCACAATGGTAAAGAATCTGCCTGCCAGTGAAGAAGATGCAAGAGACGCAGGTTCGATCCCTGGGTCAAGAAGATCCCCTGGAGTAGGAAATGGCACCCAGCTCCAGTATTCCTGACTGAAAATTCCTGGACAGAAGAGCCTGGTGGGCTATAGTCCCTGGGGTTGCAAAAGAGTTGAACGACTGAGCGACTGTGCGTGGCACGGCCCTGAATATTCCTTTTAAGTTCTTTTGTAGATCCTTCTCTCCCCAAGCATTGGGCTCATTCATCTGCATTCTCTATTTGCTTATATTCCCTTTTCATCACTTTGTAGACTTAGGGGTCTCTATACCAAGGACACCCCGCTTTCATTGCTAGCCAGTTCTGAGCTTCATATTCATATATCCTTTTGGATACATAACAGACATCTGAAACTCAGTATGGCTTTCTAAAACTGCTCTAATTTCAGCCTTGTCTCTTTCAGTGATTGGAAAATCCATCTTTCGTGTTGATAACCTCGGAGTCATCAATGAGTCTTCTCTTTCTCTCACATCCCTTTCCAATCTCTAAGCAAATTCATTTGGTTCTACCTTCCAAAGAGACCCAGAATCTTGCCACTTCTTACCTCTCTTAGGGTCTCTTTTGATGACTCCAGGGTTATTTGGTTTTGTGGGGTCTTAGTTGCGGCATGTGGGATCTAGTTCCTTGACCAGGGATTGAATCTAGGCCTCCTGCATTGGAAGTGTGGAGTCTTAGCCACTGGACCACCAGGGAAGTACCAGGTCAATAAATTAAATACTGAACCTGACACTGCTCCCTGATCCTGAGCCAGTACTTCTGATTCTCTTCAGTTTGCTCTGTTTTTTCTTTTTCGATAACACATCACTTTTTAGCAGTATGTCATTTACTAATTTATTATGTTTATTGTTTATAGGAGAACAATTTGTTGGATAGATGGAAATAAGACGTCTTAAGGAAGAAAGAAACATCTCTTTTGTAGTCACATGGTGCTCTGTATTTGCTAGCAGTAGCCTTCACTTGGTGTGAATTCATAAATTACCGATAGAACCCACTTCTTTTTCTCACTAGCCTGTGATAACAAAAGTGGGACTCTTTTGTTTTGAAACAGTTATAAGAACTGTTGTAAATGTGGGCTTGAAATCTGAAAGACAATTGCAAACGTGGGCACTCAAAAGTCACTTAATTAACTATGATCAGCTCATGCTGATAAGATTACGTTAATTTTAATTAATTAGTTAGTTTACATTAATTTAAATGAAAACACAAAATTTACTCCAAAACCTCTCTGGGTCTCCCAGAATACACCTAAGGACCCCGATTTTGGAAGCACTGCCCAATGGAATGATAGTTCTCAAGCAGATAAGGTCATCCAAGGTGGAGCATCAGACTTGGAACTTCTGGAATGTTTCTAGTGCTGTGACTTGTTCACCTTGTAAAACAAAGCATAAGTCATGCTCTTCTTCTCAACCCTCACCCCTAAAAGGTCAAGTTCAAAGTATTAGGTAAACAGGTCAAAAAGGGAAACAAGTATTTATAGATTCCCTTGATAAATGCCCAATATTTTTCACATACCGTCTCACTTGTGGCCTCAATGAAACTATTGAATTACTTCCCACTTTTACAGAACAAAAAACAAACTCAGGGAAGTTCATTGATTTGCCCAAGGTCACATGGAAAGTGGTTGAATTTTTTAAAGAATACCTTTTGTTTGACAGATTTCAAACTTAAAGAAAATTTGCAAGAAAGGTAAAAAGAAATGTATATTCTTCACCTAAAGACCCCATTTAAATGTTGCCAGTTTTCCCAGTGATGCCTTGAATAACAAAGACTCTAATCCAGGGCCACATGTTATACTCAGTTGTGTTTTCAGTCTCTTTATTCTGGAACATGTCATCAATCTTTTCATGATCTTGACATTTAAAAAAATTATACACTTGTCATTTTGTAAACTGTCCTTCTATTTGTGTTTTTCTGATGTTTTCTCATGATTCGGCCCCAGGGTGCATTTTTGGCTATGATATCATGGATGCTGCTTTCTCTTTATTGTATTTTATTGAGAGGCATGTGGTGTCTGTCCTGTGACTGATGGTATTAGCTTTGACCTCTTGATTAAGACTATGGTGTCTGCTTTGTGTCTCTATTGTAAAAGTATTTTCCCTCTTGTATTAATAAATACGTTGTGGGGAGATACTTTGAGACTATATTCCTTACTCCACTTCCACTCACTAGTTTTGATTCTCATGAGAGTTAATTATTACTGTGGTGATCGCCACTATGGTGGTTTTCTAATTCTGTCATTCTTTCTGTATTTATTGACAGTTTTTCTACATTCAGGAAGAATTTTCTCTTCATTTATTCATTCATATCAGCGTGGACTCATGAATTCTTATCAAAAGGATCATAATCCATTACTGTCATTTTTTATTTTGATGCTCAAATTTTCCCAGATTTAGACAGTGGGAGCCCCTTCAAATTGGTTTTGAATCCATGTTTTCCAGATCTGAAGTTTCTTTTATAATGCCATTTACATTACATTAAATGGGAATAACGGAAAAAATAAGTGAAAAATTAGAAAAGCAATGAAGTAGGGATAGTGCATGGCATAAGTTAAGTATGGAATTTAGGCTTTGGAATTACCTAAATCTTGGTTAAAATCCTGGCTTCATCTTGTCTTAGTTGAATGATATTGAGCAAATCGTCTGCCTTGCTGTACCATCGTTTAGTCTAGCATGCTTCAGTCCATGGGGTTGCAAAGCGTTGGACATGACTGAGCAATTGAACTGAACTGATAATAAGATTTATGTTACTAGGTTGTAAGAATTAAAAAGATACTTGGGAACTTCCCTGGTGGTGGTCCAGTGGTTAAGAATCTGCCTGCCAATGCAAGGGACACAGGTTCCCTTTCGGATCCAGAAAGATCCCATATGCCTTGGGGCAACTAAGCCTGTGCACCACAACTACTGAGGCCTCAAGCTCTGGAGTCTATTGTCCACAGGCAGAGAAGCCACCACAACAAGAAGAGTAGCCCCCACTCACTACAACTAGAGGAGTCTCACAAGCAGCAGTGAAGACCCAGTGCAGCCAAAATAATAAATAAATGCATTTTTAAAGAAAATATATAAACAAAGTGATACCGTGATTATCACAGCACATACAGTACCTAATTAGTATGTAATAAGTGGTAGCTATTATAAATAATCATGAGCTACATTCTCCTCACCTTTAAAATGGGGACAAAAATCTATCTCACAAAATCATTAAAGATTAGATGAAGCAGTGTGTGTAAAACCGTCTAGCACATGTTAGTGTTTTTAAAAAAGTAATTATTATTATTATTATCATCCTCAGAGCTTTGTTTCCTCATCTTTAAAGGAGCAACACTATCCGTATCACAGATTTGTTATGATGCTCAAATGAAATTACACATTTAAACCTCAGCCCGGTACCCAAAACTGTACACCGTAAATAGGAAGTATTGTTATTGGAAAGCTAGAACATCTGGAGAAGTTACAAAGGGAAAATACCACTTCATCTGAGGAAAGTCACGCATACCCTGTGTGTGAGTGTGTGTGTGTGTGTGCGCACACATGTGTGTGTGTGTGTGCGTGTGGGCGTGTGCGTGTGCGTGTGTGCGTGTGTGTGTGTGAACCGGCTGACAATAGCTTACCTCAGAGTTTGGGTCTCTTCTTTCCTGAATCACTGCTCACTCCTTTGGACTGGAGGAGAAGGCACATTTAAATGTAATTGGTCTGGGCAAGTGCAGTGATTTAGAGATGCGCTCACATTCCCTAATCTCGTTTTTATCCACTTGCCTCTCAAGGGGATTCTAATCAGCCTCCCCACTGATTTGCCCCACTTCCTGTAATAAAAGAACACTCAGAAGTGACGTTAAAGATGAGGAGGTGGTCACCAAGGGATCAGCACCTCAGCTGAAATGGATAGGAGGCTATTTCAATAGCAAAAGCAACAGATCAATGTTAATGTTTGTAAGCTAAGAAGTCCTGCCTTTGTTTCCATTTTCATTTCAAAGCAAATCGCCTTCAGCAGGTCTGCAGCCAATCAAGTCAAATGCCGAATTAGGTTTATCCTTTATGACGGATAACATTGGACATTTAAGTCTCAAAACTAGGTAACTAGCGCTTGGAAAATCTCACCTCAGAGGTCTTCTAAGAAAGAGGTTTAAAGTGGCTTGATGCCAGCCTAGTTCGCCCTCCTCATTCATTCAAAGGAGTTTTCATACCAGGTATTTTACCAGAATGAAGCAGTCAGTTCCATACTTGAAATACAGCTGGGTGGCGCTGAGGGTGAAACCGTCCAAGAATCCCAAACCATTTGTGTTTGGTGTGCCAGGTATTGTCATCAACACGCTCCGCGGATTGTTTTAATTAATCCTCATAGCAACACTGAGCTGGCAAATGCTGCGATTACCTCAATTTTCCGGCTAGGGAACTGAGGTAAAGAAAATGTTCGCCAAGGTCACAAGACAGGGGCTCAGTGAGGATTCACACGGAGGCAGTCTGACCTTAGAGTTCAAGCTCCTATCTTCCTCTAAATACCAGAGGGATTCGAGTTTTGTTATTATTGCTCTTGGTTTTCGATACTTCTGTTTGATTATGGAGCTGTCGGTTGCGCTGGGAATTCACTTCGAGCCGAGTGATGACCTCAGAGGAGGCTGGATCACATCGCCTTTGCATCCTCGCGGCACGCGGACCACCCTCCGCTGCGGATGCTCGGTTCCGTTTCTCAGACGAGTCCAACAGCCGTCTGAAGCTCACGGAGGCTGCTCAAGCGTTTACATGATGATCCAAAAGCTGCGGTGCCTGTTTGTTTTGTTTCTGTGACTTATTTTCAACAGTGATATCTAGGTATGTGACTTACGTTTGGTAATTTAACTTCCCCTGCCCTCTATTTCCGAATGTGGACTCTGAAGGGTTGGACGAGATGTTCTATAATATTCCTGCTGAGTTTCTGAACAGCTAGGTAACCAGGTCATTACCTTTGTTCCTCAGCCTCTCCAGGGATCCCTCCGTTACTACCTTTCTTTGACTCTCATTCAAAGAGAGAGAGAGAGAGAATGCGTGCGTGTATGTACTCGTGTTTTCAGTCGTGTCCAACTCCTCAGACTGTAGCCCACCAGGCTCCTCCGTTCGTGGAATTCTCCAGGCAAGAATACCGGAGGGGGTTGCCATTCTCTTCTCCAGGGGATCGTCCGGACCCAGAGATCAAAGTCTCCTGTGTCTCCTGCATTGGCAGGAGAGCCACCTAGGAATCCCATTCCCCACTATTCCATGGGAACTTTTTCTCCCTGTCTCTCTTTTTCTACCCTTTCTCTCTTTCTTTCTTTCTTTTACTTTTCTCACCTTTCTTGTGCTGTACTCCCTCCTTCCTGCTTCTCCCACCTTTCCCACTTCCCTCTTTGGAGTTCATATCTCTGCCCCATCACTCTCTTATCCTCTGCCTCCTCCTCTAGCCCCTCTGATTTCTCTCTGTTTCTCCTCCCTCTCTCTTTTCTTTATCTCTCTTTTCTCTGAATGTTCTCTTCTCTCCCTCTCTTCCTCACCCTTTTCTTTTTCTTTCTTTCTTTGAATTCAACACACCATGTTTGTATCTGTTGAAGTATAGGTAGATCTTTGGAAAATAACAGGATTGATCAAAGGAAATTCAAAATGTGTGGTACATTTCTTTTAAAAAAGAAAGGCACAACCCTTGGGATTGTTAGGAGTTTATGTGCTGAAAATACATGACCTCAGTTTCTCTGTGGTGCCAGATAATCTCACCATTGTCTTTGCAAGTATGATTGAGATCCTAATTCAACAGAGACTGTTTTTCTTGGGTGTGCCATGTTTTGAGTGCTCTTCTAGAATAATCCAGGTTCCTTTCTAGAGTAAAAATAGCACTTTCAAGTTGGTAGTTTTATTTAGAAAACTTGAAACAAGAGACTGATCCTCAAAAAACCCAGAGATTATCTCTCTCCAAATAAATCAAATTGAAAATTTGCAAATTATATCAGCTGGATTTGGGCTGTGAATGTTTCAGGAAGGGGACCCCTTCCAGGGCCTGAAAGTGGGCTCTTGTCTAGCACTTGGAAATGAATTGTCTGAGAAGAAAATGAACTGACAAAGCAAGAGTTTTTTGGGGGAATGGATGCCCGGGCAGAGAGCAGTAGGGTAAGGGAACCCAGAACTGCTCTGCAGCGTGGCTCGCAGTCTTGGGTTTTCTGGTGATGGGATTAATTTCCAGATAGTCTTTGGCCAGTCATTCTGACTCAAGTGTCCTTCCTGGTGGTGCACACATCGCTCAGCCAAGATGGATGCCAGAGAGAGGGATTCTGGGATGTGGTCAGGCACGGTGATGTCTCCTTTTGATCTTTGCTGAACTCTTCCGGTTGGTGGTGGCTTATTAGTTCCGTTTCCTTTACTAGGACCTCCTGTTGTAAAACAACTCATGCCAATAGTCACTATGGTGCCTGGCCAGGGAGGGCAGTTTCAGTCAGTGTGCTTCCCCTAACAAAGTGTCAATGATGTCACTATTTTATCTTGTTTTCTTTCTCCGTGCATCACAAATCTACTTTGTATACTTCCATTAAAAAAAAATTTTTTTTTTGGCCATGCCATGCAGCATGCAGAATCTTAGTTCTCCAACCAAGAATTGAGCCCTTGCCCACTGCAATGAAAGTGCAGAGTCTTAACCACTGGACTGCCAGGGAAGTATCCCACCATTTTTAGTTAAATTATTGAAGGCTTATCCCTTTCTAAAAGATTTCTTGTATGTATAACCCAGATATCGTAGGTAGAAAAACAACTGGTTTCTTTCCAGTAATAAATCTTCCATTTATCTCCTGAACGTTACATTTATCTTCTGAGTATCAGTTGGATTTTAGAAGAATGTCTTTAGATTTTCTTTCAAAAACAACCATTTTATTTCCAAGCTCCTTTAGTGTGCCAAATGAAGTGAGACTAGCCTTTGAAAATAAAACAATGTTTGAGTACAACCTTTATTTTAAAAATCACTCATGCTTGTAGAACCTGTTGTTTTAAACTCTTGTTGTAGTCTGGGATTTAATACTTTGTGCTCTTATAAACACTTAGATCCATTCAAGGTTCCATTTTTATTTCTCAGGAGGGAGTGATTGCTAAAATCATCAATATGCATCCAATATTATTATGTTAACTCTTTTTAGTATTTTTAGGACATGCAGGTAGACCTGTGTTTGATGTGAAAGGATGAAGAAATTGTCTTTGATTCCTAATTTCTACCAAACTTTCCACATCGTCTTTTTTAGAGACCTCAGATAGCCATAGCATTTGTGCTAAGTCGCTTTAGTCATGTCTGACTCTTTTCAACCCTGTGGATCGTAGCTCACCAGGCTCCTCTGTCCATGGGATTCTCCAGGAAAGAATATGAGGGTGGGTTGCCATGCCCTCCTCCAGGGCATCTTCCCAACCCAGGGATCAAACCCGCAGCTCTTATGTCTCCTGCATTGGCAGGCGGGTTCTTTACCACTAGCGCCACCTGGGAAGCATAGCTTTTAAAAGGGGGCAAGTTGACATTTGGTTCAAGAGGGACCCTATCCTCCTCTCAGAATCTTGAATTCTAGCCTCAAAATATACATCAGGTTTGGAATTTATTTTCTGGAAAACACTTTCTTCATAGATTCTTTAACAACAACAACAAAAAAAGACTTCAGGAGTCTGATTAGGTGGTCTCCATGCAGAGACCTACAGGATACTTCCTGATTTGTGTGAAAGGACCAGACTGCCCAGTCCCAGGCTTAATGAAGAGCTGGGAAGGCTCTGAAGCCTGCCTGCTGTGGCTGCCGTGGGCTTACATTCGATAGCATCCAGGCCTCTGGGAGCTTCAAACTCAGAGCAGCTCCACTGGGGGCCAGGCAGGATGATAATTGGGCTCATTAGTGATGTGTTGGAAAAGGCGGTGGCACCCCACTCCAGCATTCTAGCCTGGAAAATCCCATGGACAGAGGAGCCTGGTAGGCTGCAGTCCATGGGGTCGCTAAGAGTTAGACACGACCGAGCGACTTCACTTTCGCTTTTCACTTTCATGCATTGGAGAAGGAAATGGCAACCCACTCCAGTGTTCTTGCCTGGAGAATCCCAGGGACGGGGGAGCCTCATGGGCTGCCATCTATGGGGTTGCACAGAGTCAGACACGACTGAAGCGACTTAGCCGCAGTGATGTGTGGATTATCCACAAAGGCCTTCTGCGCCTGAGACACAGAAAACATGAAAGAGGAGGACAAACGTAGCTTCTAAAAAGTATAAATAGAAAGAGGCCACGAGAAGAGCAGGCACTCAGTGGGGGAGGCGACAAAGGAAGGAAACGTTGGACCTGCCCTCCAGGACTGGACCTCAAGAGTGGATTTGCTCAAAGTCACTGGCAAAGATGAGTTGTCCCCTGTTGCCTGCGGTAATCTCATGACCTCTGAAGGGAGGACTAAGGTCTGTCCACTGCTCTCTCTTTACAGAGAGATGATCATTTTAGCACTTACACCCACCACCTCCACTTTTCTCATCAGCTTCACTCTACTGGGAATATTCTGTGTTCCTGAGAGGGTGTTTCCATGAAGACACACTTGGCCAGGTCAACTCCCCTTCCTCACGACGATGCTCAGACTGAGCAAGGCATAGACGGTCATTATGGTTCTAGTGCAGAAGTGAGCTTAAACTTTGTTTTGTTAGAAACACTGCTATTCAACAACGAGATACCTAACCATTCTGGTGACACTCAACAATTTGGGTGTCGTTTTTGTGAAGAAGGAAATCCGCACAGCTGGGCATTTTAAGTACAATCGGGCCACCATATTGGTGCTGTGCGTATACGAAGGTTGCTTTATGCTATGGAAACTGCAGCTTGCCAAATCCAGGTCTCTCAGTTAAATGGCCGGTAGATGGCACCATGAACATCTGATATCAGATCCAAGGCTGAGAATATTTACCTTCTGAAAGCTCTTCTCAAAATATTAAGCAAAACTTTGACTGAAACGCAACCGTATTTGGACAAGCAGGTTTATTTTACTTTAGTGCTTTGTTATTAGAAACATACGTATGTGTGTGTATATATTTTACTATCAAACCCTAAAGTTATGGAAAGTATCCTTGATGGTTAGGATGGACTGTAAACTTTTACAGTATTATTTGCAGGCAGATTTTTCAATTTCTTATTTAAGCTAACTTTTTCTTAGTATGAGGTTTAGTGGTTATGTGTCATACTTTTGCTCAGTAAAACTCAGGGGAATATTTTTCATGATTTAATACCTTTGTAAAAGAAACTCATTCATAGAAATGCAGTGTGACACATTGTGTTTTTTTTTTAAGCGACATAAATAAATGTTTGTATTCCAATGAATACATCTATAATAAAGACATGCACACAAACACATATGACTTGATCAAAATTAAGAAATGAAGGAATGTCTATATGTGTATAACTGAGTCACTTTGCTGTACAGCAGAGAATGGCACAACATTGTAAATCAACTATACTTCAATAAAAAATTTTAAGAAGAAATAGATGGATATGGTTTAGAATCGGAATGTCACATCCATCTCAGACTCCATTCCACCCCCAAACCTGAAGGTTTCAGAGTAGGAGATGATTCTTAGAATTTAGTTGTAGGCATCACATTTGGAAGAGACATTATCCCTTAAATAAACAAGCCACTGCCTTGAGCAGAAATCTGAACAAAACCTTCAATATCTCTTCTTGAATATTCTCCTTGTTGGAAAACAGTCAGACAAAGCATGGAGACAGACGAAGACTATAGGGCAGATTGAAGTCAAATGCCCAAACTGCATTTGGAACAGAAGCAAAGTTGTGGTCAATAATCAGAAGGGTATTTATAAGAGACACCGAAGTTCCAGAGGCACATGTCAAAAGAATAACTGGGAATATTCAAGACTTAAGGTGAAAGGTGCACACATGGTGACTAGAACTTGTGAGCAGGGTTACAAGATTAGCTTCTGGGATCAATATTGGTTGCTTGTAATTTTGTTCTATTTGAAGTTGCAAGATCTGCCTTCAAGGATGCCTCCTTGCTCTTCTTAAATGACAATGTTTTTTCTTCCTTTGCATACAGTATCTGATAGACATTGACTTCTTAATCACAAATACTGATCACAATCATTATTTTAGAGCCCACTTAGCTTCTAGCATTGACACAGAGTTATATCTTGCAAAAAATAATCATTCTTGAAGGCACCCTGAATAAAGGGGTAGGAGGAGTCCTGGGGATGTCCTAGACGGTGAGCTCATGTTGGGTTTCTACAGGAAGTTCTATCATTTGGGTTGCAAGGTGGTTTGGGTAAAGCCTTCTGGAAGTTGATGATTCATATGGTAAAGAATCTGCCTGTAATGCAGGAGACTCAGATATGATCCCTGGATTGGGAACAGCCCCTGGAGAAGGGAATGGGTACCCACTCCAGAATTCTTGCCTGGAGAATTCCATGGACAGAGGAGACTGGTTGTCTACAGTCCATGGGTTTGCAAGAGTTGGATACGACTGAGCAACTAATACGTCAGAAAGTTGAGTGGAGAGAAAGACAGGTAGGAACTGCAGGAGAGGAGAAATCCTAGTCAAAGGCATTATGCCCCAGACCTGATGTTTGCAGTGACAGAGATCTCAAGTGTCACCAGGACCTGTTAGGGGGAAATAATTTTGCATGTGGCATTTGAAACAAATTCAAGCATAGGCTTTAGGAGTCTTTGTATCACTCTTCCCTGAGGCGAGCAGGTTTTCACGAGCTCATTGATCTTGATGCACAGAATGAAAATAGAGGCCTAAAGCAAAGCCGTGTTAACTTCACTTGAATTCGAAATACGAGGAGAAAGGAGTGTTAGAGTTTACCAAGTGGAAACAGAAACTAGTCTGTGGGAAAAGCAGTTTTATTTTCAGTCTTCCAAGATATTTCAAATGGCAAACCATACAAAGTAATATGAAGACCATTGAGGAACTGCCTGAAACACACAAAAAGGGACCAGGCTATTGTTCTAGCAAACAGTTAATCATGAGAGCAATATTGTTGTAGTGTCCACAGGAATGTTTAAGACTTTTAAGGGGAGAAAGTGCAGAGAGAAAATGTACCTAATTGCTTCTAAATGACTAAAACAAACTAAGTGATTCTTTCCAACTTCATAGGGGAGCTGGAGATGTTGGAGAGTCTGGGAGTTTATTCAGTTCATTCAACAAAGAAGTATCATTGTGTAGTGCTAGCTTTGGTATTAGATCTGGCTTTGAGTTGATGCTCCAAAAAATAGTGTGTGATTTTCAAGAAGCTGCTTAATCTCAGTCATATCTACTGCAAAGATTAAATAAAAGCATGTTAGTAAATATAGAAATACTATCATTCATATTAATAGATATTTATTGAATACCTACTATATTCTAAGTATAACTCATCAGTTTACATTTATCCATAATTATTTATGGCCTAGGTATGAGTTCAGAATTTTGTGTCATGGGGGAGAGGCTCTTTTCCCTAAAGACTGAGAAAGGCAATGTGCAAAAGCTAATTTGCAAGGTCTGCTGAACACAGAGCTTATTCTTGCCTCAGCAAAAGCACAGTAAAGATAGTTGGTATTATTTTAAATAGAAAGAAAGGAAAGATGTACTTTTGGATTTCCTTTGTGTGTTTTCATTGTTATTCTTTCTAAATTTCTTCTAGACCCACTTCTGCTACATTCTAAAAATACTTCATAGACTTCAGGTTGTTAGCAGAGACTTTGGCTCAACATCTTTTGATAGAAAGTGAGTGTTAGTTACTGAGTTGTGTCTGATTCTTTGCAACCCCTTGGACTGCAGCCCACTAGGCTCCTGTGTCCATGGAGAACTCCAGGCAAGAGTACTGGAGTGGGTAGCCATTCCGTTCTCCAGGGGGAATGGATCTTTCCGACCCAGGGATCAAACCTCGGTCTCCTGAATTTCAGGCAGGTTCTTTACTGTCTGAACCACCAGGAAAGCCCCATCCTATGATGGAACTTCTCCTTAAATTGGGGGTTCAACCTTTGCCAACCGCTGCTTCCAACCAGAATAGGCCAGTGGTATGGACTGGGCTTTCTACTCTAGTCAACAGAAATAATTAATTAGTTGAGACAGAGAGAGGAATTCAAACAAAAGTAAGATAAAGTTCTGCTACTCAACAGAGAACATTCCCTGTTCTGCATAGGCAGTTTTTTGCTCATTGGCCCTAGCCGTATACCAGTAATAGTATATTCGTAATAGTTAGAAGAATGAAATAAATTATCTTGGTTCCAAGAATTATTGCTGAAGAAAGGTGTTAACCTGGAAGAAGGTAGTACTACAGTCTGTGTTGCATCTGATACAGATGGTTCCTTGTGTTTGTCTACTATCAGAGACATGTTCTTGCCCTGGCAGAAGTCAGATGCTCCTGGGGGTTGTGTGGAAACTAGAGATGCCTTATAAAACCTATGCTGGGAACTGTTGCCTTGTCATGCAGCCCACATTCCACTGACCAAAGCAGTCATGTGTCCAAGTCCAACATCAATGGAGTGGGGAGACATTTGAAAAATAATCTAATCTACATAAATAAATATTTTAATTAACTGCCAGATGCTATGAGGTAGTGGTGATCACAGATTTATCAGTATTGGGTACAGATTGGGTGATACAAAGCCATACTTTCAAGTACTAAAATTCAGTGAACGTATTTCTAAGTTTTCTTAAAGCCATTTCTGATGGTAACAGGACAGAGCTCTACAGAGCTTCTCCACATGCACTCTGGTGCTAGTAGGGTAGCTGGGAAGTGCAGTAGTATTGTCCACCAATACCTCCATCTCCGGGAAGAGTTTTACCTGTCCTCAGCTCCTCCAGCATATGCTTTTAGATTAGCAAATCAATTTCCTTCACGTAATAGTCTCTGGACACTTTTCAAACTTCTGCTTTTTTTTTTTAACTGGGTCTTCGGCCAAATGAGCATGTACATGAGCCCTCTAGGAAGGGAATCCCAGTTTCTTGTGTCATTTTGGGTCCCTGGACATCAGCCCCATTGGCTTTCTAAGTCACACATTTTGGGGGCTTGTCTCTCCAGTGCAGATCCCAGGAACTGGGGTCCCTGCTGGGGCACTATCTCTTCTGTTTTCTGAGAGAGGCACCAGACTGGTAAGATTTGCCCCCTATGCATATGGCCATGTCATACTGGGAATGCGATTTTTGCTGAGACTGAGTCTGCTTTTCCTACCCATCTCACTGTGGTCCTTCTATCCTTTGTTGTGAAGAAGCAGTTCACCTAGTTTTCAGATCTTTTTCAAAGGGAAATGATCTTTATATAGCTGTAGAATTTGGTGTGTCCATGGGAGGAGGTGAGTCTCCCCACCCCACCATCTTGGACCTTAGATGGCCATTGCTATCTTAACCAGAAGCTCTCTTTAACCAGATGGAGGGCAATAGGAGAAGAGGGCAGCAGAGACTGAGATGGTTAGATACAATCACTGACTCTGTGGACATGGATTTGAGCAAACTCTGGGAGATAGTGAAGGACAGTGAAGGACTGCCATCCACAATCCATGGGGTTGCAGAGTGTGACTCGACTTAGCGACTGAACAACAACACCTTTAACCAGAAGCCTGCTTTACTTTTCTGTGTGTAACTTATCCCGGGGACTTCCCGGTCCCTTCTCTGGGACTTCCCAGGGAAGTCCACCTTGCCATGCAGAGGACGCAGGTTCCATCCCTGATCAGGGGACTAGGATCCTACATGCTTGGAAACAACTAAGCCTGAGTGCCGCAAGATCTGAAGCAGCCAAATAAATGAATTTTTTGCCCCCTCCCCTTTTTTTTAAAAAAGAAATTTATTCTGCTTCAACCCATAACGAGTTTGACTGGCCATAAAATTGTGCTCAGTCATTTAGGAGGTCTCTTCCTTCACGCGCTATTATTAGGCCAGAATCCTGGTTTTAAGTAATAACAAAAAGAATAGGCAGCACTCTGGGAGCACTTCCTCTTTACTGTCACTCTGTTGTCCAATGCAGGTGTCTTGTTCTAGGCTTTGCCATCTCTCTCTTCAACCATGATGCTCTGGCCAGGCTCACGGCATTACTTACTTCTGCCAGTAGTCCCCCCTGCCCCCGAAGCACAGACTCAGCATCTCATAGCCATCCCCCTATATAAAGGGAAGCTGTTGCCTCTGCCACTTTGTCCTGCATTTCTTCTACAGTCTCAGAGAAATTCAGACTCCCCTAAGATCTCAGCTCCATCACTTCACCCCAGAGCTACCCAGTTTAACCTTCAGTGTGTTTAGTTTCTAGAAACTCCTACTTATTCCCCAATCTGAGTGAGGGCTGGTGGTAGTAGTGCTGAGGAGTCAGTATTATAAGGTCAGTTGACTAAGAAATGTAATACAGATTTCTCTTTCAGGGATGGTGATGGGCAAAAAGATGGTCGGTTCAGTTCAGTCACTTAGTCGTGTCCGACTCTTTGCACTCCCACGGACTGCAGCATCCCTGTCCATCACCAACTCCTGGCTTTTACTCAAACTCAAGTCCATTGACATGAGTCAGTGATGCCATCCAACCATCTCATCCTCATCTATTTTTTCCCTTAATAATCTACACTGTTATACTCTGGTTAGAAGCCCTCTACCTCTCTCTTCCCAAGGGCTTTTCTTCTCTTCCTTCTTGCTCATTCCCCTGAGTTTTTATTATTATTACTATTTTTAAAATCAGTATTTTTTTATTTAAAGATTTTACCCAACTTTTTCTTTTTTTTTTTTTCTGTGCTTTATGGCTTATGGGATCTTAGTTCCCTGACCAGGGATCAAACTGGTGTTTCCTGTAATGGAAGTGCAGAGTCTTAATCACTGGATGGCCAGGCAAGTCGCCCACTGAGTATAAATTTACTGTCTCAGGGCAGAGATAAAGTCATTGTTTCAATGGGTAAGTCAAATCTGTACAGTAATTGAAAGTCTTTTCTCATCTAGGGACTATTCTGTTATACAATTTAATCTTATCAGCATGATCATATTTAATTGAGTGACTTCGATGTCCATGTTTTTGATTGTTTTTGAAATTTCAGAGCCCATATTTATAACTGTATCTATAATTGCTTCAGCATTTAGAGAAGTTCTGTTTCTTTGTTGCTGAGGAAAAAATTAGTTTAATTCTTCTGCGCTATGAATTCTGTCTTTCATGGGGTGACTAGCTGCCACTGGCAATATAGACACCTAAATAACAATAGCCAGATATCTTAGAAAACTTTTAAAAGCATAAAATATTTTACTTTAGACCCAGGATTTATTAAATATGTGCCTCAACTCAAGTAAGAGGCATTTTTCTCCCTCTACCCCAGCTCCCTAAATCATTTCATGAAAAACATAATTTTTAGAGTTTTTTATTTACATTATCTCTCCCCCTCAGAAAGAGTGGTTTAGAGCAGGGATTTCGTACTGGGCCAGAGTTCAGTTCTAGGCTCTGTAAAACAGCTGCAGTGTGATGTGGAGGCAGTTCTCACCCTCGATTCTCCCCGTCTGTGAAATGAGGCTAATCCCACTTAGCTTAGGGACTGGACGATGGCAGGAAAACGTCATTCGTAAAGTGAAGTGAAACGTTAGCCCTCCAGTCGTGTCCGACTCTTTGTGACCCCGTGGACTGTATGTAGCCAGGCTCCTCTGTCCATGGAACTCTCCAGGCAAGAATACTGGAGTGGGTTGCCATTCCCTTCTCCAGGGGATCTTCCCACCCTAGAGACTGAACGCGGGTCTCCTGCATTGCAGGCAGATTCTTGCCCAAATGAGCAGTGGACAGGTTTATTTCCATATCTATACAGAAAGTTTGACTTTTCTATAGCTTCTTCTATCTACTGTTAGGACTCTGGAAAAGGATATGAAAGTTTTTGAAACTCAGAAGTTTTTTGGACTTCTCAATTCTATGAGATGTGACATCTCCCTTCATGAGAAAACTGGGTACATGTCCTAAAGATGTTGTTTCAGAGAAACTGTATATAAATTAGTGTTTTGTTGTTGTAACACTGTGTTTCAGTTATGCCTGTGACCACTAGTCAAAGGATTTATATGCCTGCTCCTATTGTAAAAGGCAGAATGAAGGGCTGTCTACAGTCAAACCCACATCTTTGCTGTCCCCTCCCTGGTCTCCTCTGTACCACATTTTCCAGAACTCCCTTCTCCATTTGTTCTAGACTTGAGTCTGTCAGTGTGAGGCCCAAGGGTGAGGTCTGGAAGGGAGACAAGAGGGAAAGGCCATTACTCTCCACGGGTAGTTTCAGGCAAAGCTGGGCGCAGAGGACACATGAATGGTTCACAGCTGCTACCAGGTGAGCCCCTGCTTATTGTGTGCTTTGGTACTCTAAGCGTTGATGAAACTGGAAGTGGCTTTTGGAAAAGCAGTTGCTTTGGTGCTGGCTGAGGCCACCAATAATGCTGCACACTGAGATCTTCAGTGATAGCTTCCCTGGCCCACGCCCCCAGCCCTTCCAACAGTTGTGTAAGCCTCCATTTCACTCTATGAACGCCCTTCCTTCTTAAAATACGTAGCGTGGCTTTTGCTTTCCTGAAGTCAAACCCTGACTGACATGGGCAGCCTGGTATACTGCATAGTAAACTTGGAATGGAAGGAGCTTATATATTATGATCCGTCATTCCATATCGGCCCACCTTGACCTCAATCATTCTTTTTAAAGCAACTCTTGATTTTCCACGTTGTAGATGTATCCTGATTTATTTAACCACTTCCCAATGGAAACATACTCAGACAGTTTCTCATTTATAGCTTTTCTCTAACACCAGGGAACATTCTGGTATTTGTACTTTGCACATTTGTATGATCATAATTGTTGTGAACCAAAATAGTTGTCCTGGAGAAGGGAATGGCAATCCACTCCAGTATTCTTGCCTTGAGAACGCCATGGACAGAGAAGCCTTGTGGGCTACAGTCAGTCCATGGGTTGCAGAGTCAGACACAACTGAGCGATTAACATTTTCACTTTCAAAATAGTTGTAGCAGTTCCAACAACAGTATCTGATTTTTACTTTTGTCATTTAGAAACCATCTGTCCTATTGGGTGAATTAATTAATAATAAATAATTGGAGTTTCACTTTCTCTGTCAGAAACCTCTTTCTAAGAAAGATGCTCTTTATATCTAAGGCAGTAATAGGAAAACATTTTTTGTATTTTATGTTTTAAAGATATATGTAATTAGAGGGCAGTTTATTGGGCTTCCAATAAAATAAATCAGAAAGGATCCCATTACTGAATGTTAGCTGGGAAACAAAGAGACCATGAGGTAAGACCTTCTTGTTTCATGCTTCCTTCTCTGAAACGCCAGAAATCTGTGGGAGGATCATGTTTGTATATTTGAGGCCAGATATATGTTTGTGTGGGAAGCAAGAAATGCTTGGAACATTGTTATCTTGTTAGAAGTTTTATGGTCTTCCTTAAACTAGTATCAACACATGTAGCTAGGAGTTGGACATGACTGAGCGACTTCACTTTCACCTTGCACTTCTATGCATTGGAGAAGGCAATGGCACCCCACTCCAGTACTCTTGCCTGGAAAATCCCATGGACAGAGGAGCCTGGTAGGCTGCAGTCCATGGGGTCACTAAGAGTTGGACACGACTAAGCGACTTCACTTTCACTTTTCACTTCTATGCATTGGAGAAGGAAATGGCAACCCACTCCAGTGTTCTTGCCTGGAGAATCCCAGAGACAGGGGAGCCTGATGGGCTACGGTCTATGGTGTCGCACAGAGTTGGACACGACTGAAGCGACTTAGCAGCAGCAGAAGCTTCCACAATAAAATTTATCCCTTTTTTCTTTTTTATGAAAAGATTGACTAACAATTTGCCATACTGGATGGAAATATACACCTTAATGCTAGGATTACATTTCTAGTTAGAGAGGGATGAGTTCTTACATCATGGCTTATTTCAGATCTTAATTATGAGGCAAAATTGCAAGTTTGATAGGGTCTAATCCATAGAAGTATTTGTTGAAGAATGAGTGAGTGCACTAATTACAGAGGATATTGTGACGTCTATTTTCATTAAAAACAGTTTTTGCCACCTTGAAGAAGACATTCTTTGTCATTGCTTTTGTGTTCTCAACTAAAAAGCCTCCAATGAAGCTGAAAACCTTAGAGAATTTCTGGGTTGAACTTCTTTTTCAAAGATACTGGTTTTTGAATGAAAAGTTTCACCTTCATTTTGGAGGAGGATAAATGATCTTTGCCTTGGCCAAATAGGCAGAGGTAGAGCCCTGCTCTGGTACGGGAATGTGAGATTGAATGAGTTCCCCTCTGTCCACTTTTCCTCACTCCTGCATCTGATTTGTAGATCCCTTTGGGGAATGATTTGGTGATACCCAGATGGGAATAGATGAGAAAAGTTAAAAGTAATGGCTCTTTGATGATAAGCCATGTGAAGACCCTTACATGGTTCAAGGTGTAAGCTATTCCTAAAATGAAATTATAAATGGAATTTTAACATGTAAGGCCAGGATTGATGGGAAAGCAACAAACAAACGAATATTAGGCTTAGTTAGAAGCCAGATATATTTCACTTAACAGTTTAAGTTTGTGACTGTAGGCAAATAAGTGATCATACCATTCTCAGAGGGATACTAAGAGGCTGAAATGAGATATGACAAACAGTTTGCAATAGATCCTCCTTTCATTGACATTAATACTTTTGCTTGTTCAAGGACTCAGTGGATGCTAATCCCTCTTGTGTTTGTAGTTAGTAGATCAACAAAACTCAGGTTCAATGAACTAACCCCTTAGGATGACACAAGTTGTCTTATATCTAAATCTTCCCTACATATCTATTTTTAATAAAGAAGCTTAAGAAAATTTATTTCAGTTTTAATGCTTCTCACCTGTGAAGTGAAGGTGTTGGTATCAGGGGACCTTCCAGCCTGCCCATGTCTCTAAGAGGAGGTTTACTGCTGGCCTTGTTTAAGCATTGGTATAAGAAAGAATGCAACTCTGGGTTATCTTTCTTCCTGGTCTTGAACCATCTTTGAAGGGCCTTTATTCTACATCAACCACCCTGTCTTCTCTTGATAAAACATTGTTGTATCTTTGGGCTATCTATAATCTCCAGAAAAAAGACAACTTCCTAGAATTTAGAGTAATTTGCCAAATCATTGGGACAAGTTATGACTGATGCTAAAAAGTAGAAAAGTTTGATTTCATTCAATTAAAAAAACTTTTTTTTCATTTGATAATGAAAAAAAATGGCATTGAAAGTGAAGCAGAGATTGTGAAGTTGATAAAATAGTGAACTTATCCGTAAGGCAAAATACACCCTGATCTCCTCAAGTAAAGTAGTGAGCTAAATTCTTACCTGCCCGATGTGTAGATGGCACTGTTTGCAAAGGAAACGTCTCTGAGCCCAAGAGAAGCATAAAGTGGAGGGACCCAGATCCCTTGCCACGCATGGATCTCTTCCTCCTCTCCCATTCTTAGGCAATAGCCAGCTCTAAGGGGCTTGCTACTCATGTTCTTTCCTCACCAACTTCCCTGAGGAAATGGTCCTGAG
Source organism: Neotragus moschatus (assembly GCA_006410615.1). Taxonomy (NCBI): domain Eukaryota; kingdom Metazoa; phylum Chordata; class Mammalia; order Artiodactyla; family Bovidae; genus Neotragus; species Neotragus moschatus. Next base: position 677,517 of record SJYA01000910.1, read on the forward strand.
CAATGATTCATACCCAAGGTGTTCCACTGAGGAAAGAGAAATCTTGGAGCCAAGCCCAGCGACTAGAGAGAGAATCCACTTCCCCCATCCCAGTTTAGGTATGGCCCCTCAGCTGTTAATCTGAGTTTCTGCTGTGGGTTGCAGGGACAGAGATAAAGGGCTGGGAAATTCAACAAGAACTGGTAGGTCTGAGGTTCATAATCCCTAATGTATTCCCCTGGGTGCATCACACCATTAGCCTGTTAGAGATGGGAGTGGACTTCACAGAGGGTGAGGTTGGTAAGTCACCATGGAGTCACCTAGAACCAAGGGGAAGGGATAGATCAGAAGGGTGCTGGCTGGAGCAAGTTAAAGAGAACATGGCAAGCTGATGAAATTTATTTCATTTGGTACTTACTTTAAGCCAAGCACATGGATATTCTTTTAACAACCCTGTGAGGTAAGTTGCCACTCCCATTTTACAGATTAGGAAACTGAGGCTTAGAAGTTAAACTACTTTCTTAGAATAATATAACTAATAAGTTGAGTTACTCACTAAGGATGACATGGCTAATAAGTGGTGGAGTCTGAGTTTGATCATCCTTCTTGTACATAATCATCAGTGCAAGTGTTTGCTGCTCTTCCACTTGGAACACTCCCTCAGAGATACATGCATCTCCATGTCTGTATGCCTACTGCTTCCCAGGGTGCTGGGCGGATGTCTCAGAATGTGTCTGCTGATTTCTTCTTCTTAATGCTACTTAACTTGATCATGTGACCAGACTCACCACCAGCCTCGTTGGATTCCACCCTTGGGAGTTAATTTCACGTTGCACTTGCTATCAACCAGTACTTCTTGGTTCCCAGATAACCAGATCAACACCCAGATCAACCCTTACTTGTCTTCTCAGTGAACTAACAGGATGAAGTGCACTGCTAAGAAAACCATTACCCAGTGTTTTACATTTGTGTTTTGTTTTGTTTTTGGTAGGTACACTGCCTTTTGGATAACTTCCAAAGGTCACTCACTATGCTCAGGATTTTAAAATCCATCTCTTGTTGATCACTTTTATCATATGCTTTATGGTGCATGTATGCTGTCACTTCAGTCGTGTCCCACTCTTTTCCACCCTATGGACTGGAGCCCACCAGGCTCCTCTGTCCATGGGATTCTCCAGGCAAGCATACTGGAGTGGATTGCTATGCCTTCCTCCAGGGGTTCTTCCTGACCCAGAGATCGAACTCAGGTTTCCTGCATTGCAGGTGGATTCTTTACTATCTGAGCCACCAGGAAAGACAACTCCCCATACACTCCCCAAAGACATTTCAACTTTCTCCTGAGACATTGCACCTTCAATTATCTCTGAAATCTACTCTTAAAGGTCACTGGTGACCTTCTAATCATTAAGCCATATGCCATCTTTTCATATCTGACCTCAGTATTGACCTGGCTGATCATCTCTCCTTTTTGAGGATTCTTCTTTTCTGTAAGTCTGTGACTTGGCCACTCCTGCATGTGGATAGAGACTATATCTTTATCTCTGTTTGTCTGTCTGTCTGTCTTGCTGTGCCCTTTGCCTTTGGTCTTAGTATTGTCTTTCCAACTACATGCCAAGAATCTTCACCTGGATTCAGTATAGGTTCTTGAACTTAATATGTGGAAAACTAATCATTTCCTTAAGCAAGCCAGGTCCTTCTGATTTCTTTATTTCTGTTGTAAAAAGCAAACATCTAATTTCAAACCTAGAGATCTCCTTTCATATCTCCATAGCTTGGAGAAGTTAAAGTTCTGTGAAATCAGTCTTCTTCATCTCCTTTGCTCCTCCCCTCCCCCACATCTTCTACACCATAGCCCATTTAGATTTGTAATTACCTTGGCTTAGACTTCAGCCTTCAGCCCTGAAATCCATCTCACACAGCCCTATCATATCAATACCTTAAAGTATAAATCTCATCTTAATATTTCCCCCATGAAAACAAAGATAAAATCCTCAATAGCCCAATGTTATTTACTGAGTTGATTAATTTCTTATGGTCTTCCAAAATATGGAGGCTTTCCTGATGGCTCAAGTGGTAAAGAATCCACCTGCAATGCAGGAGGTGAGGGTTCACTCCCTGGGTCAGGAAGATTCTGTGGAGGAGGGTTATTCTTGCCTGAAAAATCCCATGGACAGAGAAGCCTGCTGGGTTACAGTCCATGAGGTTGCAAAAGGTGGACACGACTGAGCACTGGATGGATGGATCCAAAATATGTTTCCAACTAGCCTTTCCTTTTGTTTCCTCCTTCTCCCTTCACTCACATCCTGTTTGAAGAAACATCTTAGTTCCAGGAAACGAACCCATGTTTTCTCACTTCCAGTCCTTGCTTTTAAGGTAGTTTCCCTGTTAAAATGTCTGACAAAATTCCCTCTGACACTTTGGCCTATTAAAAAGGCATCTTTTTGTCAAGGGCTACATCAAAGTCCCCCTGTTCCTGAAAACCTTTCCTGAACCTTCCAATCAATGTATTTTCTTTCTTTTCTTTCTTTATTTAAAAAATAATTTATGTTGTACAGTTGGAGTTCACCCTTGATGGTTGGTTTGTTTATTGATCTCTGTATACCTAGTACACATGTCATAGTCTCCTAATAAGTAGCTATTGTGAAGAACTAGGTTGAATGTACTTCGTTTACCATTACTATAGATATGGAGAAATATACTGACTGCATGCTTCTTGCTGTGATAAGTCTTAGAGACACACTGATGAGGAAAGATAGTTTGAATAAGATATCTGTTAAAAGCCCATGATAAGGGCCAAATTAGTACTACAGATTGTAAGTACTTGAGTGAGTTTGGTGTTAGATGAATTTTTGGTGGAATGAATTTCATCTGGCAACAGACCTATATTTAGTGTTGTTGAAGGAGTAAGAGATGAATTGATGTCCATAGGTAGTGGGAAAAGATATTCTAGCCTAGGGCTGGGAGGAAAGGCTTTTCTCTGCTTCTCTGTGAGAAGCCACTGGCCCTGGTTCTGTTCCGTGGGGCCATGTGTACGTGTTAGTCATTCAACCGTGTCCAACTCTCTGCGACTGCATGGACTGTAGCCCACCAGGCTTCTCTGTCCATGGGATTCTCCAGGCAAGAATAGTGGAGTGGACTGCCATTCCCTTCTCCAGGGGATCTTCCTGACCCAGGAATGGAACCCAGGCCTCCTGCATCAAAGGCAGATTCTTTACTGCCCAAGCTTCCAGGGAAGTGCCTTTTGCACTTTGAATGTCAATTCTACCTTTATCCCTCCCTTCCTTCCTCTCGCCCTCCCATTCTCCCTCTTTTTTTTCTTTTTTTGGTTTGGTTAAACATCTCCTATTCTTTCAGGCACATTGCAATATCATTTCTGGACCCTTCATTCTGGGGGCCTCTGAAGACTTGCTACACTTAGATAAGGTGCCTCTCTTACATGCATCTCCAGAATTGAATATACTGGCCCAGATATGATATTTTTAGGTCAGAGGGCAGGGGGACTCTGTCGCTCCTGTCCTGAATTTGTACTTCCATTCAGTTCAGTTCAGTTCAGTCACTCAGTTTTGTCCGACTCTTTGCGACCCCATGAACTGCAGCATGCCAGGCCTCCCTGTCCATCACCAACTCCCGGAGTCCACCCAACTCCATGTCCATTAAAGGAGTCTAATAGCACACTGACCGCTAGCTCTTACAGACAAATGGGCACGTGACCATTCCTGCCCCTTTGAGTATTAGAATCACTTTTACACTGAGGTTCTCCACATGCTTTTATGAGTGCTAATTCATTAAGCATCATCACACCTTGGTGAGGACCTGGGAATCACTTCTTCCAGCAGGGAATTATAGGCTGCACCTCCCCAGAATGCTAAGCACCATGCCCAGCCACGCCGTGGAGGTGGAGGGTTGAGACTATCATATTCAATTGAAACTGCAGGGGGAATTTTCGGGAGGCAGAATGTAATTACTTTAGTTGGACTGCAGCCAGGATTCCGGAGTTAACACAACTGCTCTTAGAAAGTCTGCCATAAGATCTCTGGTGACCACAAATGGTTAGGTCTGTGGTTTTAGGTTTCATCCAAAAGGTAAACAGCTCAGTGTAGCACAGTGCCCCCAACACCACGCGGGGCATCGATTCACACAGACCAGGAGAGGAAAGGCCACCTACTGAATGAGAAACACCATTTCCTGAAAGTACCTACTTGTTCCTGGGAGGTCTCTCATCCTTGCACCAAAGCAGCCCAGCCCTTACTCAGCTAGTAAGAACTGACAGGCTCCCAGCACAAAGTGGTATGGCTGCCAGACTAAATTATGTGCTTGTCATTTTTCCCTGTGTTGTCCAAGATTCCAGCAACAAAACAGTAGGGAACTCCCCATACACATTTTTTTGCTCAAAACACATTCGTTTCTCCTCTCAGTAAAGTTCCTGGATCCCACAGTCCAAGTTAAACACAACTGGAATTTCCCTATAAGTCAAAAACAATATTAATTCTGAGCCCACATATTTTTCTTCTTGTAGGGTATGTACACATTTAAACATAGCACATGTTGCAGACAATCTGCAAATGGTAAAAAGCTCTGGAGGAAAAAAACAAAAAGGGAGAAATGCAAGGGGACATATTTTTCAACAAGAGAGCAGAAGAGGTTTGGTGGGGTGTCTGACCCGGCAATGAGAATTTTCCTTTGTGGTCTGCTGAAAGAAGAGCAGAGGTTGGCATCATGCCGTGGGCAGACGGTTGCAAGTTTCTGTACCACACAAATCTTCAATGAAGGTGACTTCTTGGTGGGAAGCAGAGAGATTCTTGTCCGGTATTAGCATGGCACACAGCTGAACTCATGTGTCCCTGACTCAGGCTCTACGGGAGACATTAAAGTCCCTGTTTATCTGAAGTCTCATGATTAACCATAGTCATCTTTTTCAAATTAAAATGGCAATGTAAAGTTTTGTAAATGTTAGTTCTTCTAATTGACGGTGGCTTGTTTAATTAAAATAAAGTCACTAATATTTTCTCTTGTTTTCTTTTTTATCACTGAAAGTTCATTTTTCACTAACCCAGACAAGGTCTTCATTTTTATGAAGACCCATGCTGACCCCTAAAAAATCTGAGTTTTTTTTTTTTTTTTAGTTAATGTTTGTGCCCATCTGGTTTGAATTTAGCATTCTTATGAGTCATTTCACTGTGATAGGAACACTCTGCTATAGAAAACTTCTGTTAATATTTTAACATTTTAAATCAAACACCGCATAGAGCATTACCTAAGCCTCCTTGCAATTACAGGAAACCGTGCCTTCTATTTGTTCGTGGCTCCTGCCTTCACGTTTATTTTTTTAAATTGAACATGGTACATGGTAAATAAGTGCATACCCCATATGTGTATTCAAATACTTTACCATCTTGGCCCAATGTCTCCTTTTGCAGCTTAAGAACCTTTCGGAGGCGGCATTTGCCTGAGGAAGGATGAATAATTCTATAGGAAGTCGGATGGTCTTACTTCTTAGGGCTGACACTTAACTTATTTAAAAGAGCTCAATTTATTTTCCGATCAACGTTGACTTTATAACTTACATTTTTACTGCCCAAATTTCCTGATTTTGAAGCTTGAACTCATTTTCCTTTTACTGCTGGGCAACATTTCTCAAGGTAGTCTTTAAGGCGAAACGAAGGAGGAAAAAAATGCCAGGAATCTCTTTAAGAAAATACAGCAGTGTCTCCTCCACCTTCTTAAGCAAATGGATGGTTCCCAGGGAGGCTAGATTTGGTTGTATACTTAGTCATTAAATTGAATCTGCACATGGGGTGGACATAATTTAACTTAAAAAAATAAGAGGATTTGAAGTATTATTTGTATATTAAAAGTAAAGTAAGCATGCTTTAACAAGCCAAGCCATTTTGTCTTTTATTTGTTATATTTAAAATATTTCATCTTAATTTTGGAAGGAAAAAAAAATATCACTGGTTTAAATCAAAGGCTTCAGTAAGGCGCTGACCATTTTTAAGGTAGGTATAGGTTCCACCCTTCAGCATAGATAGATACAAATGAACTCCTGCTCTAAATGAATAATAGGGTTTCGTTCCCCTGTCCCCCCATTAAAGTTTCTTGGGTTTATTTCCTAATCAGCAGGAATAAAGCTTAACAAAACAAAGTGCCTTACCTGGGCTCTGAGCACCAATTCCTTAAGATAACTTTATTCTAATTCTCATTACATTTTAGTTCACTGATGGCGCTTGGAGAGGTTTAAATCAAAGGAGAAAAAATAATAACCGTTGACTCACAGAGGTGGGGCCCACTTTCTTAGTCTTTGTTCAGGCAAAACATGTGTTGGAGGCTATGAAAGCTTTGCAAAATCCAAATCTGGGGCTTTTCGCAGCCACATGCCATACTGCAGATCCCAGACTCTGGGCATGACGAATACAGTTGTACTTCCCGTTAGCCATATTGTTGTGACTGAATAAAAAATATCATCTTTTCTCACACAATTTAATTAGGAGTACCAGATGTGGTGTTGTATGACTGATGTCAAAATATCTATATGACACTTTTATGTAAACACTTTAACTTAATCAATCAAACAAATAGCTTTCACTGTTTTAAAGCATTTCAAAATTGCTTGGTACAAATACATTATTTTTGTGTTATGCTAAATAGATCATGGCCAGCTGCAGCATTATTAAGAGATTAGGGGAATAAAGTTAGATTTTACTATATTATTTTTAAGGGCCAGCCTTTACAATTTCCTCCTCTGGGAAAGACGAAAAGAAGACAGGGTTAGAAAATCCTTTAATTTTGTAGTGCTAAAGAAAGTTTTCCTAGGGAAAAAAAAAAGCTCTTTCTCCACCTCCATCAAATATCATTATTAAATATATCTTTGTATCCTCCGATGCTTCTAGGGAAAATTATTTTTCTCTGGTTCTCTGTACAGTAAACAGCCCACTGCCGAGGCAGTGGGCCTTCACTAGAATATTAAGTGTCCTGGAAGTCTGATATTCCTGGGAGTATAGCCTGAGAACTAAACATCCAAAAGCCAAGCTATTAGCCTTCCAAGCACCTTACCTTATCTTGTTTAGTTAGAACTCTTTAAGTTCAATTTCCCCTATATCGGACTTCCCTGGTGGCTCAGATGGTAAAGCATCTGCCTGCAATTTTGGGAGGCGAGGTTTGATCCCTGGGTCAAGAAGATCCTCTGGAGAAGGAAATGGCAACCTACTCCAGTACTCTTGCCTGGAAAATTCCATGGATGGAGGAGCCTGGTGGGCTACAGTCCATGGGGTTGCAAAGAGTCGGACATGACTGAGGGACTTCACTTTCACTTTTCCCTTGTATCACTAAGGTCAGTTTAACTTTATCAGTAGAAGTTGAGCTGCTGCCTAAAGATGTCCCTCTTTGAAGAGAAAAAACTTAGGAGAGATAGGAAACTATTCCATGACGCCTTTTGGAGAAACCCAAATGAAGTTTTTGGCCAACCCGTTGACACTAGAAACTCAAGATCTCAACTCTGAAACAAACTGCAGTTATCTGCTCTGGGCGTCACGTGAATCTTTACGGAATGTTCACAGGGAGGGTGGCTGAAATGGCACTCTGTGGGAAATACTTCATTTGAAGGAGAGGCAAAGAAGGAATGGATTTTAGGCTTCTTCAGGGCCATTGTGGCTCAGCAGGTTAGCTGAATGTGTGTTTCTAATGAACCCATTTTTCACTTGGTCCTGCTTCTCCTAATCCCCCTTTTTCCTCCCCCACATACCTTGTTTACCTTGTTTAGTCATTCAGTCGTATCTGGCTCTTTGCTACCCCATGGACCGTCACTCACCAGGCTATTCTGTCCATGGGATTTCCCAGGCAAGAATACTGGAGTGGGCTGCCATTTCCTCCCCCACGTGGAACGGTAACAAAAAGAATAATTTTGGAGAGGGGTGAGGAGAAGCACTGGTTAAGTGTGGAAGCTAAGGCACACCTAATGTTCTAGAACCTTGATAGACCTTTGGGACAGCTCTTCCACACTGTGGCGTCCACACTGCGGTTTACAAAAACTAGGTGCTCTGAAGCTGGACAACCTAGCAGCTTGGCTCTATCTCTTGTGGAAACCCAGGGGAGGATGAAATGAAAAGGAACCGTTACCCAGCAGGCTTTGCCTTTTCCTCCTTTAACAACTACACACAGGGACTTGTTGTCCAGTGGTTAAGACTCTGAGCTCTCACTGCAGGGGGCCTGTGTTGGAGCCCTGAAGAGGGAACTAGAGCCCACACGCTGCAACGAAGAACCCGTGCAGTCAAATTAATAATAATAATAATAATAATAAAGAAGAACTAGAGAGGACAGAGAGGATATCTTCTGAAGAAAATGTGCTCTATAGCTGGTATCTATTTCTCCTTTCAGGTAACTCTTATTTATTTTGCTCAAGTCAAAACTTTTTTGTTTGGTAAGAACAATGAGATTGCTTTGAAATTCAAAACAGAACTAAGGCTAAGCTCAAACAGTGTACAGCTTGTTCTGAATTCCCCTTTAAAAGCCAGTCATAAACACTGAGTGATTCTGTGCAGAAAAGTGGGCAAGATGAAATACCCGCCCAGTCTCTAGAAAAAGATTTGAGATTATTGGAAAACCCATGTGTGCTGGGTGGCACTTACCCCATTTCCATGTTAGATTGGGAGTGTTTTAGTCAGAGGTCTCTAGGGGTTCAAAATGAAGAGTGTTGAGAAACCTGAGATTGAGTTTTCTATTAATTTATATGTAACAATTTAGTCACTTTTAGCTCTCTGCTATCCATACCGTTGAGAGGAACTCCGGCATCTGAAGGCTCTGATCACACTTTCCCTTGGGTCCTAGGATCAAGGAGGTTCCCCCTCCCCCAACTCCCCTCCCCCCCATCTCTCTCTATCTTCTCTCTCCCATCCAGGTTTCCTGTACTTATCAAGGGCTACTTACTTTACCGATCCTACTTAGGTTGCAAGCATTACCTGGAGAAAACAATAAATGAGGAAACCTAATGAACTTGCAAAGAAGAGGTGTGGGCTTTGTCCTCCAAATGGATTGGTTTTCTGGACCACACACTGTGAATGCAATCAGTTGGTGGGTCTACTTTTTATACCACTTAAGCTGGGTGACCGGGTTGTTGTGTGCTTTGAAAAGCTGCAGGAGTCAGGTTGGCATTCAGATAGTTTTGCTGTGTGAATCCCAAAGTGCAAAAAATCCTGAAGGGATTTATTTTCCCTCTTCTTATTCTTCCTCCTCTTCTTCTTCTTCTTTTTTTTTTTTCTCTCTAAGGCATCTCTGTTTGCTTTGGCAGTTGCATAAGTCTAAGTGAGATGTGGGTGGAGGCAGTTAGGGAAGGAAGTGTGTGGGGGAAGAAAATGGAAATGTGGTGGGGCCGGTTGCCACCCTGCCTTGCTTTGCTGGGAGACCTGAATGAGCATCAGATGAAGGTTTTGGAAGACACTCTTCTGTAGGACTCTCTCTTTCATTCTGTGTGGTGGGAAATGGGGCAGGCAGTGCCTGAGAGAGGCAATGGGCTCTTCTTGGTAGACTCACAAATACTGCAGGAGTTGCTCCCAAACCAAATAGTTTCAAAGAATTGCCTACACCATGGTGAGTGGTGTGATGGTTTAGGGTTTGAATACTTTTCTTGATCTGTCTTGCAGTATCCCATTTTCTAGTGCTCAATGTATATGGCAGTTTCTAGAAAGATACTCCTCTGTGGCCAACCCATGATGTCTTGATTATTTAATAATTAAAACAAATACCCCTACTATATCCAGTTCCTTCCTGCCTCATGGCATTTATGCTTGCTGTCAAGTGCTGTTCCATGGCTGGGAACCTTTTTACCTATTACCTCTCCAATCCCCTTCCCCAGGGAAATTTCCATTCATATTCCGTACTTTCTATTCAGATCTCAGCTTAAAACCCTGACAGTGAAATCTTTCTTGATGCTTCCAGGCCTGACATACAATAGCTGCTTCATGAGTATTTGTAGCCACGTTAGGGATCTTCTTTATTTTGATGTGTCAGGAGCCTGGCCATCCAGAGTTTTAAGATTAAAAAGAGGTGGTCCTGACTTCCGCGCACTCATAGCTCGTGAATGATGGACACTGTGATGCCTGAGAGTACCATTCCTTATCTACAACCAGTAAAGCTGATAAAATGCGCATCAGTGGGAGTCTCTCTGTTATGGCTCCCAGCTTTTCAAATATTTTGGCAGAGCTGCTTTTATGCTCCCCGTGCCTCATCCCCAGCAGCGTTGGGTTTACTTCCTCTGTGGGCAAGAGCCACCTGGAGCCCTCTCCTCCAGACCCCCAGTGCATTTGAATGGGGGGACTGTTGGTGTGCTGGCCATTTGCTGTCATGCTCAGATTATGTGGAGTTTGGGTGCTGCTGGATACATACATGGTGGAGGTTTAGAGAAAATTGTTCGCAATCTGTGAAGCATGTGAATTATATTCCTGTGACATTTAAAAAATTCTTGGCAGAGAGAGAAGTGTTGAGTGAAAGGTAATAATCCACTGTTACCTTCCCCTTCATTGGGCTGCTGTGAGAGCTGCTGGAAAGGCCTTTGAGAAATCTGTTGAATTGGATTCTTCATTGTGCTTCACGTTCATTAGATAACTTCCTCATTCTTCTGTACCATTTTCCACTGGCTGTGTGTGATTAAAAAATGCTTGTTCTACAAGCATGCAATTGATGTTTGCTCCCCCAAGAGATTCACTTCTTAACACAATGGGTTCTAAGTGAAACTGAGAACAGGTTTGGACCATTACTTTTATAGGTGAAAATGTTTCACAAGTGACTGCCGTTTCGTTAAAAACTCAGTCTCAGTCTTGTGGGAGACTGGTTTTTGTTTATGGCAAAGTTAAGATGATAATATAGTAGTCTCCCCTCATATTTCCTGGAGACTTTCACCCAGATGTAAGAGAAAAGAAACACCCAACTGTAGCATAACTCAGAACTATGAAAGCCCTTGCATATAATTTCTGATTTTTCAAAAACAATGCTGACAGTACTATTTGGCAATTCTTCTTTCTCCATTCTTCACTTCTCTCTTATAGAGTAGTTTCACACTGACTGTATTTGGGAATACAGTTAATACTTCCAATTTAGTGTGTTCTAGGCATTGCTCTAAGAACTTTCTGTGGAATAACTCTATTGACACCTTACAATAGTATTATGATAAAGTAATATTACTATCCTTATCTACAGACAGAGAATCAGAGGCAGAAAAAATTGAAATAAACCACCCAAGGTCATGAGAGAGTAAATAGGGGAGCTGGGATCAGAGCCCAAGTATCTGGCTCCACACTGATGCCAACCCTTAACTACTATGTTCCACTGCCATTCAAGTACTAGTCTGTGCAAACCGAATCACAGAGTGGGCCTACCTAGCTCAAAGGACTGTGCAAGTTATTGGAGACCCTTGCAAGGCAACTGTGGTCTCTGGGTTTCAGTGCTGGAGAACGGTCTGCCCATGTGCTGATCACTAGAGGACATTTCATTGCTTTGATGCTTGAAATAATTACTTTCAAAGATCAGTTCAATCTTTATGGAAAAAAAAGTTGCTTCCAGGATAAAATAATAGGAAAGCTTTCTTTTCAGTGATGGCTCCACTGAAGAAAATCATCCTTGGTTGTATTTAAAACATATAATCTCTTTTTTTGGCTTTCGAACATGGACCCTGTAAATGAAACCAGACAGATGTGTGCATCTTTCTCCTTTCTCTGATTGGTATTATTTTAAAGTATTAGATGTCTTAAATCTTGTTTCTCAATATTAAATATTGCCTCTAAGAGGAAACATGAGAATAAAAACGATCTCCATGATGAGTCCACTCAGACTGAGGGTCGGTTAGCCAATTCCGTCATTTGTCTTTTGTGTCTGTTTGCCTTCTCATATTTGTTTGTTTGAATGAATTCAATTTCTTATACTCCTGTCTGGTCCAGTGGGATGATGTTTTAGACATACATTGAGTTTACTGACTGCAACATCTGTTTTCAGAAATCTCAGCACTTCTCACCTTTAGTTGGAAGCTGCTAAGTTCTACCCCAAGAATGAGGTACACTTTGAGCAGTTAGGGTGAAGAGTTTACCAGGCCCTCTTCAACGTTCATATCTTTTATGCCTTCCTGAACAGTGCTCTGGGGAGAGAGCAATGTGGTCTCGGCTATTAAAGATAGAGGGCCAGGAACACCTGGTCACAATAAATATAGGCTCCTTCTTTCAGCCTTCTCTGTGGTCTTAAAATGAATCTACAAATTTTAAAATTTGTCATTTCCAGGATTATGATAATCCCAGGTAATGAGACATTTTCACAAGTCCCACATTGTAAATCTGATGCTTCCCTATTTAAAAGGTCATATTGAAAGGAGATTGAATTTTGTTTAATTATGGACTTTTCTAGATTCAATTCATACCCATAGCAGAACAATTAAGAATATTTATAAGATATCTTATTATAAAATCATTAAAGCAAATAAATTCATTGAATATTATTTTAGGTAATTGTCCACCACACTGGAAGCAGTTAAGCAAATTCCCCCCGTGTAGAAATAAATTTGCTCAAAGCCTAAATACACCAGGTGATGCTAGTGGTAAAGAACCCACTTACCAATGCAGGAGACTCAAGAGATGAGGGTTCAATCCCTGGGTTGAAAGATCCCCTGGAGAAGAGCATGGTAACCCACTCCAGTATTCTTGCCTGGAGAATCCCATGGGCAGAGGAGCCTGGCAAGCTCGAATCCATAGAGTTGCAAAGAGTTGGACATGACTGAAGCGACTTAGCATGCCTGCAAATATCCATGGGCTTCAGCAAATCTAAAATCGTCTTTCCAAATAATAACATTTATTGGTATGTTTCTAATTACAAGTCATTCATGCTTATTTTAGAAAACTTGTGGGGAATAAGAAGAAAGCAAAACTATCTTCAATCTTCCTCATGCCTGAAATCTTGACATCCAAGAAAAAGGCCAATTGTGTATGCTGTTGAGGGTCCTTTTTCAAAGTGACTACATTTTGAACTGAGTATGTATTTGAATCTGAAATACAAATGAGCATATCTGATAATAGCACCAGTAACAATGGCTCTCCATGCTACTTTCTGATGGTGGGACAGCCCGGTTTAAGATACACTTTACTTATTCTTTTTATAAGTTACTTTTTCCAATTATGAAAATAGTACCTTGATTCTGGAAAACTGGGATAACACACACACACAAAAGCACTCTGAATGATCCTTGCTTCTCCTGAGGACAAGTACTGGTGTCGGTATATTTTCATCTAGCCCCACATCTTTCAATTTTCACATCAGCAGGTGCCTTATTAGAAATGAATTGGCTCAGATCTTCTTAGAAAGGCAGGCAAATTTGACAGTCTTAGACAACCTGAGCCAGGGTTGGGTAGACTAGCACTGTATGAGGGAAGGCTTTCCAACAACTGTGTTCTCTGGGCAGGAATTTGTGGTTGGAGTGTGGAGGAAGGGAAATGAAAATGATCTGATCCATAAAAGCAAAGTCAGGTGTTTTGGGGGTCGAAGGATGAGTGCTCCAGGGCTACTTTGGTGGAGAAAAGTGGTACCTTGTCCTTATTCCAACTCGTACTCTGCCATGATGGGTGTTTCATTCCCCTATCAACTTGTGAAAATAACCAAACCTGCCTAATAGAACTGGGCACATGGTAGATTCTATATAAATGCTTATTGAATGCAACTAAAGGAAACCAAATTTCTAATCTGGGCTGCAATCTGACTTAAGAATATCAAATTGTTTTCATGAAAGAACTGTAACTGAACTTAGTTAAGGGAATATACATCTTTTAAACCAATATGGACATGATTTAATATACACTGGATGAGGTGATGATGATGATGACAGTGAAAAAGAAGGAAAACATGAAGGCTAGGAAGAATTATCCATTTAACAAAGCACTGTGCTTGCCTCAATGTATGTGCATGTGTGTATATATATATATGTACATACATATATACATCTCTAAGTATATATGTAAAAATGGAATTTTTAATAAAAATGTCTCAAGCTATGGTGCCGATACACTTATTTTTAGAAAAAAGAAGAGGAACTGAAGATGCCAAAAAATAGACTGTCAGATGCCAAGAAATATGCTCAAGAATAAAAAAAAAACTTAATGAGAAAAATGTTACATTTATACATTAGCAGGAATCTTATTTTTGCTTCCATGAATTTTAAAAGTTGTATTGATTTGACTCAACAAATTGCATTAGCATCCCATTTCTGCTCAGAACTTTTAATGATATGCAAATGATCTATCTGAAATGAAAGCCAGAAACCCACATACTTGGAGATTTTCTTTTTATTCCTTGGAAAATTCCTTTAATGTTTGGAGAGTGTCAACTGTGGATACTGTCTACTCAGCGCAGAAAACAGAATCAGTGAAAGTTCCTCTGCTTCAACAGATGCTCTTTATAATCTTTGGGGTCCTGAGACTCAGAGGGGCTGTGTTTCTGAAAGAGTGGCCTGTAGACCACCTATGTCAGAATTGCCTGGATACTGGTTAACATGCAGATTCCTGGGCCCTGCCCAGATCCACTGAAAGAGAATATTTAGGTGTGGTGCCCTAGAAATCCAGTGACGTGTATGCATACCAGAATTTGAAAACCCAGTATAAGAGATATTTGTTTAAAGATTTAGCAAGTTCAGACAGGAAAGGATGGAATGAAATACACCGGTTCTTTTACCAATAGGGGTCACTCACTCTTTAGTCTTGAATTTGGTTCTAACAGGCTAAGAGATAACAAAAGCCACATGCAGAGGGTAAACTGATACCCAAGAGAGGGGAAAGTCAGGAGGTCTTTTCTCCAATGGATAGATCAATTTTTCAGGCATTGTAATAATAAGAATGATGAGTGCCATCTTTTGATTACTTCTTTGCATTCAGGACTGTCCACATGCAACTGTAGAGATTCTCAATTGATCCTCTCAATAACTCGGAGTGGGACTTCTCTGGCGGTCCAGCGGTTAAGACTCCGAGCTTCTAATGCAGGGGGTGCAGGTCCCATCCCTGGTCAGACAACCAAGATCCCACTTGCCTCGGAGTGCAGCCAAAAAGTAAAAAGACAAAAAAACTCAGTGCGATAGGCACATTTTTGATTTATTGATCAGGCCCCTGAGGTTTAGAGAGATTAAATAACTTGGACTGGGTCTTTCTTCAAGTAAGCTGAGATGGTATCTCTGATTTCAGAATCTGGGACCTCAGCTCCTAAAGCACAGTGCTTTCACAGCTTTTATAAACCTCAGTTCTGAGAGCGCTTCATAAGAAAAGGTGCTCCCCAGATGGTTGAGTAGTGAAGGATCCGCCGGCCAATGCAGGTGACACCAGTTTGATCCCTTGGTAGGGAAGATCCCCTGGAGAAGAGAATGGCAACCCACTCCAGTATTCTTGCCTGAAGAATCCCATGGACAGAGAAACCTGGCAGTCCAGGGCGTCACAGAGAATCGGACATGACTGAGTAACTGAACACACGTGCACGCATAAAGAGCTTTAACTGAAGTGTCTCCCTCCACCTTCATGTCTTCCTTGGATCCAGCTTGAGCAATTAGTATCACACATCCCATGGTGGGACCCAGGAACCCTGTTGAAACCACAAGCAGAGGAAACTCAGCATTGGCTACTGTCATTCCCTATTGCTTTCCGGCTTCAGGGATTCGCTACTCTTTCAGTCATGATAAAGAGAAAGACCTAAGTGCCACTGTGGGTGAAGGTGCATTGCTCAGTTTAAAACACTCTGTAAGGGTGCCGAGAATGTTCGGTTTCTTGATCTGAGTACTTGCTATGTGGATAAATCCAGTGTGTGAAAACTCAGTGTACACTCATGAAATATGCACTTTTCTGTATGTATATTACCCATATTTAACAAAATAAAGCTGCTGTCTTTAATACTGATTTATGTAGCTTAGCTACTCGCCTCCTCTCTGTCATCATGCTCTGGTTCCTCCTCCCCCTTTCATTTCCAAATCAGCAAACAGTTCTTTGATGAGAAAATGGTAAGGTAATTATTCCAACAACTGCATATAGAATTGTTTGTTAGACCAAAGACTCAGAGTAGGGGTTCACCCTGTTGAGGGAAACGGTCTGTTTCCCTGCTGAATCCTTTTCATGCCTCGGTTTCAGTAATTTCAATGTTTAGCACATTTTTCTATTGTGTTAACACATTGTGTGCTGAATACGCAGACCCAAAGCATCTTGAATGTGCTTTAAAATATTTGCTGAAGTAACCTCACAAGACCCCCACATTCTTTAGTTCTGCCTGTACTGAGAATCAGCAGTCACTTTTAAGTTTTAATAAGTTTCACATGTTTTGTAGTGAAACTGTGCTTGGTTAATTCCAGCCTTTAATTAGTAGCCTCTGGATCGGTGTATACCAGACACGGGGATGTTATTAGTGTGAACTGAAAGCTACGTGTGTTACCCCATAACAGATCAAAACAAACCTTGCGTGCTCTTGACACAAGCATTAAACCCCACTGAGACCTGACCAGGATATGGTTTTCAGTTGTAAAAGAAAATTGTAATTCACAAGTCCTTGCCAGATGTCGTACCCCAATACCTCAAGTTCATTACATCTACCCAGAGTAGGTGGTCATACAAGGTTCAGCCAGAGGGACTTGATTTGGTATTTTAATCATCTAAAAAGTGGATTTATTCAAAAGACTTCAAATGGGCATATTGGTGCATCTTGCAGGGTTTTTTTTTTTAGTTTTTTAATTTTTTTAAAAAACATTTAGAATGTACATTCTTAGGGATGTAAATCATACTTTAAAATTTAGGAGACAGCTTCGAAATCCTCATATATATTATAACAGAAGTTCTATCATTTGACAATGTTAAGTCAAGAGGAAAATTTTCATCTACAAAATGTAAAAAGAGGCTAAGATAAAACAGTAAGAAGTGAAAAACTCTTTTAAGGAGTAAACAAATGAGTTCTAAAATTTTCTATCTCAAACTCAGGCAACACCATGGATGTCACCAAATGCAAAATTACCCAAGCCAAAACAACAACAAAAGATCTTTACCAAGTTGACTGAGAAAAAAGAGTCAATAAGTATTTTTAACTACTAGCTTGATTGGCAGTGGCCTCTGAAGTGTTGAAAGGTATTAGATAAAGTTCAAACATTAATACACTTGGTGTGTTCACAAGTGACCACATGCTTATGCCAGAACAGAAAGCTCTGCCCATCTCAGAGCTCAACACAGAACACTGAACTCCTAGACTTCTAGGCAATTTGCACACCCTTCCCAGATCAGTGCGTTATATGACTTTAGCAAAATACACATTTTTTAACTTATATTTCTCATATCTTTTTTTAAACTGTTAGATTTGTCAGTGTTTTCTTTGGTTAGACAATGGATCTTATTCTGATACTTATTTCAATAAAACTTCAATATAAGCTCACAGTAATACATAATGCAGGTGCTAGGGCATAGTAGTAGCTTTTCTCTTACAAGCAAATCATATTTTATCTGGCTGTAACTATAACAATTTATTCTTGAGGGAGTGTTGTAGCAAGATTTTTTTTCAATGAGATTTTACTGTAGTAAAGGTGACTCAAATTTCAATGATTTGAATTGTAAATTATTGTATTATTTTTTCCCCTATAAAAAGGTAACTACAGAAAGCAACCTCAGAGTATTCTGGTTATATACATAATTTGACACTAGGCTCCCTACTGACTAATCTGAAAGATACCATTATGTTTCTTTGCTTTTAGAAGCCCTTGATTGCCCATCACAGAGGAAAGAGCAACACTTTAAGATGTGGTAGAAGGAAGTTCTTTTAAAGAAACTCCCCTCTCTCTTTTCACACATGTTGAACTGTGAGGAACCAAATAATCACATTTTTGAGAAAGAGTGTTTTCTTGCATCAACACCAGAAGCCAAAGATTTTCTTTCTTTTCTTTTTTTAAAGCTGGTTTTAGGATCTCCAGTGCTAATTTGTGTGTGTGAACTAAGCAATAAAACCACACAGGCAAACCTGAACTAGGCTCTGAGGTTGGAGAATAAATCTGAACCTTCTTTGGAATTTTTCCTTTTGACTTGTTTTGCTCTCCGGATACAAACCACAGAAGCAGAGTTTGTTGCTCTTCATGCTGTGTATAAATTGTTGTTGGCACCAACTTTTTGAATGATATTATCCTCTACGCCTCCTTTGGAGGACTAAATTTTTATTTGGAGGACTAAATTCTTCTCCATTTTAAGTGTAAAAATGTCAACTTCAAGAACTAACTAAAGGTCTCTTGGCTCGTTATCTGTTTGGAGTTTTTATTAGCAATTCATTTTGGAAGAAATCCCTCCGCCTACCCCCTCACACACTTTCTGATTAAAACAGGTAGATAGAGTTCCTTCTCTTTTGTTGGTATTGCTTTTTGCCTGCAATGAAGACGATTTAAAATCATTATCTATAATTTAAAGAAGTCTCTAGTCTTCAAAAGGTTATTAGATAAACTAAGAAAAGTCCATCATATAATCAGTGAAAGCTTAACTTTTCATTAGAATTGATAAGTACTTGATCCTTTTGGCCTTTATTATTAGGCTTGTTAAAAGTTTCAAATTACAAGTTTCTGTAAAAAAAAAAAAATTGATGTGTTTTAATTCAAATGATCATTTTAGCAGCACAATGAGATATAAGGTGGCACTGGTAGTAAAGAATCTGCCTGCCAATGCAGGAGACATTGGAGACATGGGTTTGGATTCCTGGGTCCAGAAGATCCCCCGGGAGTAGGAAATGGCACCTCACTCCAATATTCTTGCCTGGAAAACTCCATGGGCACAGGAGTCTGGTGGGCTACAGTCTACGGAGCCGCAAAGGGTCGGACACAACTTAGCGACACACACACAGCAACAGTTTCAATTGCAACTAAGTTTTTGTAAAAAAATAAAAATTGATGAGTTTTAATTCAAGTGATCATTTTAGCAGTGCAAAGAGATATATTAATACCTCATCTATTGAGCTATGTGCACATATGTTTGTGTAGAGCAAAATTTCCATCACTTCTCTCTCTACCTATTATAGCAGAGCATAATAGGATTTAAAACCAAAAGGAAGACCTGCTTTTCAGTCTTCTTTTTTTCCTTTTAATGGTTAAATGACTTTAGGTAAGTCCCTTCATTATTTGAGCCTCAGTGTACTCAGCTCTTAAAAAAGAGTAATTAATAATGCCTACTTCAAATGTTGTTGTTAGATTACAAATTCTAACATATGTAAAAACAAACTGTAAGCTGATATGTTACCATATTACCAAACAGGGATGAGTATCTGCTATAAGTAACTCTGCAGTTAGCATGTTTATTACCTAAGGCAAAGGGGAGACAGTGGTTAAGAGACCAGTGTTTGAATTTAGACATTCCCGGGTTCAAAACTTGGCTCTGTGTGTTGTCAGCTCTAATAAACGTTGACAGATTTTCTTGATCTCTCCCTCAGATTTCTCCCTATAAAAGGGGTGATAATAATCTTACCCCAAAGGGTTACCAAGAGGATTAAATGTGGTATTTCCATTGAACACTTAGTATAGTGCCTGACACTTAGTAATTGCTCAGTACATGTGCTGCGCTTCTCCAGGCAGGAATACTGGAGTGGGTTACCACGCCCTGCCTCCAGGGAATCTTTCCAACCCAGGCATTGAACCCAGGTCTCCCACACTGCAGGTGGATCTTTACTGTCTGAGCCACCAGAGAAGCCCAAGAAAACTGGAGTGGGTAGCCTATCCCTTTTCCAAGAGAACTTCCCAACTCAGGAATCAAACTGGGGTCTCCTGCATTGCAGACAGATTCTTTACCAGCTGAGCTACCAGGAAAGCTCAGTACATAGTAATATAATATTATGATTTTGTCCTTGCCCATGGTAGTCACTATAAGTTCTGCTTGAATAATTAAAACCATTACTTTTTTAAAAAGTGACTTGTCAAGCGTGTATAGCTGACAGTGTTTGTACAATTGAAACAACTCAGCAAACATTTGCTGAGTGAATATATATAACCTTATCCAATATGGAATTTTTAAGATGTACTTTGTATTATCTAGCAAATGCTCAGCCTTTTAAAAATATTTTTAAGACAGGTATCAATCAAGGCATAGCTACATAAGTTTCCAATGATTATTTCACCACAAAACTTCAAACAAAGATACTTATGACTCTGATTTATTTAAAGATTTTAGCCTAAGATAGGTCTTTAGTCATAATATAATTATCTTTAGACAGTGCTCTCCCTTGCTAATAAACTCAAAATACTATGCTTGCTATAGAGACTTGTCCTAGTGCTCAAGAAATTCAGCAGGATTATAGTTGTCCAACAATTTTGGAGACTAGCTAAAAGTATTGTTCACCAAAAAGAACATTTTGACAGTTATATTATTTTTTCATAAAAATAAAACAAATGTCTTGATTTTCTGTGAAATAAATCAAACCAAAAACAGAGAGTCCATAGATTATTTTCTAATTTTATTGCAGTGCTCCATTGGAACTTTATCACCCTAAGAAGTAACAGAAGCTGATGTCATATACTGTTATATAAGTATTTATAAAATAAATCTTCAGTATTATGAAGAGACAAAATAGAAGGTTTTGCCAGTTTTTTTGGATTGATTTCTTATTTTATTGCATTGTGGTCCATGAAAATTAGTTGTATAATTGTCTCAGAATTTGTTGAGGGTCTTCCTGGTGTTCCAGTGATGGACTCTGCACTCCCAATGCAGGGGGCCTGGGTTCAGTTCCTGGTCAGGGAACTAGATCCCACATGCCACAGCTAAGAGTTTACAAGCCACAGCTAAAGATCCTGTGTGCCACAACTGAGACCCAGTATGGCCAACATAAGCAAGTAAATACATACATATTTAAAAGTAAATGATTTTATTAAAAAGCAGTATTTGTTGAGGCATTCTTTTGGGTCAGATACTGAACATTCTTTGTAAGAAGGTTAGAGTTTTATGTTAGATTTGTTACTTGTCATAACATTTTTAGTCTTATTAACCCATTAATTATTAGTCCTAAAGGAATGTGTTAGTGTCTTCTACTATGATTGGATGTTTGTCAGTTTCTCCTTTATTGGTTTTTACATAATACATTTTGAAGCTATGCTGTTAGGATCTTATAAATTCACTAATGGAGAAAAAAAGAAGTAACAGTAGCTGAAAGAGTGGAATCACACAACCCACTGTGGGCATGCTGCTGCTGCTGCTGCTCAGTCGCTTCAGTCGTGTCTGACTGTGCGACCCCACAGACGGCAGCCCACCAGGCTCCCCCGGCCCTGGGATTCTCCGGGCAAAAACACTGGAGTGGGTTGCCATTTCCTTCCCCAATGCATGAAAGTGAAAAGTGAAAGGGAAGTCGCTCAGTCGTGTCCGACTTAGCGACCCCATGGACTGCAGCCTACCAGGCTCCTCTGTCCATGGGATTTTCCAGGCAAGAGTACTGGAGTGGGTTGCCATTGCCTTCTCCGCACTGTGGGCATAATTGTGAGCAAACAGTGAAAATAGCCAAATGGTAGGCAACAGAGGAAGAGTTATTGAAAATATGACTTATACCCATTAAACAACCAGGCTTTGGGATTTAAGCTATAAATGGTTGTGTGAGGAAGCTCTTTGCTGTGAGACTGACAAAAATGGGGACCCAACTTACTGCTGTTTATCTGGTCTTCCCGCTGGCGGTGCTCAGGTCTTCCATCACATGCCTGTGAATTTAGAAGCAGACACTAACGTTATTTGACAGGAAAAGAAGGGGAGACAGGAGAGCAGTTAGGGGTGTCTGGGAGACTGCAGCAGTGAGGTTCGGCGGGGAGAAGATGTTGGCAGCAGATGTCGTTAGCTGAAGCAGTCTGGTGTCTGACAGCTCGCTGTGCAAAGCCCCCTACAGATGCTGCCCCACTTCTCAACCTTCTCAGGAGGTTTTCTCTTGATCAGTAGGCCCCCAGGAGACTCCCAAATCATGCCATTTCGCCTTTGCGTATGCTTCTCCTTCTGCCTGGAAAAGTGCTCATCCTCCTCTAGAGGACTTGCCGCTCACACATCACTTCCTCCATAAAGCCGCCCCTCCCCCAGCATGCCCCAATGCGCCCCATGTGGTAGTGTGGCTGATCTCCAGGCGCTGGTCGTATATTGCGTGTTGTCAACCAACATTCACCTCACTATAGCTGTGATCAGCGGTTTACCTACCTCTGTCCCACCGTACTCTCAGGTCTAGCTTGTGTTGGATTCCTTTATGTTCAGCGCACAGCATAGTGCCTGGCACATTGAAAGCCCCTAAACTGTAACCTAAAATAATGGAATACAAATGTAAACAAAGCCATTTGTATTTGCATTTTAATATCATTGCTTTATAGGAGAGCTCAAGTGCAATGAATAGCCCTGTAGGAAATTCTAAAGCTGAACGTTGATTGGAAGATTAAAAGATTAATTTTCAAATGTGAAAGAATGACATAGAGGGTCATTATTAGGCACTTCTTGAAAAAAGTTTTCTTGGGATTCAAAAAGTTGAAATGTGGGGTTCAGCAAAATTAAAAATAACGGGTATTTAAACTTCAGGTTTTACCAGAGCCTAGTTTATTGTGTTTTGTTTCTTACCTAAAATTTAAATTCCTTGGGGAATATTGTTATTTCTATTTTCCAACAAGTAGGCACTTTTCTTGACATGTAGTTAATGCTCACACACACACACACACACACACTCTTCACCGCCAGACACACATACCCCACATCTTAAAAACTGATGGGAACTCTGGCAATATTTTGGTTTAGGAAACACATAGAAGGTATCTGCTTTTAGTTGAATTAACAAATACATAGTTCATTCATGAATAAGAGAATGTCTTAGTTTGCGAATGACTGAGGATATCCCCAAATTCCTGGCTGTATTTGGCAGCCCAGTGACTCCAATTAAAGGAACAGCTTCAAGGATGCTTTCCCAGTATGGAGCTTATGCTTATTTCTTTTTTCTATTTGTGAAATCCTATAGCTGCTACTGTCACCCAAAAGCTGGTGTGACGTGAATGTGCCTCTAGTTTGAAGGAACGATTTCAGCTGTGAGGACTTCTCCAGACAGCCTGTTTTCTCTGTTTGCATGGGGACAAGAAAGAGAGATAAAGAGCGAATACAAGAATATCTCCTGGACAGGACTGACTTCCTCTGAGGCCCCAGAGAAGCCATTTGAACACTCTTCCTTAGTTCCTCCAGCTGTAAAAAAGAGTTAAGAATGACTAAGAATGCATTTCACAAGGTAACTGTAAGGATTAAGTATCAGTGTTTCAAGGTGGTAGACCCAAGTATTGAAATATTTCTTCAGCGTGATACTCTCTTGGACCTTTTTTTTTTTTTTTTTTCCGGCTGAGCGTTAGTGTTTCCTATTAGATTGAGTTTTCAAATCCCCTAAGTTTATTTAAATCCTCAATTGAAGTGACTTTCAAGCAGGGTGATTTATTTCTATGTTAAGAATTCCATTTTGTGGCAAAGTCATTTCTAGAAACCATAGCACTTAAGCATTAAGACAAACAATGTGAATTCCCATCCCAGCTCCATTGCCATGTGGGCAGATCCCCACAGGTTTTTGCTCCTCTGTTTTCTCTCAGGTCCTGAAGCAGAGGTTCTGGGCCTGACTACAGGAGAAGTAAAGACGTAACATATGGTAAACTGCTTTAAGCTCTGTGGTAAGGATGCCAGAGAATATTATTCTACAGATGTGAAAACTGAGTCCCAAACAGGCTTGCCTTAAATCAAGTGACAAGTGAGCTTCAGGAACTACACTCGATGCCAATCACCTTGGCCTGAATTGCTTCCTAAGGAATCAAGTTCCTGCAGGAGTAGAGTTTTCTCTTGCAGGGACTGCCCTTCCCACTTTGATGAATGTAGACTTTCTTTCACCTGTTGAGCTCACCTTTGCCTCCCTCTAAACATGGAGCTGTCTCTCTTTACCTGCAGGACAGAAGAGGAGGCTGCTAGAGCTTCTTGCCAAGGAAAAGAACCTGGTTACAGTGTCCAGCTGAAGACTTATTTTTGGCTGCCGAGGACCCCGTTATATGGTTTGTAGAAATTAAATAAAGTCTTGAGAGAAGGCCAGAAAGGCAAGAAAATACTGTTAAATCTCGAGACCAGTATGGTGTGGAATAAGTAAAGGGAAAATATAGGGTGTAAATTGAGTTGTAATTTCAACCAAGTCAATGTAGTCAGTTGTGATGTCCAAACAACAGATGCATAAAGGCTTAAAGACCCCAAATATTACAGACTCTGGCTACTACCCAAACACCCTTGCAGCTGAAATAAAAGTCTTGTATTCTTGCAGAGACGAAACCCTAAAGACACAGCAGCAGAACCTGTCAACTAAAAGGGTTTGCAATGGATATATTGCTAGTAATCTTAAACCCGCTCAGGAGAGAATGAACAGGTTTGGAAGCAAGCAGGTTTTGTAGAAGGATGGGTTTTGTGTAATACCCCACATGTTCGTTGTACCCAATGACCTCATTATGATGCCTGTGAGTAATGGTTAATGTAGCACAATCGTATATAGAGACAGGACTCCCTGGATGGAGAATTTCTTTTCTAGAAACTCACATGATTTCTTCAAGTCCTCTCTGTTGGTACCACCTTCTTGGTTCTGGGCTAAAAGGAGAAGAAAAGAAAAGCAAAAAATAAAAACTGGCATTTTTGATTGCTTACTATACCCTAGGCCTGTGGTTGTGCTGTGTGCTTAGTCGCTCTGTCATGTCCAAATCTTTGCGACCCCATGGACTGTAGCCTGCCAGGCTCCTCAGTCCACGGGGATTCTCCAGGCAAGAATACTGGAGTGGGTTGCCATGCTTTCCTTCAGGGGATCTTCTCAACCCAGGGGTCAAGCCCAGGACTCCTGCACTGCAGGCAGATTCTTTACCGTCTGAGCCATCAGGGGCTTCAGGCCTGTGATTAGTAGAAGCAATCTCTCATGTAACTAACACCATCCATGTTGAAGTTTATGGCCTACATTTTAAAAAATATTTTAAATTTATTGTTTAATCTTATTTTATTTATTTTTTGGCAGCACTATGCAGCACATGGGATCTTAATTCTCCGACTAGCAATCAAACCTGTGACCCCTGAAATGGGAATGTGGAGTCCGAACCATTGGACCACCAGAGAATTCCCTAAAGGTTTTTTTTTTGTAATTTTACGTATTTATATTTGCCTGTGCTGGGTCTTCATTGCTGTGCAGGCTTTTCTCTACTGTGGAGAGCAGGGGCTACTCTTTCTTGGGGTGCGAGAGCTTCTCTTTTCGGTGGCTTCTCTTGTTTGCAGCACAGGCTCTAGGTTGCTCCAGCTTCTGTAGTTGCAGTACAAAGGCTCAGTAGTTGCGGTTCCTGGGATCTAGAGCACAGGCTCAATTCCACGGCACATGGGCCCAGTTGCTTCTCTGCGTGTAGGATCTTCCTGGACCAGGGATCGAACCAGTGTTTCCTCCATTGACAGGTGGACTCTTTGCCACTGAGCCACCAGGGAAGCCTCCCGAGATGTTCTGTATTAACATTTGTATTACTGTCCAAGGTTTTAAGCACAACTACGAATAGCTCTGATAGCAGAGCCGAGCCTAGAACTCAGGTCTCTCTGAAGCCTGAAGTGGCTTTTCCCTTAACCATCTCGCTCTCCTGCCTGTATAAGAGAGGAGGTGGCCAGGACAGGCAGAAGCCGTGTTCTGAGCAGTTTCTGTTCAGCAATCGAAAAGTATCTGAAAGAGAATTCCTTCCATACTCCACCCCCAGCCATTCTCACCACCACCAACTGTATTTATTTTATTTTTATTATTTCCAATTGCTACCACTGACAGCCAGAAATAAAGAGTAGCATAATATATTTACTTTTGTGCTGTCTCAATTTGGTCTGCTAGCAGTGCGTCTCCCCTACTGATTCTTGCCTTTCCTTTGCATCCAATGCCTCTTACAAACAAGAGGAAAGAGATGGTTTTTCTGGTGTTCCTTATGAACTTAGAACAAATAGCTTCGGGGGTAAAAAATCATCAATTCTATTCAGTGTTTTAAAGGCGCAGGCATTTAGATGTTGAAAGGGCACTGTCTAAAGTGATTTCCTTGACACAACCCTTTGGACTTGGCTTCAGTTTTGATGAAACGCACAGGAAAGCTCTCATCATCGGCTTGGACACATACTGCTTTTCCTTGCATTCCTGCATGTTGTCTGCACAGGGAAAGGAGAATAAATTGTGTCCTCTTGTGCTTGCAGCTGCCAGCCGTGCTCTGGTGGCAGCAAAGTCCTAAGCTCTCTGCAGATCATAGTTAGAGGTCAGGTAGGATTTGGAGAGCCTGCATTCATAATAGAGTGAATTGTAAAACTCAAGCTTCCAGTTTAGAGGAATAGAGCACTTATTAGGCTTTTACTTTTAGTAATGATTTTGAGTTTATAAAAACTTAGGGCCAAAAGAAAAGATTTGCATGACAGTATTAAGGGGTTGGCAAATTTTAAACTGGGAAATCTGAATTGATTTGATCCTGATGGCAGTCTCCTCAGATCTCCAGTTATGCTCATGCTCATTCGCAAAGTTGGATCTCTCTCTGAGACCCCATGGACTGTAGCCCACCAGCCTCCTCTGTCCATGAAATTCTCCGGGAAAGAATACTGGAGTGGGTTGCCATTTCCTTCTCCAGGAGATCTTCCCACACTAGGGATCAAACCCACATCTCCTGCATTAGCAGACAGATTCTTTACCACTGAGCCACCAGGGAAGCCCTGATCTCCAGTAGGAAGTGGGAAACAGTGCCATGGAAATCCCTGATGTTAAAATGGTCCAGGCAGGCAGGGTCCTGCCTTGCATCTGTGGAGACATCTTCTCTGGGGCCTGCAGCATCACAGTGTTCTCCTGGGGGTGGACACTGCTTTGCCTCAGATTCCATAGAATAGAGACCCAGCAAAGACCTCCCAGTTATTGAGTGGGAAACCAGGACTTAAAGATTTGTGTTACTGGAGGGGTTGTTGCATCAGTGGAGTCCAGGAACTTGGCCTTTGCCAGCAGACCACAGAGAGCAATAAAAGAAGCTGCAGTACAGTCTCTGGGGCTGTTTAAACCCCATCCCTGCCAGCTCTTCCATGTAGCACATGTTCACTGGCATGTACCCTGGGGCTGCAGGATATTTTCACTTCAGAAGGAACTAGCCTCTCTGCAGTGGCCACAGGGAGACTGTGTCAGGTTATTTCAGCAGCTCTCTCTCCAGGCTTCCCTCTGTCCTTGGATGGGTCTTATTATCATCAGCAAATTCAGCACATGCTGTTCAATATCTGGCATCACTGAGTCCACTCTCCTGCCCAATGGGGAAACCCCTTCTATAATCCTGACACTGAATATGCTCAGGGAAGAGCAGGGACTACTTTCGTGGTTTGAGAGACTAAAGAATCTTTACACTGGGTTGAAGCCTCCTTAAATAAAAAAATGAGAGAAACATTAGGCTGATCAGCTACTATTCTTGGTTAATACCTGATTTGGTTTCATGCTGGATCTGGGTTCCCTTTCTGCTGGTTTTGTTAGCTCCTCCAGATGGAGCTGGGGTACATGTTGAATAATATGTGGATTTTCCTATTTTTGAAATAAGCTTGATCAAAGAGTTCTGATTGTTTGAGGAAAGCTGAACTATACCTAAATTAAATAAGAGTGTCATCTATTCATTTTTCTTATGCTTAATGTTTTCACTACCAATCATGCTGGGGGGGGGGAACTATGATTGATTGGTAGGAAAGCAGCTCCTTCCTCTATTTTTTTCTTCGAGAAGTATGGAAAGTCATTTCACATGCTGGTGGAAAAATGCCTATTTGTTCTTTGTGGAAGTTCACAGAAGCCGGTACCCTGCTGGATAATCAAGAGTGTCTCAAATAAAACTGCTTTACAGAAAACATTTTGCTTCATATTAAAGAACTTCATACGGACACACACTTGTGCTTATCAGCTTCCTGCCTCCCTAGATCTTTTAAGCACTCATCTCTGAGGTAGATGCTGGTGATTCCCATACTGAAAGAAAATGTTTTATAATAGTTTTCTTATCAATGGGTGATACATCATGTCACCCATTTAGCTGTGAACACAATGCTTCTAGTGAAAGTTCCTCTTTGTTTCAAGTTTTCTTTGTTAACATGGTCTGTGCAGTAAAATCCTTGCCAATGAAGGGAGAGCCAGATTTGTGGCACGGCCCATAACACACATACACTACCAAGACCACACACAGATCAAAAAGATAAAGGCACACATTGCTTTTGAGCGGTGACCCATGTGCCAAAAATGAGGTTTTACCTACAATAGATGGAAGAATGTAAGAGTTTGGGCTCAGGGTATCAAGAGTTTCCTTTTCTGTTCTAGTCCCCATTTTAAAAGGACAGTAGGAAAGTATTTTTTTTTAACCACTTTTGATTGTCCTAATATCACTATTTGCAGCTGAAAAAGAAAGAACATCTCCTACTGGTCACCGTTGTGAGGAAAGAAGTAGCCTGATGCAAGTCTGAGATTTGTCCCTCTGGAGCCAAAGTGCTTGGCCTTATTTCTGAGTAATCCACTGTTTAACTATGAGCCTCAGTTTCCTGTAAAGTGGGAATAATCACTATACCTACCTCATGAGATTATTGTGAGAGTTAACCAAGGTAATACAAGTGAAGTGCCTATCATGGTTCCTAGAACCTAAGAAGGTTTCTTAGGTTCCTTCCTAAGAAGGTTTCAGTTGTTTGCTGTGAATATAGTAAAAACCTTGCCTTATGCCATCAGTATGCTCCAAAATTAAATTTCATAAAATATGAAATCAATTTACTCCAACATTAATAAATAATATATTTTCAGTTAATCTGTATTGTTTCAAAAAGCACCAAAAAGACTATATACTACAATTGACCATTTACTGGACAATGAGGATCCATGAAGATATTGCCACTTGAATGCATCCTCTTCCCAAAATTAAAGCTTTACTCTTCTGCCTACCTCCTATCCCCTTACAGGGTTGGGTGTAGTATAAGTAAAATCACAGTGGGTCTGAATTTGTGTTAACAGAGAAGGGGACGCATAATGGAAGGTGGTACTTGTTATTAAGGTAGATATCTCAAACCTGCTTTTAACTTTGCTAATAGATGGCTTTTGGCCCTGGATGCACATTTGAATCATCCAAGGAGCTTTAAAGGCAAAACTTCAAAGACCTTTGGTCCAACAAAATGTAATTATCCAGACTTGGGTTCAGATTCTCTTCACCAGTTTTAGGTATATAACATTTGACAAGCTATTAACCTCTTTTCTTCTTCTTTTTTCTCATCTGTGAGATGGGATTGTTGCAAGGATTAAAGATAATGTATTTAAAACTCTGAGCATAAATCTTGGCATGTGGTAGGTGATCAATAAACACAATTTGTTAATAGTCTATATTCTTTCAAGAGTTCAGCCTGTCCTCCACCTCCACTAAACTCAGTTATGAAAACTATGCCTTGAAAATGGTTAAGAACTGGTTAAAAAGGTCTTGTTTTACAAAGGAGAAAACTAAGGTGAACCTGACAATTGCCACAGCTTACTACTTGGAGGCAGTTTGGGTAATGGAAACACTATATGAAGAAATAATGGCTGAATTTGATAAAGAATGGATACATGTACATGTGTAACTGAATCACTTTGCTGCACATCCGAAACCAAGACAACATTGTTAATCAACTAGAGGATGAGATGGTTAGATCGCATCATCGACTCAATGGACAGGAATCTGAGAAAACACTGAGAGAGAGTGGAGGACAGAGGAGCCTGGTGTGCTGCAGTTCATGGGGTAGCAAAGAGTCAGACATGATTTGGTGACCGAACAACAATTCCAATATAAAATTAAAGAGTTTAAAAAAGAAGTGATGGCTGAAAATTACCCAAATTTTATGAAAAATATAAACCCACAGATTCAAGAACCTCAACAAACTCCAACAGAAGGAGCATAAAGAAAGCCACACTCAAGCACATCATAATTAAATTTCTGAAACCAATGCTAAAGAGAAAATCTAAATAGCAACTAGCTGGAAAAAAAGACATGTTATGTAGAGAGGAATAAAAATAATAACCATAGTAGACTTCTCATCATAAACCATGCAGGCCTAAAGGCAATGGACTGTTATTTTCTTAAGTGCTGGAAATAAACTGCCAACCTAGAATTCTATACCCAGCAAAGACTTTTTTTTTTTTTAATGAAGGCAAAATAAAAACCTTTTCAGGGCAATAAAAGGTAGGAGACTTTCACTATAAGAAATGTTAAAACATGACCTTTTTCTTTGAGCAGAAGAAAATGATACCAGATAGGAATTTGGGTCTGCAGAGAAAGGTAAAGAGCAATCCAAATGATAAATGTGTGGGTAAATATTTTTTTAAAGATATTTTCCCCCCTCATTTTCGCCTTTTCACACCTATCCACCCTTATAGGAAGAAACCCTATACTTCTTTACCAACCCTTCATATGTCAAACTCAACACCCTACATGAGCCAGATTGATTAGGTAAGTGAGGGAAGCCTGTGTAAGATTGTAGGAAACAATGGGGGCAGTGATAAACTCAAGAATGTATGTTTCATCTAAAAGGAACATCTATTACCCAGCTTGGTTGATTTTTGTTGGGAGGAAATTGAGAACAACTTTTCCTTTATTTTAATGTAGTCAACTAATCAAACTCAACCAAAGCTGAAAAGCCTTCATATATTATACTCATGGGCTATATTTGGACTTGGACCACCAGGATACAACTACAATATTATATACCCTTTACTTGTGCTCTCATAGTACTCAGTGGGTATCTGTTACACTTACTAAAATGTATTATAATTTTTTGTTGATACGTATATATGTGTATGTGTATATATATATGTATATGTCTTTTGTTAATATATGTATGTGCAGCTAGATTAAAACTATTTATGGGAGAGAACCATGTCTTATTTATTTTTATATTCCAAGTGATTAGTGCATAATCTGGCATAGGAAGCACTTCCCCAATACTAATTAAATTGGAGATCATTTTGATATATTTTTTTTCCACAAGTGAGCTCATACTATCTGCCTTTCTGAGAACTGAGGACAGGTTTAGGAGTTAAGCACTTGACTAAAATTTTGGCATGTTACCCTGGGTATATGTATGTGCTCAGTTGCTTCAGTGTGTCCAACTCTTTGCAACCGTTATGGACTGTAACCCACCAGCATCCCATGTCCATGGGATTTTTATGGCAACAATACTGGAGTGGGTTGCTGTTCCCTCCTCCAGGGTATTATGCATTAAAATAATTTTGTTTACTTTATTTCATTCAGTTGAGAAGGCTATGCTACCCTTATGGTGGAAATGTTCTGTGAGAAACACGAATATGAAGATTAAAGCAATTTGGCATTTTGGTAGCTGTAGTCTTACTTCATAGCCTTTACTTTTAGGATAAAAAACACAAACCACAAAGCTTGTCCCTCATCTTCTCCAAGAATACATCTCCTAATGTAATTTCATAGAGATGCATTTTCTACTGGCAAATCATGCTCAGTCACCTCAGTCATGTCCAACCAACTCTTTGCAACCCTATGGACTGTAGCCCGCTAGGCTCCTCTGTCCATGGAATTTTCCAGGCAAGAATACTGGAGTGGGCTGCCGTGCCCTCTTCTAGGGGACCTTCCTGACCCGGGGATCAAACCTGAGTCTCTTATGTCTGTTGCATAGGCAGGCAGGTTCTTTACCAATAGTGTCACCTGGGCAGCCCCTGTTACTGGGTTAGTTTCTATCTAAGCATGAATGCAGGTACAGAAATAAAATGGAGGAATAAAATCCATCATTTTATTCCTCTCTAGGGTTTCTTTTTAGCCCACCTTCTCCACCTACCAACCCAGTCTCCCTACACATATACATTTCATCTCACCCTGCACGTTTTGGTCTCACCGTTAAAAAAACAAGTTGACAATGAACATCATTTCTTGGAAGTTGTCCCAATACTCAGAGGAGTAAAAATAAAATATTGATGGTAGTCAATGCACTGAGTTCTCATTATATGCTAGGTAGATGATATCATGTCATTTAATCCTCACAATAATCTCCCTTTCACACATAAGAAGACTGAAGCCCAAGGTTTCATAGCTAATATGTTCTGAAATTGGACTTTGTGCTCTTACTTGTATCCTTGCTCCTCAAAGCATCATCACCTTCAGGTCTGTTAGAAAGGTAGCATCTTGGGTCTCACTCCAGACCCACTGAGTCAGAACCTGCATTTTAGTATGACCCCAGGTGACTTGATGCATGTTAAAAGTTTGAGAAATACTGGTCTACATGTACACCACTTCCTGTTGGGTATTCCTGATAGTGCCCGTGATCTCTGTGGCTGAAAGCTCCAGCACACTTCTTGATGCATCCAACTTTCTCATCAGGAGTTATTTCAGCAGCAAGATTTTTGCTTGTCAGTTTCCATTGTGTTGATATAAATTCTCACTCCAAGAACTCTCCTTTATTCCCATCCACCATCATGCTTTATTTTCCACTCTTGGACTCATCTCAAAGATGTGAACAAGGTGGGCCAGGGGGCTTGTGAGAAGTAGATGGGCCACTGGGCTTGCCTGTGGCATTAATTCCATGAACAACATATGACCCCAACTTCTGAGTGACGCTGGAGGGCCACCTAACTAATAAGTTCTCCCAGTGCCTGTTTTTGCCCTTGTGCAGATCATAGGGAAGTGCTGTGCACAGGAGGGCAGGGGAACCCTACAGGAAATATCTCTAAAGCAAGAATCTCGGCAGAGATAGAGGTATGGAAGCAGTTATGGATACAAAGGTACATGGATGCTAGTAACTTTATTAAACCTTATTTTTGCATCAGTACCACTTACAAGCAAAAGTCTAACCAGTACGTACACATTTTATTGTGTTCAAGACACTCCGGAACTGATTTATTGTAAAAGTGGGCTCTCAAAATATTATGTGAATCAAAGTTGTTGAATGGTCAATTAAAATGATATTTTTCAGCTAAGGTATTTCATTCACATTTGCTTTGATATGGCACTGGTGACAAAGGACACTTTTTATGACATTCTTTAAAGCACCATTATGATGTTAATAATAAATAATTAATTTTCTTCTTTTCAAGAGCTAAGGTGTCTCCAAGCTTTTTGTTTGCCAGTTCTATCTTTGTACGCCTTTTCTCTTCCTGACCAGCCATCTGTAGGGGTCTGAGTTAAGCAGAAGGGGCTGCTGAGGAGTGATGGGAGGAATTCTTTCCTCCTGAGATGTGGTTGAGGCAGAATACTGGGACAGAAGCCAAGTTTTCTGCCAACAGTGTAGAGCATGAAACTGTAGGATACCCACTGATGTTGTCGTAACTTTGTGTTCCACTTTAAATGAGCATAAACACTTCACAGAAATAATGTTGTTTTATAGAGACAGCCTGGCATAGTCAACCAGAGCCATATCTCTGGGCACTTATCCACCTGAGTAGTAGAGGGACATTTTCACAGAGTTCTTACATTAGCAAGATTAGGAAGTTATGAGAATATCTTTATCATAGAATCAAAATGCTCAAAAGAGGCATTGTAAGGTCATTTTATGTATTTTCTTCAAAGATAGGCAGACATCCAAATTTTTACAGAGATGAGAGGCAGCAAGGTATAATGAAAAAAGCTAGGCTGTAGGCTGATCCAAATATTGGAATGAATTTTAGTTCTATTAATTATTAACATGACTTTGAAGGAATTTTTCAAGCTCTCTGGTTTTTAATTTTCTCATATTCAAAAATGAGGAAATAGGTGCTTTTGTACTTTTGATCCTCAAAACATAAATGCAAATCGATGGTAAGATAGTGAAACAATGGATTTAATAGATGAGGGATCCTGTTTCCATATAAGTTTTACTTCTTAGACACAATAATGATTTAAATTCTCACATCACATCTCACCTAGGTTTTTGATTCTGTTTTACTTTGCAGCTGCGCAAGTAGTTCGTCTGTTTAAGTGAGAATCTGGCTGAGGTCGGAAAGTGATCCTTTTTAACATGCTGAGTAATTTTTCATCCTTTTCTGTATTGTATTAAGTTTGTGATATTCATATTAGTTACTAGTATCTAGTATCTATACTAGTATTATATTTATTTTTCTATTTTTCACCATTTTAATAGAAAATAATGATAAATTGAAAAAAAACATTCAAATAACTGCACAAATATTGAACTTTGGATTGCTCCACCCACAGAAGTAACTTGTTGGGATAGTTGGTTTCTGTTAACTGTTGCTACAAAGAACTTCCATATCTCCTGGCTTGGTTCTTTTCTTTTTCTTTTTTTTTTTTTACTTACATAGAATTGAATGGGATTGATCTTGCTTGAGCCGTTCTTCTCCAAGATGGGACTCAAAGGTCCTGACATTTTCCCTAGGTGGCTCTGTTACCCATTAGGGCCTCCTTGGGAGGCCTCTGCTGAATCTGTTTTATTCAGCCAACTGATATGCAAAGAGTAAGAATAAGGAACATCTCAAGTGTCTTTTTAAGGACTATGAGTATGTACATCACATCTGCTAATGTCCCATTGGCCATAAATTGTCATGAGATCCTATCTAGATGCAATAGGAATGAGAGATGTCATTTCCCACTTTGCCCAGGAGAGAAGCAGAATTGTTTGGTGCACCCATCACAGTGTCTCTGCCTGACAGCATTGCTAAACCAAACTGAACTATAGCAGGCAGAGAGTCTCTCAAAAAGTTTGTTTATCAACTGATGTACAAGAGGGTGGTTTGGGTATATAGTTGGTAGTTTATAAGCATTTGTGCATGATATATGCGAGCTGAATGTATGAACATTGTGGAATATCTGTATGTCTACCTCTTAGAGTTACATCTACTTTGGAGTAGTTGCAAAGAGTTTGGGAGAGAGTTAAGTGACAGCATATGGCACCAAGTTAACACTGACCTGTGTTTCTCACAGTAAGGAACCCAGACCAGCATCACTGGCATCACCTTGGAACTTGGCAGAAATACTGGATTTCACTTCAGAACTACTGACTCATAAAGGTGAGGTGGGGCCGACAATCTGTATTTTTACAAATGCATCTAGGTAATTCTGATGCAATGAAGTTTGAGAACTACCAGTTCAGATATCTTTTTCCACCGCCCACCCTCCCCCCCCACCTCCCCACCCGCCCCCCACACACACCCCGCCCCCCCCCCCCACGCACACCACCCCCCACACACACACACACACACACAC
>SJYA01000910.1:712688-787972 GCA_006410615.1 Neotragus moschatus
GAAGGTATATATTCATTTCAAAGAAAATAGATTCTCTCACAATCTTTTTTAGAGATTGTGATGAATGGGTTCCAGCTACTCTGAAATATCTCATAGGTCGATTTTTCTGCAGTTTTCTCATATTCATTTTGAATTGTCCTCGGGGAGAGTGTACCATCTGATGACCATTCTTCCTATACGTCTGCATCAGTGTCAAGGCCATTCGGCCATCTGTAGGTCTTTTCTTCCTTAGGTTCACTTAAAACTTTTATGATATGTCTGCTAGCTTTCACATGTGACTGAAAGTATATTAACTGCCATTTTCTTGTGTCTTTTGGTGTGTGAAAAATGGTGCATTATAATAATTTCATATCTGAGAAATTTTCCATGGACTTTAATTACCCATTCAAAAATGGATGTTTATTTCTTCAAAATTCTTTATCAAAAATAAAGAATGTATATTATGTGAGAATACATCAGGAAAACAAAGATTTCTTGAAGTGAGCTACTGTTATCTGAAAATTATCAGCCATACCAGCATAACCGGTATTTTCTATCAACAACACATGAGTGATTCTTGCTATTCTGATCATTATTTATATCAGAACACTTTAAAAAGAAGTAAATTCTGATGAATTCAATAATTTGAAAGGTATTTGACTTGAGTGAAAAATAGTTCATTCATACAATAAGCCACAATTATTTAACCAGACCAAAGATTAGTAGTTTTCCTTGACTGGTGGTGAGACCTTCTACCCTTTCTGCATCTGGTGAAGAGAAAAAGAGATACTAATTTCATAGGTGAATTTATAGAAGGCAGTTGAACAAACAAAACAGAATAGGAAAGAAATATAACCACACAAAGGAGATGGCTTGGGACACTGGCTTGGGTAAAGGACAGATCCTTTGGGAATACCTTCCCAAGATTTTCATCTTATCTTATCTTTTTTTTTTTTTTTTAATTTTGTCTGTATCTCAAAATGTACTGTCTCCTGGGGATGAATCAGATCTATCCTGGGCCTGCCTTCCTGATGTCCCGCTAGAATTCAGTTACTCAGGAATGAGGAGACACCTTATAATGTGGACACTTAAGGGAACAGAGACCATGTTTCCTCTGGTCTGACTTGAATTTGGGAGGACTGATTTGCCTAATTTCAGAAGTGTGGTGACCCAGAGACACAGGGGCCATGTTTTTCTGCTTCCTTACCCATCCATTTGCCATTTTCCTGTCCAGTTCTCTTCTTTTGCTTAGCAGGTTTCTGGGTATTTTCATTTATTAATGTTACAAATGCCTTTTCAGATGAATTACTCATTTACACATTCCAATGAGAATTTTCATTTGCCAGTTATATCACAGCTGGCATAATTAACAATGTCAAGTTTTTAAACTATACTGTGACAACACTTAAACTTGTTATGCTTTTGCCTGTGGATGTAATTAAGACAGTGTGTTTGGTATCAGTTTATTCTAAAAAAGCAAAGTAAAAGCAGATGAGGTGTATTTATAGACTCATCAGCCAATGAATGGATGAAAGAGAAAAAGAAATTAATGGGGAAATGTCAGCCAGAATGGAGGAGGGACCCACGGCAAAGTTCATTTCCAGACCAACTATTTGGAATTTATTCCAAAGACAGCTGTCTCTTGAATTACAGTAGGGGGAAAAAAATGACATTGTAAGACTATCAGGCCTCAAGTTAAGAAGCAGGCAAAGAGTATATACTTCAAATAAACTTCTGCAGTCAGGGTGGGGGCCGAGGCACAATACTTACAGTCAAAGCCCCACCTGGAGTTACGCCCTCCTACAAAGACTGGGGCTTAGGAAAATCTGGGAAAGAAGGAAAATCTCTAGGAAACATAGGAGCTTTGGAACTTGGTCCTGGCCACTTGAAAGCTGTTTTGATTTGGAGCCAAAGACCCCATGTTGGGGGGGTGGTGGGGGGAAAGTAGAGAAAAGGGCAGAAGACAAAACTGTTGTATAAAACTCCAACCCAGGGAATTCAGTTTTCAGAACAGACAAAGAAGAAAAATGAATTGCAAAGCTTAAGGGATCTAGATTCATTTCTCTGTGTTCTCTCAGGAGCCTGGCCAGTACATTTCCTTGACTGTGAAATGAAACACAAAAGTTGTTGGAGATTCTTGGGCATGTGTCTAACATTAGACACAGGTGAGGCAGAACAAATCTGCATTGTCTTGAGTATATAGAAAGGGGCAGTGTGATGGGAAGAAGTGTGGTTGTTTGGGTGTCCTATTTTTAACCATCAATATCTCAGAAACTAGGAGAAATGACATGGGTCCAATAAAAGTTCTGCGGTCTGCAGCAGTTCAGCTAGGGTGCAGAGTAGGGGTGAGAGAGCTGCAGAGGGAATGGCTTCCCCAATTCTCTTCCCAAGAGAGTCTAAAGGAATGTCTATTAATGACTTAAAAGAAATTTCTTTGGATTTTCATGGGTGAATGCCCAAGAAGAGTTCTTCTAAAATTCAGATTGAAAATCTCTTTTCTAGACAATTAAAATATATTAGTAAAAGGTGACTTAATTCAGAAAAGAAAAGTCTCCGGGGGATTCGTAGAGGAATGCTTCTTTCGTTTATTGTAGATGCTTTTCTCTAGATCCTAACATACCCATGTTTCCCATATGTAGTTCTGTTTCTTCACACGTCCCTACAGTCAGTCTTTTCCTCCTTCTTCCGTCTCAGTGAATGTTATTGACGTACGTTATTGACGTATAGGAACACAGGCTCTTGATTTCACTCTTTAAAGAGAGAGACGACGATGATACTGACCCTACATAGAAAAGCAAGAAGGGAGGGAAGAAGGAAGGGAGGGAGAAAGGAAGAAAGAAAAAGAATCAAGGCATCACAAATCTAGTTGTTTTCAGCATCTAGTCAAATCATCCTATTTCTGAACAATCTACTCAGCTGTGGCACATCTGGAAAGATTGAGGAAATGAGTTCAGAGTTTTGAGCTTTGTTTTTGCTGAGTTGATTGTTCTGTCATATAGATAAAACCTGTGTATATACACGTTTAAACATATATATATATATACTATATGAAAACTGTGCATTTAACTCATAAGGCAGTTATCTGACTATGCAGATCACTCTGTAGTTTAAAACAATGCTTTTCCAACTACCTGTGGCAAAGATCCAGTTTGAGAATTTCCAGCCAGTCAAGACTAATGTTTTTGTAAAATATAGCCAAAATGAATTATAAGAAAAACTGAATAAAAGATCCAGTTTGAGAATTTCCAGCCAGTCAAGACTAATGTTTTTGTAAAATATAGCCAAAATGAATTATAAGAAAAACTGAATTTAAAAATATTCCAAAAGAGAGCAAAATGCAAGCCTCTAATGTCTAATGTCAGATTTAATATGCAAAAAAAAATTACCTGTGAAACTACTCTAGAGTGTGTGTGTGTGCGTGCTAGGTAGCTTCAGTCGTGTCCAACTCCTACTATAGACTGTAGCCCGCCAGGCTCCTCTGTCCATGGGATTTTCCAGGCAAGGATACTGGAGTGGATTGCCATTTCCTTCTCCAACTCTAGAAGTATTAATACCTAAATGCTTCCTCTTGATTTCTGAGCTTCACTCATAGTGTGATAACAGTCAGCTCAGGTGCCAACATTGTCTGTCTCAGAGGTAGTACCAGTCTAGCTGTTCTCTCTGCAGAGGTAGAAAAGTAAATGGATAACAGTTCGGGTTGTTTTNACTCTAGAAGTATTAATACCTAAATGCTTCCTCTTGATTTCTGAGCTTCACTCATAGTGTGATAACAGTCAGCTCAGGTGCCAACATTGTCTGTCTCAGAGGTAGTACCAGTCTAGCTGTTCTCTCTGCAGAGGTAGAAAAGTAAATGGATAACAGTTCGGGTTGTTTTAGTTCAGAGTCATTAACATACCCTTGAAATATAGACAGGGAGATTTGATTCTGGTATTTTTCAAACAATTTAGTCTCACTGTGTAATTATGTATTCTTTTATTTTAAAAGGAAACATTTTATTGCCTGAGCACTGTTGATTTATAAAAATCGCTGAGGTATTTGCTTAAGTAAAATAAACTATATACATGGAATATCACTGGTATCATATGGATCCAGTTTGTATTCAAACACTGGAAGAATGAATCTGTTTTAACACTGAAATTGTTTTAAGAATGAAACAGTTTCTGAAATGTAAATAAGGGCATAGTAATCTGACCTACATATAGAGCTGATATAATATACAGATTCATGTATGCCATTTTTAAAAATTGATCTTTCTTTACCCAAATATAGCGAATTACTGTGAACCATTGCCTAATCCAGTGTTGACTGAGTGGTCTTAATTCACAGATTGGATTGAAATGGTCAGGAAAATTGTGAGAGCTGAAAAGACTCTAAAGTGAATTGTGTTTTCCTCTCAAATTGTAAGAAACAACAATTCCCACCGATCCCAAGTTGCCCTAACGAACTTTCCACGCGTAAGCTAATAGAATTTGTGTCCATAAAAGCAGTAAATTAAAGAAATGGAAGCTTGAGTTGCAAAGACATTCTCTTGCTATAAATTTATTATTTGTGAAGAAGAATTTCTTTTTTAACAAAAATTGCAGAGCAGAACTATTGCTTATCATCCCCACATGGACCAAGTGGTGAAAGGGCTGCGGCGTTGTGGAAATCATATTTATTGTTATCATATGTTTTCCTTAGCTGTGGCTATCAGAGAACCTTTTTGGGAGGGTATCATTTACAATACCCTATTGTTTGACATTCAGCTTTACGATTCCATTTCAATAGTAGTTTATTACCACTACATGTTTTATTTTTCTTTGTAGATTTAATTTTATATATATGTCACACTCTAGTAATAAGATTTTAAGAATTACTCAGTAATTGAACCATGTGAATTCAACGGTCTCTAAGTCTCGGGTCTAAAGAAATTACTGAGTAAGTAAATTTTGGGTGGTGAGCATGAAGAGAGTTCACATAAATATATAACTTAAACATGGAACTAAAATCCACTTAAAGACAACAAATTGACACCAACTGTCTTTGTCGTGGCCAGTGAGAGGAGCCGGCTGTCCGAAGCCTGACTTAGAAGTGAGGACAGAGTGTCCTAACTTGGATTGGGGGTCTTTGTGGATCCAGGTCCACCACCATTTGGGGTGCAACTGTTGACTGCACTTTGGACACCTCAGAGTGCTGAAACCACTTAAAATTTGCCCGTTGTAAGGTGTATGCCTCCCACAGGGGACCCTTCCAGCGCTCTCAGTGGCAGGAATCATCAAAAACACATATGTGAATCTCAGGGGCTCTGTGTTCTGAGAAAGGATGTCTCCAGGAGAAGACCATCATTCTCTCAGCCCACGTGCTTAGATCCATTTTTGACCCAGGGCATGATTTGCCATCTATTGGCCCATTCTGGGTTTCTGTCTTCTGTCCTTTGTGCTTGCTAATACATAGTCTCCAGCTGATTGCTTTTTTGCGTGTAATGAATATTTTATTTATTTATCTTTAATTTTATTGAAGTATAGTTATTGACAATGTTAATTTGTGCTATACAGCCAAGTGACTTTGTTATATGTATATATATACATATATATAACCTGTTATATATATGTATATATATTACATAAAATATATTAATATATATATTATTCTTTCCATTCTGGTTTATCACAAGATATTGAATATAGTTCCCTGTGCATAGTAGGGCCTTGTTGTTTACCCAACCTATATATACTAGTTTGCTTCTGCCGATCCCAAAATTTCACTCCTCCCCTCCTTGGCAGCCACAAGTCTGTTCTCTATGTCTGTGAGTCTGATTCTGTTTCATAGATATGTTCTTTTGTGTCATATTTTGGATTCCACAAGTAAGTAATATCATATGGTATTTGTCTCTTTCTGACTTACTTCTCTTAGTATGATAATCTCTAGGTCCATCCATCTGGCTGCTTTTGGATTGTCAGTTTTGATCTGTATATCCCCAGTGATAACATTGGCTGCTTTGGTTTTAGGAACGGTCAGAAATAGCCACTAAATCTGAGAAAAAGAGCAAGGACTGTGTTAGTCACTCAGTTGTGTCCGACTCTTTGCAACCCCACAGACTGTAGCCCGCCAGGCTTCTCTGTCCATGGAATTCTCCAGGCAAGAATACTGGAGTAGATTGCCATTCCCTTCTCCAGAGGACTTCCC
The DNA here is from genome assembly GCA_006410615.1 of Neotragus moschatus. NCBI lineage: Eukaryota > Metazoa > Chordata > Mammalia > Artiodactyla > Bovidae > Neotragus > Neotragus moschatus. The sequence goes on from SJYA01000910.1 coordinate 718,833, forward strand.
AACCCAAGGATTGAACCCTGGTCTCCTGCCTCATAGGCAGATTCTTTACCATTTGAGCTACAGGGAAGTCTGTAAGCAAGGACTAGTCCTGAGTAATTGGTAGGCAACTCTGGTTTTGTTGGCTTTGTTTTCCTCTTGCATACTGGAAAATACAGACCTACAAATTGACCACTGAGAGCCTGTTGAGGCTCCAGCCTAGCTGAACCCAGAAGGATGATTGTGAATCCTCTTCCCTGCAGATCCAATATTAGACTGTTTTAGGAGGCTTGGAATCAAGCCGATTCTATATCCTAGTCTGTTTTCCAAAATGAAAACACAAAGAATAGGGCTCATTATTTATCTTTGTAACTTTCTTACAAGGTATTAAGTAACATCGTTTGGGAACCCTTTTGAGGGGAAATTAGTTTTTCAAGGCCAGCAGGGGTGTTTGCTATAAGCAGGCAGATGTCAGCACACAAGACCTTGCTCTGCTCAGTCTGTGAAGTTTCCAGATGATGAAAAGCTTTTCCATAATCAGGGGATAGTAGTTGAAGGAAAAGAGGCTGCTAGATTAAGAGCACGGTTATAAAAACAGCGACCAGTCAGTTCATAAAGATCTTTTCTTAAATGTGAGCCAGGTCTTTTTAAAAAACTTGATTTATTTTCTTATTTACTTTTGATTGTGCTGGGTCTTTGTTGCTGTATGGGCTTTTCTCCAGCTGCGGTGAGCGGGGGACTACTCTCTAGTTGCGGGATGAGGGCTTCTCATTGCAGTGGCTTCCCTTTTGCAGAGCACGGGCTCTAGGGGACACGGGCTTCGGGAGTTGTAGCATGTAGGTTTCGTAGCTGTGGCTCCCGGGCTCTAGAGCACAGGCTCAATAGTTTTGGCACATGGGCTTAGTTGCTGCCGGGCATGTGGAATCTTCTTGGACTAGGGATCAAACCCATGTCTCCTGGACTGGCAGGCTGATTCTTTACCACTGAGCCACTGGGGAAACTCATTTAGAAAGGTTTTCTTTTTTTTGCTTTTCCATACTAACTTTAAGTTTTCTCTTTTAATTTTTTGAGTATTAGTACATTTAAATGGTTCAAAATTCAAAAGATACAACTGCTTATATTGAAAATAGCTTCCTACCCTATCCCTAGCCACCCAAGGATTCACATTCTGCTCTGCGAAGGCAACTAATACTACCAGTTTCATTTGTGTTATGTAAATCCAAGTAAATAAGCATATATTTATCACTTCTCCCCTACTGTATATACTCTACAGCTTTTTTTTTTAACTTAAAAACTTACTTTTGTAATCTTCTTATATCAATACACAATAGCTTCATTTTTTATGAATATATATGTCATTGGCTAGACCAATGCATTTTTTTATTAGATGAAAATAATATAACATACAGTTTATTTTAAACTGTACAATTCAGTGACATTTATTGCACTCACAATGTGCAGCCACTACCTCTAAAATTTTTTCATCTGTCCAGCACACCCATACATACCATTTAAAAAATCTCCCTGCTCCCTCCTCCTCCCATCCCATGGCAACCACTAATCTGTCTTCTGTCTCTATGGGCTTGCCTATTTTAGATGTTTCATATATAAGGAATTACATAGAATGTGGCTCTTTGTGTCTTTCTTCTTTCGTTTAGCATCATGTTTTCAAGGTTCATCCAAGTTGTAAAAGGTATCAGTACTTCAGTGCTTTTTATGGCTGAATGATAATCCATTATATAGATTTACCACAGTTTGTTCATCTCTTCATTTGATGATGGACATTTGGATTATTTCCACCTTTCAGCTATAGTGAATATTGTTGTTATGAACATCTGTGAACAAGTATTTGTTTGAATACTTGTTTTTGGTTCTTTGGGTCTAACCTAGGAGTAGAATGGCTGCATCGCATGATAATTTTGTTTAACTTCTTGAAGAACTGCCAAATTGTTTTCTGCATTGACTGTACCATTTTACACTCCCACCAACAAAATTGTTATTTCTCTATATCCCCTCTAACACTTTTGTTCTTCCTTCTTTTTTTAAGGCCATTGCCTTAAAATGGCCTGTGGATGTATTATTTGAGAGGCCAAAAATAAACTGAAACACTTAAGGTTTTGACAAGGATTTTCAACTGGAATTCCAACTCATTTTCAACAAGAATTCCAAAACCATTCGATGGATAAAGAACTGTCTCTTCAACAAATGGGACTGGGACAACTGAATAACACCATGCTAAGGAATGAAGCTGAATCCTCTACCTCACTTCACGTATGAATATTAACTCAAGGGACCTCAATGGTGGTCCGTCTAGTGGTTCCAACACAGGGGACTGAGGCTCGATCCCTGGTCAGTGAATTAAGTTCCTACATAGTGTGGGGCACCTAAGCCCGCAACTAGAGAGGAGACTGTGGGCTACACAAATAGTAAGAAAAGAAATTAACTCAAAATAGTCTTAAATATAAGACCTAAAGCTATTCAAATTATCAGATGCAAACACAGAGGTAAATCTTCATGACCTTGGATTTGGTAGTAGATTCTTATATTTCATACCAAAAGCACAAGCAACAAAAGAAAAATAAGATAAACTGGACTTCATAAAAGTGAAAAACTTCTGTGTATCCAAGGGACATTAACAGGAATGTGAAAAGACAACAGAGAATAGGAGAAATAATTATAAATCCACTCATGTTTTTTATTGAGTCTTTATTTTGTGAAAGGCCCTCTGCCAGGTGCTAGGGAGTAGTATATTTTCATTGCACTGTGAACTCTTTAAGGTAGGTAGTTTTTTTTACCATTTTACTGTATTAGCATTTATAAGTCAACATCTAGGGACCTTGATCAAAGAACTCAACAGAACTTCCCCTAGTGGGCAAAGTCTTGAGCGAGTGAGTTAGCCTGTCTCTCTGTCTCTCTCTCTTTTCTTTCTCACACACACCTACCTATACACATTTCTTCTAATTATTTACTGAGGTTGCAGTCAGAGGAAGAGTAATATAGCTATCACATTACTTGAGTGAATTTTAAATTATATTTTGTGAGACCTCTTCCACTCATGTCCAGAGAAGCAGAAATAATTTGGTGTAGACTTTGTTGAAGTAAAGTTTCAAGGTGGAAAACATTGGGTACTCATTTCAGAAGAAGTAATAAGCAACACATGTTTTACTGCTAAGGTGTGTAAGACACAGAATTATAGAAATCTAAAGAAGGAAGGGTCTTTAAGGGAGGCTCTCCATGGAAATCTATCAAGCTCTGAGTGTGAAGAGTACTAAGTGATTTCTTGCCTCTTGAGAAACCTATATGCAGGTCAGGAAGCAACAGTTAGAACTGGACATGGAACAACAGACTGGTTCCAAATAGGAAAAGGAGTCCGTCAAGGCTGTGTATTGTCACCCTGCGTATTTAACATCTATGCAGAGTACATCATGAGAAACGCTGGGCTAGAAGANGGCCACCTCATGTGAAGAGTTGACTCATTGGAAAAAGACTCTGATGCTGGGAGGGATTGGGGGCAGGAGAAGAAGGGGACGACAGAGGGTGAGGTGGCTGGATGGCATCACCGACTCGATGGGTGTGAGTCTGAGTGAACTCCAGGAATTGGTGATGGACAAGGAGGCCTGGCGTGCTGTGATTTATGGGGTCACAAAGAGTCGGATACGACTGAGCGACTGAACTGAACTGAACTGAACTGAAGCGATTTCTGGTAAAGCCACATCATGAAAGGTTTGTCACTTAACAGTGTTAGCACATGGAATTCTGCGATAGCTACAGCCAACAACCCCTAGGTTTTCTGGACAGCTACACAAATGTTTTCTTTTAGTGTGATATTTAGCTTCTTCTGTCATAATTCTGAAGGTTTTTCTCATGCCTCTGCATCTGAAACAATTCAGTTCTATCTTTATTTGAAGTCTCTCCTGGTTAGCGAGCTGGCTGTTGGTGATGTATCACATATAGTGGTTTCTGTGATGTGGTTTGCTGGCCATGGCAAGATGAATGAAGATCACAGTCACATCAAGCTGAGGACTGTGGTCAGACTTAAACCATTATCCTTGAGGTGTATGGCTGTCGATTTATCAATGTCCTCATTTTTAAGAATGAAATCTTCTCAAGGTTACCATACGCTTTGTGGGTGTAGCAAATGAAGTATGATGTTATACTCGCTCATAACTTCTTAAATAAGAATGTATTGCTTTGAGGATGGAATAAAATAACAAGCTCTATTTGGCATCTTTGTATTAAAAGGGTCTTGAAGAGATTAATGATTGTTGGCAGCCGATCAAATTTCTTTGATGTCCACTGTTTTTTTTTTCCCAGTAGAATTCACCATTTGTCACTCCCTGAATGAGTTGCCCACACATTTACGTACATAAATTATGGTGCCTTTATTACATCACTTCCAACCTATCTGGATAAAAATGTGGTGGGATTTTTTTTCCCTGTGTGCAATTTCCATTTTGGTGGCATTTCCGCCTCTTAATAAATTCCAGACAAAGCAAATACCCAAAGCCTGTTTTTTTTTTTTTTTTTTATGTATTTCAGCTTTCTGTTTTCAGTCATACTTTGTTTGGGAGATGTCCTGCTAGGAAGTTACTTAGATTTATGAATATTTGGGAAGCTATTTGCAGACATGGGGGATCCGAAGATTCATAACATCTTATTGTATATTGTATCTCTTTTCTTTTTAAGCTCCATATTTCAATTTTTAATAATTTGGATGTGATATTTAATAACTTCTTGGCTTAATTACTTACTTAGTTTTAACTTTCATCTCTTTCTAAACTGTTATCAGAAGGATGTAAGAAAATTCCAGAATGAACTCTGACAGATATATAAGATGCCTTCTCTATTCATATGGTTTTCTGGCCTGAAACAGGCCAACGTTTTTTAACTTCTGCCACTTCCCTAGCATAAAATGTGTAGGTGCCCTCATGTGGTCTCTGTCCATGCTCATTTTTCTGTTACTTCCTTTCTTCATTTCTCTGCTTTTAAGTGTGGAAGTTGGCTTTTCTATTACTTGAAAGTAATGTCTCAAGGTGGAGTGTTTATATATTTTTATTTTGGTTTTATAATGTTTTAATATTACCATTATAAAAACAAAAAAAATGAAAAAGCTGGCTTAAAACTCAACATTCAAAAAACTAAGATCATGGCATTTGGTCCTATCACTTCATGGCAAATAGATGGGGGAAATGTGGGAAGAGTGTCAGATTTCATTCTCTTAGGCTCCAAAATCAATGTGGATGGTGACTGCAGCCATGAAATTAAAAGGCACTTGCTTCTTAGAAAAAATAGCTATGACAAACCTAGACAGAATATTAAAAAGCAGAGACATCATTTTGCTGACAAAAGTCTGTATAGTCAAAACTGTGTTTTCCAGTAGTCATGTATGGATGTGAGAGTTGGACTATAAAGAAGGTTGAGCACTGAAGAATTGACACTTTCAAAATGCGGTGCTCGGGAAGACTCTTGAGAGTCCCTTGAACTGCAAGGAGATCAAACCAATCAATCTTAAAGGAAATGAACCCTGAATATTCACTGGAAGGACTGATGCTGAAGCTGAAGCTCCAATACTTTGTTCACCTGATATAAAGAGCTGACTCATTGAAAAAGATCCTGATGCCAGGAAAGACTGAGGGCAAGAGGAGAAGGGGGCAACAGAGGATGGGATGATTGGATGGCATCACTGACTCAATGGACGTGAGTTTGAGAAAACTCAGGGAGATAGTGAAGGACAAAGAAGACTGGTGTACTGCAGTTCATGGTGTCACAAAGAGTTGGACATGACTTAGTTACCGAACAACAACAACAATATTAGCAAATCACTGAGTGAATGCTTCTGGAGCAAATAGAAAGTCCAATACCTAACTGACAAAATCAGTCTGTTGATTTTGCTTAAACCATGAACAAAATAAGAAACACATTACTATCTAAACCTTCAAACTCCCAAAGTAAAAAAATATAAAAATGTTACATTTGTCATATAATTCTACTAGATTTACTGAGAAACCACTCTACCTTCTGCAAAGATGTGTATAATAATATGACTGAATTATCCAGCTCAATGGGTTAGAGTGCCAGGCTCATGGTAATCCACAGAGAAATATCAGAGCATGAAATTTCTGGTCAGCATTTTTGACTGTCAATCTCTATACTTTTTACTTACCTGGACTTGTGGTGACCTGTTGCATTGCTCTCCAGTGAGACACTCAGGAACATACTCGAAGTTGGCAGCACATAGGGTTTGCAGATAGGTGTGGAGAGAACGGAAACCCCTAAACCAACAGATAGGCAATTATCAGCAAGCTGACTATGATATATCCCACAAAGCCGACTCCAATGTTAAAGTCTCTACTCTAAAAAAAAAAAAATCACTTAAGGTGTATTTCACATCTATTAGAATGGCAGTTGGGGCTCCCTGGTGGCTCAGAGGTTAAAGCGTCTGCCTGGAATGCAGGAGACCCAGGTTCGATCCTTGGATCAAGGAAGATCCCCTGGAGAAGGAAATGGCAACCCACTCCAGTACTCTTGTCTGAAGAATCCCATGGGGGGAGGAACCTGGTAGGCTAGTCCATGGGGTCACAAAGAGAAGGACACGACCGAGCGACTTCACTTTCACTTCACAAGAAATAACAAGTGTAGGTAAGGATGTGGAGAAAAGGAAACATTTGTACACTGTTAGCAATGTAAATTGATGCAGCTACTATGGAAACCACTAAGAAGGCTCCTCAAAAAATTCAAATAGAACTACCATATGATCCAGCAACTCTACTTCTGGGTATATATCTGAAGGAAAAGTAATTATTCACTTGAAAAGATAGCTGCACTCCCATAGTCACTGCAGCATTATTTATGGAAACCAAGACAAGAGAAACAGCTAACTATCTACCAGTGGATGAATGGATAAAGAAAATGTGGAGTGGACAACTGCTCAGCCATACAATGGAAAGATATCATTTGTGACAATTGCAGGGACTCTGAAGGCCTTATACTTAATGAAATACGTCAGAGAGGAAAGGCAAAACTGTGTAGTCTTAAAAAAAATTATATGTGAAATTGTAAAAATCTCCAACTGACTCATAGGTATAGAAAAAAGATTAGAGGTTGTCAGAGTTGGAGGATGGGCAAAATGGGTGAAGGTTGTCAAAGGGTACAAACTTTCAATTATAAAGAAGTCCCAGGGATATGACGTACAGCTTGATGGCCATAGTTAACAATTATATTCTATTATTATTATTTACATTAAGCTGATTTTTACTTTTTTCTTGTTGCTCCTGGAAGTTATTTGAAGTTTAAAATAATTTAATAATAAAATTTTAAATAAAATCATAATTGATTTATAATGTGTTAGTTTCAATTAAGACTACTGTATTTTACATTTGATTGCTAAGAAAGTAGATCTTAAAAGTTCTCATTACATACACACAAATTTATAGCTATTATGGTGATGGCTGTTAAGTTAACTTGTTGTGGTGATCAATTTGCAGTATCAGTTCAGTTCAGTTCAGTCACTCAGTCATGTCCGACTCTTTGTGACTCTATGGACTGCAGCACACCAGGCCTCCCTGTCCATCACCAACTCCTGGATTTTACNAGAAAGTAGATCTTAAAAGTTCTCATTACATACACACAAATTTATAGCTATTATGGTGATGGCTGTTAAGTTAACTTGTTGTGGTGATCAATTTGCAGTATCAGTTCAGTTCAGTTCAGTCACTCAGTCATGTCCGACTCTTTGTGACTCTATGGACTGCAGCACACCAGGCCTCCCTGTCCATCACCAACTCCTGGATTTTACTCAAACTCATGTCCATTATGTCAGTGATGCCATCCAACCATCTCATCCTCTGTCGTCCCCTTCTCCTCCTGCCTTCAATCTTTCCCAGCGTCAGGGTCTTTTCAAATGAGTGAGTTCCTCTCATCAGGTGGCCAAAGTATTGGAGTTTCAGCTTCAGCATCAGTATATATGTATATATAGTATATCAGTATATATACATATATGTGTATATATATATCAGGTTATTACATTGTGTATCTAAAACTAATACAATGTTATATGTATATCTCAATTAAAAAATCACTACATAAGATGACAATAACAACAAAATAAGTCACCAAAAGAAATCTTGCCCAGTCTCAAGGATTAATTAAGTGATGGTTATTTGCATGTAGAGTTTTTCTTTTAGCCAAAGCTCTTCCCTAATCTTTTCTTTATTGTTAAACTCAGTAATCTTTTCTATTGTATTAAAAAATAGCTCACTCAATAAAACTGGAAAAAAAACAAAAAATAAATTTTAGTTTAAAAAATTTTTTACTTAAAAAGTTAAGTTTTAGAACAAAGTTTTTGGTAGCTGTACTTTGTGTGTCTTGTATGACTTGTGGACTGCTATTACGACATTTTTGTGGTAATGTTTTCCTATCTTATCACATAAGATACTGAGTTTTCTTAGCCTGAAACATGGGCTTCCCTGGTAGTTCAGACAGTAAAGAATCTGTCTGCAATGCAGGAGACCTGGGTTCAATCCCTGGGTCAAGAAGATCCCCTAGAGAAGGGAATGGCTGCCCACTCCAGTGTTCTTGCCTAGAGAATTCCATGGACAGAGAAGCCTGGTGGGCTACAGTCTATGGAGGGAAAAAAAGCCGGAGACGATTTATCAACGGGGCATGAGCATGACTAGAATGACTGCCGTCCATGAGGTTGCAAAGAGTCAGACACAGCTTAGTGACTTTCACTTTCAAATCTGAAGATATAGTGCCTTTTGTACTTTAACCTATAACCTCATTTAACCTTAATTATCTCCTTAAAGGATCTATTGCCAACTTCAGTCACACTGGGGATTAGGGCTTCAATATATGAATTTGTTGTCTAGTTGCTAAGTCGAATCTGATTCTTTGTGACCCCACTGACTGTAGCTCTCCAGGCTCCTCTGTCCAAGGGATTTCCCAGGCAAGAATGCTGGAGTGGGTTGCCATTTCCTTCTCCAAGCGATCTTTCTGACCCAGGGATCTAACCCCTGTTTCCTGCATTGGCAGGCAGATTCTTCACCACTGGTCCACCAGGGAAGCCCTCATATGAATTTGGGTGAGACACAATTCAGTCTGTAACAATTACAGAAAGTTGTCAGAGTGAGGTGTGGAGTGGAGAAATGTGATCAGACTTTCTTTTTGAAAGGATCACCTTGGTGGCTGAGAAGCTGGGAGTTCAGTTAGAAGGCTGCCACATAAAATGGCGAGAGATGGTGACAGTGGAGAACCGGGTGTAGGGCCTACTGTGCAGGTGAATTTGAGAAAAATATGGCTATGACAAAGGACTTCCCTTGTGGCACAGATGGTGAAGCATCTGCCTACAATGTGGGAGACCTGGGTTGAATCCCTGGCTCAGGAAGATCTCCTGGGGAAGAATATGGCAACCCACTCTCATGGATGGAGGAGCCTGGTAGGCTACAGTCCATGGGGTTGCAAAGAGTCAGACACAACTGAGCGACTTCACTCACTCACTATGACATTTGTCCTTCCGCTGAACTCTTCTGTGAACCTCTCAATTCTTTTGTGCATCAGTCTCTTTGATACAAGTTACTGCTGTGTTTTAATCTGCTGTAAACATGTAGGGAATGCCATGCTCATCAAAATGAACATTAATAGTCAAAATATCAAAGCTTGCTAATGAAATGTTAAAATTCAGAATAAAATATTTTGCTTTATTCTTAGTAGGATGATACTGCAATTACTTGCATTTTTTTTTAAAGAGGAGAGTTTCGGTTTTTTGTTTTGATTTAAAAAAAATTTTTTTTTTTTTTTTNGGCTTCCCTGGTAGTTCAGACAGTAAAGAATCTGTCTGCAATGCAGGAGACCTGGGTTCAATCCCTGGGTCAAGAAGATCCCCTAGAGAAGGGAATGGCTGCCCACTCCAGTGTTCTTGCCTAGAGAATTCCATGGACAGAGAAGCCTGGTGGGCTACAGTCTATGGAGGGAAAAAAAGCCGGAGACGATTTATCAACGGGGCATGAGCATGACTAGAATGACTGCCGTCCATGAGGTTGCAAAGAGTCAGACACAGCTTAGTGACTTTCACTTTCAAATCTGAAGATATAGTGCCTTTTGTACTTTAACCTATAACCTCATTTAACCTTAATTATCTCCTTAAAGGATCTATTGCCAACTTCAGTCACACTGGGGATTAGGGCTTCAATATATGAATTTGTTGTCTAGTTGCTAAGTCGAATCTGATTCTTTGTGACCCCACTGACTGTAGCTCTCCAGGCTCCTCTGTCCAAGGGATTTCCCAGGCAAGAATGCTGGAGTGGGTTGCCATTTCCTTCTCCAAGCGATCTTTCTGACCCAGGGATCTAACCCCTGTTTCCTGCATTGGCAGGCAGATTCTTCACCACTGGTCCACCAGGGAAGCCCTCATATGAATTTGGGTGAGACACAATTCAGTCTGTAACAATTACAGAAAGTTGTCAGAGTGAGGTGTGGAGTGGAGAAATGTGATCAGACTTTCTTTTTGAAAGGATCACCTTGGTGGCTGAGAAGCTGGGAGTTCAGTTAGAAGGCTGCCACATAAAATGGCGAGAGATGGTGACAGTGGAGAACCGGGTGTAGGGCCTACTGTGCAGGTGAATTTGAGAAAAATATGGCTATGACAAAGGACTTCCCTTGTGGCACAGATGGTGAAGCATCTGCCTACAATGTGGGAGACCTGGGTTGAATCCCTGGCTCAGGAAGATCTCCTGGGGAAGAATATGGCAACCCACTCTCATGGATGGAGGAGCCTGGTAGGCTACAGTCCATGGGGTTGCAAAGAGTCAGACACAACTGAGCGACTTCACTCACTCACTATGACATTTGTCCTTCCGCTGAACTCTTCTGTGAACCTCTCAATTCTTTTGTGCATCAGTCTCTTTGATACAAGTTACTGCTGTGTTTTAATCTGCTGTAAACATGTAGGGAATGCCATGCTCATCAAAATGAACATTAATAGTCAAAATATCAAAGCTTGCTAATGAAATGTTAAAATTCAGAATAAAATATTTTGCTTTATTCTTAGTAGGATGATACTGCAATTACTTGCATTTTTTTTTAAAGAGGAGAGTTTCGGTTTTTTGTTTTGATTTAAAAAAAATTTTTTTTTTTTTTTTGGCCACACTGCACCATTTGTGGGATCTTAGTTCCCTGACCAGGGATTGAACTCATGTCCCTGAATTGGAAGGACAGAGTCCTAACCACTGGATCAGCAGGGAGTTCCCACTTGCAATTTAATAAGTTATCTTGGGTAGAAGAAACAAGAAAGCTAAAGAGAAGCATAACTTGGGGGTTCTCTAGGAGAAATTTGGGGTTGAAAATTATGCTTTCCTCCTGTTTTCACATGGGTGGCTTTTTCCTATCATTCATGTCTTGGCCCCAAAGTCTTCTCATCTAGGAGGCCTTCCCTGCATCCCCAATCTAAGGTGTTTGCCTCTGTCACTTTTCATCCCATCATGCAACTTTATTTTCTGTGTGGCACTTTCACTATTGATATTTTGTTTGTTGCCTGCCCCTCCTAAGATCTGCATTCCAGGAAACAAGCTCTTTGTCTTGTTCACGACTGCATTCCTCCATCTAGAACACTGCTTGAATCATAGTAAGCACTCAGTAAATATTTGTCAGATGAATGAAAGGATAAAAGAAAAACTTGAAGGCCCAGCTCACTAAGACTTACAGATTGTGTAAGGGGAAAGAAACCCCTTCTGTACAGTGCAATGCTGGCTCTTGACAGAGGACCACACAGCAGACAAAGGGCTATGTAGACTTCAGGGCTAGAGGGTTTGTATTTTTGATGGTTTATGTGCAAATCTGGGAATCAAGAGATTGGGGGTTCACATCTGCTCTATCTCCAACTCACTGAGGGACTGTGGTACAAATCATGGAACTTCCGCAAGCGTTTCTCCATCTGGGTGGCATTACTGGCTAGTTTAAACATTTAGAAACCTTCATTGGCAAATATGACTCTATTTATGCTGTTTCTTTCAGGAGATTGAGTGCTTTGTGGAAGCGAGCCCTGTTTTTCCCTTTGGTTTCTGAGTCGCCCCTCCTCAGCAAGCAAGGTGATTAATTGCCTTGGATTCCTCTTCTGCTATTCCCTTTCCCAGCCACACCAGTAAGGCTGCATATCTTTGATGGGAAAGACAAGGCCCTGGTCGTATTAAGACTGCCTTGGGCTGTCATTCCCAGACTTCATTCCTCTTTACTGGCCTCCCCTCATTCAGTCAATCCACCAGCTCTCCACTGCCCCAGGCTCAGTGCCAGAGGAGGTTGGTAGCGTTGATTCATCTTCCATGTGATCAAGTGCAGAAATTAAGTCCTGTGAGGGGATTCAAGGGGCTGTTCACGCATCCATCACCCATTTATTCTTCCCTGCCAAGCAGACCTGCTCTCCAGCAAGAGGCCTTGTCCCTGTGAACTGCAATGGAGTGATTTCCATCTTGATTCTGGGGCATTCTTACCTCCTAAGAGTCAGGCATCTCTCTAGATAGCGCTCTGCTTTCTGTCCTCTGGCCATACTGAACTCAGAAGCAGGAGAAAAACTAGGCATGGCAATAAAGGCCCTAAACTTTGGATTTGGCCAGACTTGGATTAAAATCCCAGCTACATGACTAACTCTGTGCGCTTGGGCAAGTTACTCAACCTCTCTGAGCCTCAGTTTTCTCATCTGTCAAATGAAGTTGCGGAAGGGTGATAAGAATTAAAAGAGGTAATATGGGCCAAAAATTCAGTGTAGAGGCTGGCATACCAGTCTGGGAGTTGCCACTCTCAATGACTAGTGCCCTCTTGACCAAGTCTAGGGAACCCACCCGAGAATGCTATGCTCCTTCTCTTTCTTAGTTCCTAGGGTTGTTTTTGAAGGTGTACATGTTGAGGTTTAAAAAAGTTGTTCTCCACGTTTTTGAGACCTCCTTTGCACAGTTAGATAGTCAAATGATATTCATCAGCTCACCTCTGCTGGTTAGTATTGCTGGTGCTCAGAAATGTTTCACTTCATCCTTTAAATAACAACCCTGAAAGAAGGAGGTGTTCCATCTCACGCACTGTCTACACAGACAAAATCCAGCAGGAGTTCATGTGATTTCCAGAGAATGAGACTGTGGAGACAAACTGGATTATTCCACTTGAATTATAACATGTTAATATTTTATAGACAACCTAAATTTTCTTTGGACTTCCCTGGTGGCTCAGACAATAAAGAATCTTCCCAAAATGTGAGAGACTCAGGTTCAGTCCCTAGGATGGGAAGATCCCATGGAGAAGGGAATAGCTACCCACTCCAGTACTCTTGCCTAGAGAATTTCATGGACAGAGGAGCCTGGCAGGCTACAGTCCACGGGTCACAAAGAGTTGGACACAACTGAGTGACTAACTTTTCTTTAAATGCTTGATATGATCAATATATTTTTTAATGTCTGTATTCTGAAACTGACCTGATCTAATCTTTTCCATGCAGTGAATGGCGTATTGGTTTCCCACATGAACCAGACTGATGAAATATTTGCTTAGTCCCATGAATGGAATTTGTTTCCTCTTAAAAAAAAGGAAGTATCTCAATAGGGGCATTTGTTATACATTTTCCAACTTATCAAGTGGTGCAGCAGGTTTTCTTGAATGGCATGTAATGTTACTTTCTGGTTTAAAGTTCTGATTTATCCTATAGGTTAGAACAGTGAGTGGGGGCAGAATCAGCTGGTGTTAAGAAGTCAGCCTCAGCACTAGAAGAAAGAAGGAAGAAAGAAAAAGAAAGACCGAAAGAAAGAAAGGGAACAATGGAGGCATTGTAAGAAATATGTATAAGTCAAATGTTACAGAGAAAAATCCCAAACCAAAACCTATTTCAAAAAATGTTGGAGGAAATGGTATATCTTTTTATGTGCTTAAGAAAACAGTTAAAAAGAACTTCACAGCATTGGGTCTATTAAGTACATTTATTCCAGTGATTTCCCAGATATTTCCAAGTTCCATTTAAAACAGAAGTCTTCTCTCAAGCAATCCTTTGAAATTATTTACTCTTTTATGGTTGTAAAGTATGGAAACATAATACTTTTAATGGAAGCCCTAATAAACGGCACATGCTACAAAGTGTCTACTGACATGCTTTACAGGTTGGGATGCTTACGTCACACAAACTTGCCAGTCTGTGTTTCTGATCCCAATAAATGTCCCAGGCCGTGGAAGAGGATGGCTGGAAGGGCACAGCCATGCAGTCATGGCATACTCATCAGAAAGATATGGCAGCCAGCGTCCTTCTGGAAGCACACCCTGCCAGCAAGGAAGAAACAGAATTATATGAATGAAGGGCTTCATTTTGTTGAGGGATGGTGACTTGGTGGGCACCATAACTTGCAAAAAGCTTTTTCTCATATTCTATATAAAGGAATGTTTTGTACAAACCTGGTTGTGAATCCCCAGAATAAAATAGTATGTAATATTTTTAGCACATATTTAATTGGCAACAGAAAAATTAAAACCACTTGACTTATAATGTTAAAATGGTACTCTGGTTAAAGTCAACTCCCAATCAAGAAAATTTAATGCACTTCACCAAATGCATATTTTCATACAAAATAAATATATTTTAAAGTTATATAGCCTTAATTTTATGCTGAAATAGTACCAGCAGTTCACAGATGGATTTTTCCCCCCCGGCAAATTATTTTTCATTGAAATGTTTTCAAAGTGTTCTCACTTGGGTATGCTTCCATTTAACAATTCAGGCATTCTACATTAACTAGTAATTGATTTATTGACATTTGATGGATTCATACTCACGTTCCTTGGTTTAAAAATCTTGTTAAAATGTTGTTAATAATCTGTGGGTATATATTTCAAATAACTGTCATTAAATTTAGAATAACTGTCATTAAATAGAGAGAATTAAGTTTAATAAAGTAGTTATTATATATTTAAATACCAATGGATGATTAGAAGCAGATTTATTGAGGGTTTAATCATGGCTAGACAGATTCATGCCTTTCCAGCAAATATATTCATTTGATTTCTTTTGTTTTTATTTTTCTATTTTAAAGTAAATGGTTAGTAAGCATTTAAATTGGTAGTGTATCAAAAGCTAGAGCTTCAATTAATGAGCATTCAAAATACACAGAATACATTTTATTGCTTGAGATAATTTAAGCCTGTACATTAATTCTTCATGAACCTAGAAAACTCTGCCTTTTGTAGGAAGACTCAGAGAAGCCCAGAGAAGAATGGCTATTAGGAAAAGAGAGTTAGGAAATTCACCTGATTATGTTCATTTTTGCCACTTGGTAAAACAGTTATCTAACCCTCTTTTAAAATGTCTTTAATGCTGTGGATAAAATATCAAAGACTGATGCTTTTAACAACACTGTTCAGAAATGTCAGTTTGATACAGTCAAACTATCATGTTTTAGTTTTGCTTTTATTTTGAAATAACAAGAGATATCTCCCAAACTATCTGGAGAGGTTGGTTTCGATTCACAGGCCTTCAGCCCACCCTATCCCAAGTTTGAAGCATTTTGTTAGATCTCTTTGATCTGTTTGACTTCTGCTTCATGGAAAAATGCTCATAAACCTTCAGAGAAAGCCTTTCTTTACTTTTAGCTTTATTCAAGAATTATAAACAGTGCACAGATCTATAGCAAAATGATTTTAAGAGCACTTAGGACTCCCATGCTAACTTATTTGCTCCCTAGCGGAAAAAAAAAAGGGGGCGGGAGGGGACTTGTTTGGTAAAAAAGAAGTTTAAAAAGTTCAACTTTGCTTAGTGAAAAGGAACTCCACTTTTAAGTGGCTAAAAGTATTGCATTTCATCTTTTTTTTTTTAGATATTAAGATCTCTAAAGCAACAATCTTTTTAAACATGTTATGCACAAGGATTGGCATGACGTTTGAAATGGCTTCAAGAGTCCTGTTACTCTTGACATGCTGGCAAACGCTTCACAGATGTGCTTTCTCACTGCAGCCACGTCGAGAGAATACAAAAGCTGCCTCTCCACTAGTACCTGCAGTGGTGGTGGTCCGGTGAAATGGGCTAGAAACCCAGAAGGTGAAAGTCCCCTATTCTCTGTAATCCATCTTACTCCAGCCTTACTATAGCTTCTTGACCAATTTTGGGATCTACCAGCTAAGCTCTACACCCTTAGATGTGGGATTGGGAGGGATTGGGGGCAGGAGGAGAAGGGGACGACAAAGGATGAGATGGCTGATGGCATCACTGACTCGATGGACGTGAGTGTGAGTGACCTCCGGGAGTTGGTGATGGACGGGGAGGCCTGGCGTGCCGCGATTCATGGGGTCGCAGAGAGTCGGACACAACTGAGCGACTGAACTGAACTGAACAACTGTTGAGTCAGAAAAAAACATACTAACAAAGTTAGAAATCTTTGGCATTTCTCAAAGTATCTTCAGCATAGAAGTGCTGCTGCTGCTAAGTCACTTTAGTCGTGTCCGACTCTGTGCGACCCATAGACGGCAGCCCACCAGGCTCCCCGTCCCTGGGATTCTCCAGGCAAGAACACTGGAGTGGGTTGCCATCTCCTTCTCCAATGCATGAAAGTGAAAAGTGAAAGTGAAGTTGCTCAGTTGTGTCTGACTCTTAGCGACCCCATGGACTGCAGCCTACCAGGCTCCCCTGTCGTGGGATTTTCCAGGCAAGAGTACTGGAGTGGGATGTTGCAGTATAGAAGTGAGAGAGGGTTAAAGATTATTTCTGCTACTGCTTTTTAAAAATGGAGTCTCCTAGAAATACCATGTTGTTGCTGTTGTTTAGTCACCAAGTCCTGTCAGACTGTTTGCGACCCCATGGACTGCAGCCCACCAGACTCTTCCATCCATGAATATTTCCCAGGCAAAAATACTACTAGAGTGTGTTGCCATTTCCTCCTCCAAGGGAATCTGCCCAACTCAGGGACTGAACTCACTTCTGTGTTGGCTGGGAGATTTTTTACCGCTGAGCCAACAGGAAAACCCAGAAATATTATATGACTTCCCTTATATGTGGAATCTAGAAAGAAATGATACAAATGAACTTAACTTTCAGAACAGAGACTCACAGATTTAGATAAGGAACTTATAGTTCTTGGCAGGGGGTGGGGAGTGGGAGGCAAGGGAGGGTAGGTGAATGGAATAATTAGGGAGTTTGGGATGGACATGTACATACACATTGCTGTATTTAAAATGGGTAACCAATAAGGCCTTACTGTATAGCACAGGTAACTTCACTCAATGTTATGTGGCAGCCTGGATGGGAAGGGAATTGGGGGGAGAATGGATACATGTATATGTGTGGCTGAGTCCCTTGCTGTTCACCTGAAACTATCACAACATTGTTTGATAATTGGCTATACTCCAATACAAAATTAAAAGTTTTTAAAAAATAAATATAAATGGGGTCTACTAAAGCTCCACTAGTCAAGACTATGGTTTTTCCAGTGGTCATGTATGGACGTGAGAGTTGGACTGTGAAGAAAGCTGAGCGCCCAAGAATTGATGCTTTTGAATTGTGGTGTCGAAGACTCTTGAGAGTCCCTTGGACTGCAAGGAGATCCAACCAATCCATTTTGAAGGAGATCAGCCCTGGGATTTCTTTGGAGGGAATGATGCTGAATGTGACTCATTGGAAAAGACTTTGATGCTGGGAGGGATTTGGGGCAGGAGGAGAAGGGGACGACAGAGAATGAGATGGCTGGATGGCATCACTGACTCGATGGATGTGAGTGTGAGTGAACTCCGGGAGTTGGTGATGGACAGGGAGGCCTGGCGTGCTGCGATTCATGGGGTCACAAAGAGTCGGACACGACTGAGTGGCTGAACTGAACTGAACTGAAAGCTCCACAGGAGTTGCAAAATGACATCTCCTGGACAGAACCAGTACTGCTAAGGAATTTTATTTGGAAAATCACTTATCAATACTTTCAGGTAAAAACTCAGATTTCCGTTTATCTTGAAAAAATCAGGTCTGACCACACTGGCATTTTCTCCAGCAAACTGGAAATAGTAGTGATTGCACATTTTATAGAGACAGTTTAAATTTTGATCATTTCCCCCACTCTTTAACCATGTCACTGTAGCATAAGATTACTCTGAAATACCAACAATGTTATCCATGTATAGGCTCTGTCCAAAAGACACGAAAATACCTTTTCAGTTGCTGGTATGATCAATTCAATCCACAGATTTGGCTTTCTAATTCCACAAAATCAACTGTGAGGCTGAGCTGGCTAATCAGTTCTGGATCTTTCAGGGTTGGGGGACATGGTATGTAAAGTAAGCATGTAAGAGTTAATCTATGAACCTGGACCAGAAAGAGCATGAGATATCCCAAGTTAAACTGGGTTTTCAGCCTCAGTCTCTCTCCTCACCTGGCATTTGGCCTCCTTGACCCCATCCTTTTTCAGCTAGAAAGTCTAAAGGATTGAATTTTCTCTGGGTGTCAGCTTTGACCTCTAGTGTGTCCCCTCCATGGTTTGAAAGCCTGGTTAAACTCCCAAAGCTGTTGGCCTTCCTTGCTTCCTGTTGGCTGTGTCTGCCTTGTCTCAGATTTTTCATCTTTTTATACCTAGCCTGGTAATCCTGCTCCAAGTCCTGATTTTTCCTCTAGCCTGGCAGTTTGGCGAAAAATTGAACAACTTCTGGAAATGGGATCTTTACTTTTTTAGATAACATTTTTATCTATGTCGCTCTTCATAATTCTTTTATTTAAAAAGTTAGTGTAGTTTAGATAGGACCAAATGTACCATTTTTTTAGTATAAAGATCTATGAGTTGTATCAGTGATATAATTGCTGCTGTTGTTGTTCAGTTACTAAGTAGCATCCAACTCTTTGTGAACCCAAGGACTGTAGCACACCAGCTCCTCTGTCCTCCACTATTTCCTGAAGTTTGCTCAAATTTATGCCCATTGAGTTGGTGATGCTATCTAACCATCTCACCCTCTGCCTTCTCCTTTTTTTGCCTTCACTCATTCCTAGCGTCAGGGAATGGGTCAGCTCTTTGCATCAGGTAGCCAAAGTACTGAAGTTTCAGCTTCAGCAACAGTTCTTACAATGAATATTCAGGGTTGATTTCCTTTAGGATCGATTGATTTGATCTCCTTGCAGTCCAAATGACTCTCATAATTCTTCAAAACATAGAACATTTCCACCACATCAGAAAATTTTCTGTGCCTCCTTGTAATCAAATTCTCCTTTCAACCTTAGTTTCTGGAAATTAGTGACAACCAGTATAAAATATTTAGGTTTCTTAATCATTTGCCAGAGAAGGCAATGGCACCCCACTTTAGTACTCTTGCCTGGAAAATCCCATGGATGGAGGAGCCTGGAGGCTACAGTCCATGGGGTTGCTGAGGGTCAGACATAACTGAGCAACTTCACTTTCACTTTTCACTTTCATGCATTGGAGAAGGAAATGGCAACCCACACCAGTGTTCTTGCCTGGAGAATCCCAGGGACGGGGGAGCCTGGTGGGCTGCCGTCTATGGGGTCACACAGAGTCAGACACGACTGAAGCAACTTAGCAGGAGCAGCAGCAACTATTTGCAGATATCCTCCAGCCCTTATCAAGCTGCCCTGTGGGAACTGGGGTTAGAGTTACTAGCACAAGAAAACACTGATATTTTGGTGATTGCTATTGTTGTAAGTAATTAAGTCCTTTTCTCTGACCCAGGAATCTTGTGCCTCTGCCAGCATCTATAAACGAGGGCAGGCTAACTTGTTATTTTGCAAGTAGGATAAAATTTCAGACCCTTTATATGTCTCTCAATCAGTTTATTTCTTCCTTTCCAATCCATTTCATCTCTCTCTCTCTCTCTCTTTTTCCTTATTGCATTGGCTAGGACTTCTAAGTGAAACTGAAAGTCTCTCAGTCATGTCCGACTCTTTGCAACCCAGTGGACTATACACAGTCCATGGAAATCTCCAGGCAAGAATACTGGAGTGGGTAGCCTTTCCTTTATCCAGGGATCTTCCCAACCTAGGGATCAAACCCAAGTCTCCCGCAATGCAGACAGATTCTTTACCAGCTGAGCCACCAGGGAAGCCCAAGAATACTGGAGTGGGTAGCCTATGCCTTCTCCAGCGGATCTTCCCAACCGAGGAGTCAAACCAGGGTCTCCTGTATTGCAGGTGGATTCTTTATCAACTGAGCTATCAGGGAAGCCCAAAGAATTTCTTATGACGTTAAATAGGAGTGGAAGAACAGGACATCCTCGCCTTGTTTTCAATCGTATGGGGAAATCTTCCAAACTTCTCCAATTTCTTACCATTAGTTATGATATAAGCTGTAAGTTTTTGATAAATATCCTGTGTCAGATTGTAGATGTTTCTTGTTATTCCTAGTTTTCTATTTTTGTTGAGAATTTTTTTTTTCATCTTTACTTTCAGAGAGATATTGGTCTGTACTTTACTCACAACATCTTTGGTTTTGGTATCAGAAAAATGTATGCCTTATTAAATGAGCTGGGAATTTTTCTCATCTCTTTTATATTTTGAAAGAGTTTGTACAGTGTTGTTATTACTTCTTTCTTAAACAGTTAGTAGAATTTGTCTTGAAGTCCTCTGGGCTTGGAATTTTCTTTTCCTTTATTTTTTAAAGAAGATTTTTAATTAGAAATTACATTTAAAAAAAACGTATGGGACTAGTCAGGTTACCTATGTCTTCCTGAGGAGCTTAAAGCCCCTGTCTAGTAGTTCCAATATCTCTCTATTATTTGACTGTAGTTCTGTTGATTGTTTTGTCTCTTAAAATAGTGTACTAATTTAATTTACTGCTTGGTGTGTCTTGCCCTTTTGGTTGAAAGCTGGACATCTTATGAATAGCAATATAGACCAAGGTAACTTTATTCTTGATAATGGACATGTCTCCTATTTTTGCTAGTGTCTAGGATTGTCATCTGAGAGGGCAGGGCTGGGTTGGGTTATTTTCTTGCTGTGATTGCCTTTACTGTACCATGAAGTTTCAGCTTCTAGCGTTACCTTGTGTTTAGGATTGGGAATGGTCTGCTAGAAGGTTTTCCTCAATGTCTACTTCACTGTCAGATTCAGGTCTCCCTTTTTTGCCTACACTTCAGAAACTTATCTCTCCATACTTAAAAAAATAATCATTATTTATGTATTTGCTTATTTTTGGTTGTGCTGGCTCTTCACTGCTGCGCGGTGAGTGGGGGCTGCTCTTTGTTGAGGTGCTTGGCCTTCTTATTTGGTGGCTTTTCTTGTTGCAGAGCGCAGGCTCTAGGTGCACGGGCCGCAATAGTTGTGGCGCATAGCTGCTTTGTGGCATGTGGAATCTCCCTGGATCAGGGATCAAACCCATGTCCTCTGCACTGGCAGCTGGATTCTAATCCATTGGACCATCATGAAAGTCCTCTCCATTCTTTTAAAGACTGCTGTTCCTTGTTTTTTGAGTTTGCTAGCCAGATGTTGGGGAGTGGAATGGAGGTGTTTTCCGTTGTTCTGCTTCAGTCCCAGTCTTCAATAGGTGCTTCAACCCCAGGTCTTATAGGTGGAGCCTTCTCAGTGATTCTTCTGCTTGCTCAGCAGCAGGAGATCTCTTATATTCTGAGCCTTGGAAGTATTCCTGGCTTTGTCAGAGGGAATTTGTGTTCCTGCACCCACTTGCAATATATCTTCATCTGTACTCTGAGGGTGACAAGGTTTAATGTCTTTTCTCCAGTGGGATAAGGCTTTTATTCTGTAGGAAATATGGAAGAGAAGGAATGGGCAGATCTTCATCCCTTCACTTCAGTGGTTGCTCTTCCTTTCCCCAGGTCTTCACCACAAAGGATGCTTCTCTAGACTCTTACCCTGTCTCCAGTTTTCTCATGCACACTCAGTGAGGTCTCTGTTGTAAACGGGTGTGAATTCTTCTACACCTGTGACTCAGTAATTCTAAATGTTCACTCTAAATTCTATACCCTATACTCTACACTTGCCTTTTAAGGATTTGTTAACTATTTAAGTCAATTTTTTTCTTACCAGTGCATATAACATTTGGTGTTTGGTGTAGCTAAATGCTCTCCTTGGAGGCATCTGTTGTTCTTAAGTTAGTTGTTTGACCTGTGACCCTATCTCTGTGACAGAGTCAAGAAAAGTTGTAATTTCCTAAGTTATCTAGCCTTTTTTTTTTGGTTGTGAGTGTGGGGTGATGTTCTTTCTTGTTTCCCATACCCCATAGTGAAACCAGAAACCCTATTTATTGACTTATTAAAGAGTTCTTTTCTTGGTGTTCAAACCATCTACAGGCAAATCTCATATTATTGGTCAAATGTCAATTGGGTCATCTCGAACCTCAAGTATCAGTAACAGAAAATCCAACTTCAAATATTGAAACCATAAAGTATTTATTATCTCATTTGAAGAGAAAAACTGGGATAGAAGATTTAGTTAAGTCAGATCAATAATTTTATTAGGGTTCCAGGGTCTTTCTCTTTTCTCCTCTGCTATTCTCAGGATACTGCTGTGTCCTTTTAGGGTAACTTCCTTCAATGTCCCAAGATGGTTACCAAAGTTACCAAAGAAGAAAAAAAACTACAAAAAAATATACATAAAATTAATAGCCTTTTTGTCTTATTATTTGTTCAGAGAAAGAAAATTATCCCAGAAAGATTCCCATTAAGACTTCCTATATGTCTTATTTGGGCTTCCCTGGTGGCTCAGAGAGTAAAGCGTCTGCCTACAATGCAGGAAACCTGGGTTTGATCCCTGGGTCAGGAAGATCCCTTGGAGAAGGAAATGGCATCCTACTCCAGTACTCTTGCCTGAAACATCCCATGGACGGAGAAGCCTGGTAGGCTACAGTCCATAGGGTCGCAAAGAGTCGGATACGACTGAGCAACTTCACTATACGTCTTATTTAATAGGATTGGATCACATGCCCATTGCTCAATTAGTGGCTAGAAAAAGAATGGAACCAGTGTGTTTGACATAACATCAAGATTCACCTTTGGTCTGGGAAGGGAATAAATTCTTCTGAAGCAGATGGCCACCTGATAGCTGAGCAAAATCAGGATTCTATTACTAGCACATAAAAATGTGAGGCATGGCTGTTAAATGGGTGACTAATGGTGCCTGGTAGAGTCCATAAGTTGTAAAGAAGGACAAGCCGTGCAGTCAGATATATCTATTCTGGCTCTTTGAACTTTGGAAAGTACAAAATGGATAATATTTTGTAAATATTAAACATTTTATATTTATCTCTCTCCCTTGTGAAATCATATTCTTTGGCATTCATTTTGTTATTGTAGCTGAGGAAGAGGGCCTGGAAAATGCCACCTAAGGAGGACAGAGGAAGTGATTCTGGACTTGGTAGATGCTCAGAATATGGTAGCTGTTGTTAACCCACAAGTAAATTGTTATAACACGTTTAGCTAATGGCTTTTTCTAATGTTAAGTCCTTTATTACAGCTGCATTTTCCATTTTGAGGGAAGATAGACAAGTATTTTCTAGCTTAAATGCAGAGTGACAAGCCTTTAGCTGACCACCTCTTCTGTGGTAGCAAAAGACAGGATTATATGGCAGAAATGTCAATTTAAGCCTCTTCCATTAGAGAGGATAAGGACTTCCCTGTAGCTCAAATGGTAAAGAATCTGCCTGCAATGCAGGAGACCCGAATTCAATCCTTGGTTCAGGAAGATCCTCTGGAGAAGAGAATGGCAACCTCTCCAGTACTCTTCCTTGGAGAATCCCATAGACAGAGAAACCTGGAGGGCTACAGTTTATGGGGTCGCAAAGAGACAGACACACTGAGCGACTAACACTTATCCACTTATGCATTAGAGAGGAGGGCCCTATATTCCTGTCTGATTGACATGAGCCCTTGCTATGAAGTATGGAAAGCCTAGGAAGCAAGAGAACTCTTCACGGATTGTTGTTTGTCTTCCCATCTACAACTGTGGAACTCTGCAATGAGCAAGGAAAGTAATAGCACCAAACAAGAAATAGTTTAAGCTCCCATTTCTCTTTAGCCACAGCATAAGAATGAGACATTGCTCAGGATAAAGCGCAATGCATTTAATTAGGACCAAAAAACAAATGAGACTTGTTGTTTGCACATCACTGATGCTTTAGGTAAGCAAACTCCGGGAGATAGTGAAGTTCAGGGAAGCCTGGAGTGCTACAGTCATGGGGTTGCAAAGAGTCAGACATGAGTGAGCAACTGAACAACAGCAACATGCTTTAGTTATTCTAAAACTCATGCTTAGTCTTATTAGTTTCTCAACATATTTATTTCCCCAAGGCCCATCAATCATATTAATTCCTTTTTAATCCTGAAATAATTTTTCTAAATTGAAAGTGCCATAGCCATTCTGAAAAATAAGATGGCCCCCCACCCAACCACAATTTGGTTCCAATATAGAAACACACCAAGAGAGTATGAAAAGGTTTATTATTTACCAAACTGAGGATTTTCCAGAGAAGTCAGGGCAGAAACCCTAAGCAGGTCTGAAAATAGCTTGAGATAGCAAGGAAAGGAGAAAGTCTTGGGGTTTTAATGGTGCTTAAGGGAGAGTCCAGGCTAAGGGTTCTTGCCTATGAGTGGAGACTTGTGTGTCTTGAACTCCCACCAGTGCTAATGCAGCAAGCACCCAGATTTTATCATCTTGCCCAGACATGAGGCAAAAGGAAAGAGAGATGTGAAGCTTACAAGCTGTCAGCAGTTAAGCCAAAAAATGGAGTCAGAATCCTTATTAAAATAAGATATCTTTGGGAAGTCCTATTGAAGATGATATTTCAGTTGTTTGGACCTCTTGAGAGCTGGGTGGGAAAGTTGCAAGAGACCGGATGAAGAAAGGATGAAGAAGAAAAGAACAAATGACCTTGCAAAATCTTTTGCTAGTACTAGTTACTTATTCTAGTTCTCAGTGAAATTCAAACAAATTTCTTTTGACTCAAGCTCCTTTCTAACCACACTCCCGCCTGCCTCCTTCAGCCTTGTTGTAATTCACTGTTTCAGCCTCACTAACTTTTTTTTTAATGTTTTACAAATGTGAACTATTTCTAACACACAGAGAAAGTCATGTGCTTTTCATAAACTATTTAAAAAGTATGTTCACATACCCATAACTCAGGTTTAAAATACACAGTCGATTTTCACTGTTCACAGTAGTTATGCTCTGTAAAGTTCCTGGGCTTCCCTGGTGGCTCAGATGGTAGAGAATCTGCCTGCAATGCAGGAGACCCGGGTTCAATCCCTGGGTCGGGAAGATCCCCTGGAGCAGGGAATGGCAACCCACTCAAGTATTCTTGCCTGGAGAATTCCATGGACAGAGGAGCCTGGCAGGCTACAGTCCATGGGGTCACAAAGAGTCATGCGACAAACACTTGCACTTTTCACATGATCTATACAATTCCTGGAATCACTGATAGTAGTATTGAACCATTACTCCTAGAAGAAATATAGGGTTAAGTTCTTGTGAGCCTCTGGTCACAACATTTCTATCAACTGATCAACACATAACCTGTCTTATTTGTTTCTGTTTAAACACATCTTGTTTAAGCTGTATTGGTGATAGTGAATCACCAACATTGAGCTCATCACAACAACATTACAACTCATGCGTGATCGGAGCTTACATAACATGTGTTGTCGGACTTCTTAATTTTTGCCAAATTACTTAGCATAAAGTGCTATCTCACTTTCTTTTTTTTTCTAGTTTTATTGAGATATAGTTTAGACACAGCATTGTGTAAGCTGTAAAATGTACAGCATAATGATTTGATTTATATATGTCATGAAATGTATTCTCGCAATAAGTTTAGTGAACATCCATTGTCTCACATAGATACAAAATGAAAGAAAAAGAAAATAAATATTTTTTCTTTGTGATGAGAACTCTTAGGTTTAACTCTTTCTACTTTCTTTTCATTTGAATTTTCCTAATTACCAAGGAAGTTGAAAACCTTTCTGTGCAATTATTTGCCAGTTGGTTTCCTTTTATTGTAAACTGCTTTTTGAGATAGTTTACCCATCATTATATTTGATGGATTTTTTTCTTATTAATTTAGAGATTTTTAAAATGTACATTCTGTACACTAGTATTTTCTTTATTGTATCATCAACATCTTCCTACAGTAGCATGTCTTTGCATTTTAGATGATCTTTGTCATACAGAAAATTTCAGTTGCTTTCATGAGGTAAATTTTGTGTTTTATTTAATAAATTTTCTCTTGCATATTACAAGGTCATAAAGACATTTCTATATATAGGTACTCTCCACATTATCTTCTCATAATTTTAAAGTTTTGCATTTCATAGTGAGACTTTTACTAAGCCTTGAATTCATATTTATGTGTGGAATAAATTTTTCAACTAAAGAGAGTCAATTTTCTCAGCTTCATTTCTTAGATAGCCCATTCTTTCCCCACTATTTCTTGTGTCACTTTCAGGGGCCCCCTGATCCCAGAAATAAATATACTGAGTTCCCAATATGTAAGTGTCTGCTTTATGATTTTCTATACTATTGTATTAGTCTATTTGTCCTCCAGTTAATATCACAGTGTTTTAAGGACCAAAGCTCTATAATAAATCTTGATATTTGGAAAGGCAAGACGTCCCCATCCTTATTTTTATTTTCAAAATTTTCTTGATTACTTTTCATCCTTTTATTCTTCCATATGTATTTTAGGATTAGTTTGTCAAATTTAGTCCAAAACCCTGTTAAGAGTGAGATTAGAATGGCAATAAATTTATAAATTAATTTGGGAAAAATGTGTGGATGTGAGAGTTAGACTGTAAATAAAGCTGGCGTCGAAGAATTGATGCTTTTGAACTATGGTGTTAGAGAAGACTGTTGAGAGTCCCTTGGACTGCAAGGAGATTCAACCAGTCCATCCTAAAGGAAATCAGTCCTGAATATTCATTGGAAGGACTTATGCTGAAGCTGAAACTCTAATACTTTCGCCACCTGATGTGAAGAACTGACTCACCGGAAAAGACCCTGATGCTGGGAAAGACTAAAGGCGAGAGGAGAAGGAGACGACAGAGGATGAGGTGGTTGGATGGCATCACTGACTCAATGGATATGAGTTTGAGCAAGCTCCAGGAATTGGTGATGGACAGGGAATCCTGGTGTGCTGCAGTCCATGGGGTCAAAAAGAATCAGACATGACCGAGTACTGAACTGAACTAAACATTCTTACAACACGAGTCTTTCCATCTACTGACAGTCTGTTCATCTCCGTTTATTGGTTTTATAATTGGTCCTTAAGTACATTTTACTATTTCCATTAAGAAATGTGCATCTTTGGTTAAATTCATTGTCTGCCTTATGTCTTTTTTGCCGTCACTGTGAATGGGATCTTTTCTTTAGTTACATTTTCTAAACGGTGGTTTATTAGGTATAACGAAGTTACTATTTTTATATATTGCTTCTCGATACAGCAACTGATGAACTCTTACTAATTTTATTAAACCAATTATGGATTATCTTCAGTTTCATGTCATTGGCTCACATGGCCCATCCTGTTTCACTTTTCCAGTTCTTCTTTCTCTCTCTCTTTTCCTGTTCTGGATTCCATCCTGAATACAAATGGTAATGGTGAGCATCCTTCCCCTGTCCCTGACTTTAAAGATAATGTTCCTGTGATGTTGTACACTTGAAACTTATACAATGTTATATGTCAATTGGATCTCAATTTTTAAAAATGTCATGCCTCTAATGTTTCCAATTTAGTTTGATGTTTGCTTTAGATGGTTGGCAGGTAACTGTATCAGGTTAAGAACATTTCTTTTTAGTCCACATTTATAATCATTTTTTGTCTTTTTTCCTTCTCTTTTTTTTTATCTCTTCCTCCTCTCTTTCCTCCTCTTTCTTACTTTTCTTTGTAAAATAGTTAGTGAGCAAATGTTCAGTTTTACCAAATGCTTGTATGACTATGTTCATAGTTATGCTTAGCATACAATTTGCCTCATTGTATATTGTCCATGTGGCATTTTAATATCAAAATTTTGCCAGTTTCTTAAAAGAAATTGGGGAGCTTTTCCCTTTTTTCATCTTTTAGAGCTGTTCTTATATGATTTATGAAAGTTTGGTGATATCTGAACCAATACTTTAATATATATTAAACATATGTTTGGTAAACTTAATGTTAATAATTATTAAATTAATACATACTTAATATAAAGATTCAGTTCAGTTCAGTTCAGTCACTCAGTCGTGTCCGATTCTTTGAGACCCCATGAATCGCAGCACGCCAGGCCTCCCTGTCCATCACCAACTCCCAGAGTTCACTCAGACTCACGTCCATCGAGTCAGTAATGCCATCCAGCCATCTCATCCTCCGTCGTCCCCTTCTCCTCCTGCCCCCAATCCCTCCCAGCATCAGAGTCTTTTCCAATGAGTCAACTCTTCGCATGAGGTGGCCAAAGTACTGGAGTTTCAGCTTTAGCATCATTCCTTCCAAAGAAATCCCAGGGCTGATCTCCTTCAGAATAGCAATTAATGCACATAATGATTTACATAATTATCAAAGCAAAATGTTAATAGTGATATATTAATATTAATTATTAATGGACCGTACTTCTTATATTAAATGAATGTAGATTAAAGCTGGATGTTTAATATTTCCCTTTTATCTCAAGGTTGAGGCAGCAACTGTACTACAGCTACTCTGACAATTGTACTCTAGTTTTCCACTTAGCATTTCTTGGACTTAGCTTCCTTCTCCGGGAACTTAAAAACGTCCAGATGATCTCGGTGTGTGAAGAAACACAGGCCTAGCCTTCCGACCAGTTCTCAGAGGGACTGTCTCCTTGGTTTCTCCTGTTTCCCCAGTGCTCACTGAGGTGACCTGGAAATCACCCTTCCTGTGCGGTTAGGACCTTATTTCAAACACTGAGAGCAACAGGGCTCTATGTGAACACAAGCTTGTCCACCTTTCCAACTGAATCTTCCCCAGTGGTGTCTGAATAAGCCTCACCCACAGCAAAAATTCAAGGGAACCTCGTTCTGGTTTTAATAAAGCCCTGTCAAACAATGTCATGAGCCATTAATCCATGCCAAAATGAGGAAGTAAAGAGGATGTCAGGTGCTAGGTCATTGACATTTGAAGGCTCTTTGTTGATTTTTTTTCTGGCCACCGTAAGGCCTCTNCACAGCAAAAATTCAAGGGAACCTCGTTCTGGTTTTAATAAAGCCCTGTCAAACAATGTCATGAGCCATTAATCCATGCCAAAATGAGGAAGTAAAGAGGATGTCAGGTGCTAGGTCATTGACATTTGAAGGCTCTTTGTTGATTTTTTTTCTGGCCACCATAAGGCCTCTAATTGAAGAGACCTGTGTGGACACAGCCAGGCCTCCCCTTCCTTCTGTGAGATCTGGACCTAGACGCGTCATCTCTGATCTGCTTAGGTGACCTTCCTTCCATCTGGGGACCTGAGAGCTCCTTTTACCATCTAGATATGAAGCCACCATGGACAGCACAGCTGAAAAGCCCTACGCAGGATCTTCTTTGCAACAAACGGTGAGGAACAGCCTTAACTGGGCCGCTGAAAAGGAGCATCCCTTGATCC
This sequence comes from Neotragus moschatus, assembly GCA_006410615.1. NCBI lineage: Eukaryota > Metazoa > Chordata > Mammalia > Artiodactyla > Bovidae > Neotragus > Neotragus moschatus. The sequence continues at coordinate 748,317 of SJYA01000910.1, forward strand.
TTCACTCTCACTTCTCAGCTTCGTTTTCTCTTCACTTCCACCTTTATTCCCTGAAATCAGTATTGCCTAGAAATTCTTCCTACCACAATTACGCTTTCCCAGAAACTCTGGAGCTGGCAGGCCAGAGCCGACCCAGCCCACACCCAGGGCTCTGCGTGCCGCCGTCCTTACTCATAGCTCCTGTGGGTTTTTCCAAGACAGAGAAGATTCAAAACACACTCTCTGAGGCAAAATGGCCCCAGGAGGGGATTCACGCTAATATAACAGTCTGAGAAGGAGTGTAACTCATTCCGACCCCTCACCCAAATCGGGATGCATGTTTAAGAAGAATTGCCAAGTATTCAATAAAAAAAGCACACAACTGCATTCTTGTGGGTTTTGCACCCCCATCTCAGACAGGCTTGGACAAATTCTACTAACGCTATCGCTAAGTGATGGCTCCGGAGGCATTTCCAGCAACTTGAGGGAGAAAGAGACAAGAAAGGAGGGAGAGTGGGTTGGATAAGGCCGGTGGGCTCCAGCGGGGCCACCCAAACTATTGAGGGAAGCTGCTGCCACTCACCTCACTAATCTTTTGAGACTTTGCTTGAGGAAGAGGTTGGCTGGGGTGAGGGGTACACAGTGAAAAAGAAGGGAGGTGTATCCCCTTCTGCAAGGGGAGGTCGGCTCATTCAGCCACCCTGCATGGAACCGCTGTTGTGTACAGAGGTAAGTAATGCCCAACCGCTGGCTAAACTAGGGGTAGGACCCTGGATTTAGTGGTTATCCAACCACCAGGATTGACCCAAGCAGGCCTAAGGCTGTAAGTTTTTGGTATTCAAAGCAAAGTCTGGGGCTGGCAACATGAATTACAGTAAACCATTAAGCCCAAAGTAGATCACAAAGAATCAAACCAAGAGTTGGAAGCAGAAGGAGCAGCTGGGTCCAGAAAAGGTATAGGAAACAAAGCCTGCAAAAATTCCAGGAAGGAGGCCCCTTGGTGCGGACAGACCTGTACACGGTCCAGCCCTAATCAGAGGAATGAATCCCAAGATTCATCCTCAAAAAAGGAACCATCCTAGAAGAAGAGACAGTCGCATAAACAGATAAACCTACCCAACATTCTAGGGGCAATTGTGGATATGATCTCCTAGATGTTGAAATAAAGAGAAAGGACCCTCACTGGTCCATGGTAGGTGCAATGTTGTAGAGAGTTTTGCAGAGGAGGTCATGTTTAAGCAGGATTTTGGGGGATGCTGGCAATAAGGACGTAAGGCATAAGAATGGCTGTGTAAAGATACAGAGGTTTGAAACAGCAGGGTGCGTAGAGAGCCCTAAGGAGTGAGGTTATTCTGGAGGGGAGGAAGAGAGGGTGAGGGTAAGCATCAAGACCGGAAAGGAGGACCTGTGGGCTGGCACAACGATGGAGGGCTTCAAATCCATGCAAAGGAGTTGCCTCTGATGTGTTTTAACCAGCCTGTGTGACTTCATCTTTTTTGAGTTTTTCAAGAATAAACTTCTGGAGGCTGAAGCATAGAATATTCATTTTGGGTATAACAGTGAAAGGACTTAGCTAGTTAGAAAGCTGCTGCAGTGGTTCATGTCAAGGCTAAGAAAGCTAGAACCAAAGTGTTGACAGTGGGGTTAGTGTTGGACATGGAGAACAGATCCAAGATACAATGACTTGATCCTGAGTTAGATATAAGAGGTGAGGTAGAGATAGGAATCAAAGATGACTGGCTCCAGTGCCATTCATCCGTCTGCTGTCATCTTCCTTCCTTTACATATAATCCATGAGGACCACAAAGCCTTCCTCACCTGCAACCTCCAGTAACCTTCTAAGTTCACTTCCTACCACTCTCCCCTTGCTCACTGCTTCGGCCACAGCAGACACTCCAAGCGTGCTCCTGTCTCAGGGCCTTTGCACTTACCTGTTCTGCCTGCCTGTAATGCTCTTCCCCCGGATATTCTCATGGCTGGTACTCTGATTTCTTGCAGGTGTCTGACCAAGTATCAGTTGATCAGAAAAGACTCCTGTATGACTCAGTCTAAAAGAGAAACCGTTTCCTCCCATATAATTTTAAAAATACTCTTAATTGTGCTTGATTTTTCCACAGAATACTTAGCCACTCCCTTTTCCCTGAAAAGTTCTGATTATTCACTGGTAATGATCATTCCCAAATGTAATCGGCTAAACACGTATCTGACTCAGGCAACATGTTCACTGCGGACCAGCAGGGGGCTCCACTTGTGCTAATCACGCAGGGTGTCCGAGAGATGAGGCTTCATATACCGAGTTGCTAGCTCAATGACCACAGCAGTGGTAAGGGAATATGCCGTGTTTGTGCCTGGGCTCCTGAAGCTTCTGCCGGCAAGTGACACAACTAATTAGAGCTCCCGTGTGTGTCACTGGCAGTAACAAGTCACATTGTTGTTGTGTTTAGTCGCTTCAGTCGTGTCCGACTCTTTGCGGAGTGTAGCCCTCCAGGCTCCTCTGTCCTTGGGATTTCCCAGGCGAGAATAATGGAGTGGATTGCCATTGGCTTCTGCAGGCGATCTTCCCGATCCAGGGATCGAACACGTGTCTCCTCAGTTGGCAGGCAGATTCTTCACCACCAAGCCACCGGGGAAGCCCCAAGTCATATGACCACACCTCAGTCCAAAAAGGGAAGGCAAGTTTGTTGTCAGAGTGCGCATAGCAGGCAGACAACCAACAATATCTGAGGAATAGCATCCTTGGTACTATAACAACAGACACATTAAAGAGTTCTTTCTTGTTCCTCTCCCTCCTCCAGAATATAAGCATGATAGCAATGTCTTTACTTTGTTCCCTCTGGTTTCCTCGACACTGAGGACTTACTTGGCATCTAGTAAGCACTTAATAAATATTTGTTCAATGATTAACACTCTTCTAAGTTCCTACTCTTGTCTGAAACTCCTTGAGGACACATTCAAGGTTCCTCCATCTTTGTATATCCTTTGATTTCTGGACAGTATCTCGGACCTGTTAAACATTCGTTAAACAGTTTCTGAGGGGAAAACAACCTATGACTTAAGGCCATGCCACTCTGTTTTATCAGAACCCCTAAATAAAATATTTTTATTTGAAAGTATACGAGAAACAGATTGGGAAAATAAAGGGAGAGGAACAGGCAGAAACCTTTTGACTAGGCCCCTGTATTAGATAATTCTGAAACTCTCAAAGATTGAGGGGGTCAATTGAGTCCAGATTTCTTAAAATAAATTATATATGCTACCTGTCTTTTATCTGAAGCCACCTGTCCCCCTCAAAATACACAGTTTCACACAATTCTCTTTTATTTTGATTAGCAAATTTTAGAACTTAGAATGTCACCTGGCTCTCTGAGTGTAGATGCAGTCAGCAGATATGGACTTAAAAAAAAAAAATGCTGTCCTCTTTATCAGTTCATTTTGAGTATAGAGTAGTCAGACTTCTTTATTGTGGGAAACTCTGCTGTTGTTGCCTTCCAGGGACAAACCTTAGTAGGGAAGTGAACTGAACAAACTACTTGAGGCATCTGAGGCTGTGACTGAAGGAAAAGTGATATTTGTGACCCAGGTGACTCACTCAAGTTCCCACTTGTTCCCACTCCTGGATATTGGGTGTTAACTCTGCAGAAGCATAGAGGGAGCAGACAGACAGTCTGGTTCAGAAGCTGAGCATTCATGGGAACACATCTGTCCTAGTTTTCTAATTTGTGAATAAAAACATTGTAAATGTACACACCAGGAAGCATGTCTAGACCAAGACAGAAAACTTTTGGAGGCCTTTTCAAAAATGGAAAATGTGAATGTTTCCTCGTACTTTCACCTGCCTGAGTAAAAGCTGAATGTGAGCAGAGCAGAGAGTGCTGTGGTTGTGGATGAGCTGGGCAAGCTTCGCTTGTTCCTTTCTATTTTCCTGAAAGAGCAGTCTGTTGATGGTAAGAAGAGTGGTGCTGATGGAAACACATACCTGTAAATAAGCGCCAAAGGAGACCCTGGGGGAGGGAGTTGGTCTGCATCTTGCTCTGAGCACCTCATCATTGGAGTATGATGTGGGCAGGTGGCACCAGACATCGTGGCAAGAATGGTGCCTTAGTGTTAGCAGGCTTCTTGGAAACAAAGGCAGGATTTCCAAAAAATGACGACGATGCTCAAAGGTAAGGTTCTTTGCCAGGTCTTTCTGCAGCTCAATCTGGCAGCCACTTCTGCCTGTTCTTTGGAATGCTGGGATACTCACCTGCCTCTCAAATGCTCTGGATTGTGGGAGAGATCGGGAGAGTGGAGATGAACATCCAGGGTCACCACTAGCATCCTTAAAGGAGGGAACCTCAGTTCAGTTCAGTCAGTTCGGTCGCTCAGTCGTGTCCAACTCTGCGACCCCATGAATCGCAGCACGCCACGGGGCAGGACAACCACGAGTACATTTAGAGAATATATATGGACTCAAGTAAATTTCCCTTTCTTCTGAGCAGACACAATCTGATACCACTGTGCGTGATTTGGCAGGCAGAGTGCTCGCTCGATTTTAGTCTCACTTACCACTTCAGCTGTGTACTTTTGCAGTGAACAACCTGGACAGCTATGCATGGTGGCCTAGCTCCTTCAACTTTCCTCAGCAAACTCTTCCATCATCTTCTGATGCTCAGTGACTAACATTCGTCTGTGGAGAAATCTCTTCTTTAAGTTTTTGTAGGCTGAGAAGTGATTCTTTCCCTTCTCTGAATATTTGCATTCTGCCAAACACGCTTTTTAATTAATTTTTTTTATTGAAGGATAATTGCCTTATAGGATTTTATTTTTTTCTGTTAAACCTCAGCATGAGTTAGCCATAGGTATACATATACTCCCTCCCTTTCGAACCTCTCTCCCATCTCCCTCCCCATCCCACCCCTCTAGGTTGATACAGAGCCCCTGTTTGAGTTTCCTTAGACATAGAGCAAATTCCCATTGGCTATCNTATGTAAAGGACACCTTCTAGGTCTCTCTAGATCCAAGCAGATCTAGATTTGAACTTCAGATCTATTGCTTATTAGCTATGTCAGGGCAGGTTAATTCATACTGTTATCCTTCAGTATCTCCATCTATGTCAAAGGGTTGCTGTGGGAACCAAGAGTTTGTAGATACCCTTCATTTCTGTGTTTTCAAGAAAGTTATTTCTTCTAAATAGTTGAAATTGTCTGCAAGATTTGAAGGGAAAAATACATGGGATAATTATTAACAGTACATATCAAAATTTTAAATCAAACATAGTCCATTTTCAAAAAACTGCTCATACCAATGGATTGGTGCTGGGATATCCATGGCAGGTTGACTGTGGATAAAGAAATACAGCTGATCATTTTACAGAGCTAAAGTTCATGGCTTACCCCCACAAGACTCTGTGCCTAATTTACATATATTTAAATTTTTTAAAGTTAGATCTTATTATTTTCTTATAAGTAAAACCNTGGATTGGTGCTGGGATATCCATGGCAGGTTGACTGTGGATAAAGAAATACAGCTGATCATTTTACAGAGCTAAAGTTCATGGCTTACCCCCACAAGACTCTGTGCCTAATTTACATATATTTAAATTTTTTAAAGTTAGATCTTATTATTTTCTTATAAGTAAAACCATTTGCAAATCTAAGCTTTAATGTTCATCTAATTACTAGTACAAACAACCAGTATTATAGTTCATGCATCAGTTATCTCTAGGTCTATACGTATACATTTAAGTGAAAGTGAAGTCGCTCAGTCTTGTCCAACTCTTTGTTACCCAGGCTCCTCCGTCTATGGGATTCTCCAGGCAAGCATACTGGAGTGAGTTGCCATTTCCTTCTCCATGGGATCTTCCCGATCCAGGGATCAAACTCGGNGTATACATTTAAGTGAAAGTGAAGTCACTCAGTCGTGTCCAACTCTTTGTTACCCAGGCTCCTCCGTCTATGGGATTCTCCAGGCAAGAATACTGGAGTGAGTTGCCATTTCCTTCTCCATGGGATCTTCCCGACCCAGGGATCAAACTCGGGTCTCCCTCATTGGAGGCAGATGCTTTAACCTCTGAGCCACCAGGGAAGCCTATAAATTTAAGAGTAATATTAATTTTTTAAATGTCGCAAATTTTCTTTTCCAGAAATTATATGCAACAGTTTCAAATAAAGATAGTTGATAGGTATCTCCTAAGTTGGAATATCAAGAGAAGCAAGAAAATTGATGTTCAGTACTACTGGGAAATGATGCTATTTATGTAAGAGGAAAGATGTGACAAGGTCTTTTGTCTCTCTTACCTGAGAACTTGCACTGTTCCAATCCTCTTCTCCCTCAAAGCAGTATTTTACTCCAAGCATTGGTAATAGCATAACCTGTACACATTCAGGACAGTCATATGCTCGTAGTTCAAGTATAGGAGGCAAGAGGTGTTTCCCTGTGGGCCTGAAGTATGTTAGTCTTGAGAGCAGTGTTTGGGATTGCCAGACATGTGCAGGCATTGAATGCCAGATTGAAAGTAACAGAGTTCCCCAGCTCGTCAATAAAACGTGTGTGTGTGTGATGTTGTGACATGCTGCCAGTATTCTTTACATATTGTTGCCTCTATGGAACTCTTGCTTCCTCCAGCAAGAAAGTTTGAAATCATCCTGGATCCCTTTCTTTCTCACACATCCTCTTCCAAGTCTATCTCCTGACACTATTGGCATTGACTTCAAAGAAAGTTCTTGAATATGACCATGGATGCAGCTTCTGCTACCACCATTGTAACTCAGGTCGCTGTTATCTTTCACCTTTTGTGGGCGCTTTGTGCCTCCTCGCTCACCTGGTTCCTTGCTCCCCTGCCCTGATTCTTCCTAAAGTCTGTAACAATAGACAGTCATCCTCTTAAAAGTAACAGCATGTTGATACTGGGCTCAAATTGCTTCAATGCCTTCCGGTCATGATCTACAGGGCGGTCTCTCATTCGCCTCCTCTCTGCCTCTCTTTCTTCGCTGCCTACCATTCGCTCCTTGCTTGCTGTATTTCAGCCACGGGCCCTGCACTGTCTGTCGGATACTCCCAGCACTTGTCACTCTTGGACCTTTTGCCCTTCTCTTTGCCCATACCTGGAACCCTCTATGCCAGAGTCAACTACTAGCCCTGACCTCACTCCCTGCTGACCCTTTCTAAGAAGCAAACTTTTTCTTCCTCTGTTTTTATTCTTCAGATTTTTCAAAAAATTGAAGTATAGCTGATTTACAATGTTGGGTTAATTACCGGTATACAGCAAAGCAATTCAGTTATACATATACACACACTTTTATATTCTTTTCTATTATGGTTTATCATAAGATATTGAAGATGGTCCTCTGTGCTATACAGTAGGACCTTGTTATTTATCCATTGTATATATAAGTGATTACATCTACTAACCCCAGCTTCCTAGTTCATCCCTCCCCCAGCCTTCCTTACCTTGGCAACCACTTGTCTGTTCTGTACAATCGTGCCTCTGTTTTGTCTATAGGTCCATTTATGCCATAGTTCAGATTCCACATGTAAGCGACAGCATATATATAGTATTTGTCTTTCTCTTTCTGACTTACATAACTTGGTATGACAATCTCTAGTTGTATCCATGTTGCTGCAAATGGCATTATTTTATTCTTTTTTATGACTGAGTGGTATTTCATTGTATATATGCTCCACATCTTTATCCATTCATCTCTCAGCAAACACTTAGGTTGTTTCCATGTCTTGGCTATTGTGAATAGTGCTATTATGAACACGGGGTGCATGTATCTTTCTGAATTAGAGTTTTATCTGGATATATGCCCAGGAGGGAGATTGCTGGATCACCCCTCTATTCTTTCACTTTGCTATATATTTACTTAGAAAATAAACGTAAAATATAAGGTTTTATTTAGAGGACTTATCAGTACATATCTACTTTTAAATGCTATGTGTCTTTCATCCAGATTTGTCATTTCAGATTTGGTTTATGTGGCTCGAGGACCTGACTTTACTCCCTCTGGAGATGGGCATTTTACCCAGGTTTGTCCATTCCCATCCACAATGACTGGTGTGAGATTTTACAGGTGGAGCAAATAGGTATCTGCTTAATACATTTATGAAACATTTTGGAAATAGAAGCTCTGGTTTTGTTGGATTTGTTGAGTTGAAGCTTCTAGTAGCCATTTCATCCATCTATGGGAACAGCTGCTTGAAAATAAAAAGACAACACAGAAGACATTGCCCTTACAAGAAGGAAAGAGAGACCCTTGAATGTTCAGTTTGAGCACCTGGGTTTTCAGTTCAATAATCCAACGAGTTCATCTTTTCACTTGAGCCAGTTTGATCTGCAACCACCAGAAGATTCTGATGAATATAATTATATTGCATTACATCTATATTTACTTAACATTCTCCTACAATGATTTATGGGTACGTCAGATTTTATTGAAGGTTTGGTATATCTAAAAAGAATTACCATATGGAGGGTTATAGTACTAATATGATATAGCATATTATTATGTTAATATAACATACCAGTTATATAGTAATGATATGGCATAATATAATAGTCTATGATATAATAATAAATAGTCTATAATATAATAATAAATAGTATATAATATAAAAGTAAATTATCTAAATGTTGTACACTAACTACGGCATTTCCCACAGTCTAAGAGAAAATAATCCAATAAGTTGAACAATTTACATGAATATCCCAGATCCTGTCCTCAGATATGGGACATATCCTTTCTCCTAGAAAATGCCTCTTCTTTCTAAACTCCCATGAAAGAAACTCCACCTACCTTTGGGGAAATCCTACCCTTACACACAGGATTTTTTTAAAAATTGTTTTTCTCATTTTTTTTTTTAAATTTTAGAAGTATGATTACACATTTACAGGAGACTTGGAAAATACAGAACAAAATTACATATAGTTACACTATATATTACAATTATTTTTTAAGTAGATAAGTTAAGATTTTTAATTGGAGTTTCAACATCAAACTCTCAAAAATTAATAGAATGGATATACAGAAAGTAGAAGGATATGGTAGACCTGAAAAACACCATGAACCAATTCAACATAATTAAGATTTATACAATTTTCACACAATAATAGGATACAAATCCTATTCAAATTCCCATAGAGTATAAACTAGGAGACATTGGGACATATCCAGGGGCATAAAACAAGGTGCAAGAGTTTCATGGTCTAAAGGTATTGAAATCCTACAGAGTCTGCTCTCTTATCACTGTGGAATTATGTCAGAAATCACTATCAAAAGATATTTGAAAGTAACCCACATATTTTCATGTGCAATATGACATTTACCAAGAGAGATCTTTGACTTAGGCATGGAAAGCTTCAGCCAAGTTAGAAGACTGAAAAAACACAAAGGGTGATTGCAGAGAAGAAAGCATTTAAATGAGAAATTAATATCGAAATGAGAAATTAATATCCAAGATACTTTAAAGACCCTATGTATTTGAAAATTAAATGTCCACTTTTAAATGATAGGTGTATCTAAAGAAACCCCAACAAGGAAAATGAGAAAATATGGCACAGGATTTGGTTTTATTCCTGGGTCCATCCCGCTTCCCTAGCATTACATTTCCCCAAGTCTGAGTTTTTCAGCCTCTTACTCTTACAATATGCGGGAGTGAGAGTGGAATGATGAATGGTGGTGGGAAGAGGTGGCACAAGCAGGTCAATCCGAGTGGCCTTTGGCATTCTGAGTGCCTCAGGGTAGCCCAGGGTAGGTATGAGTATTCCAAACCCTGACTACTTTTCAGATCTCCCTGTTAGGGTGAGTGGTAGACACTCTGTCCAGCAAGTGTTTCCTCTGGTCTCATGATTAACTGTCAATCGCACATGTACAAGAACTGATGATTCTCAAAGGCAATGTCATCTAGGCCTACAAGAAAGATATGAGTTTTAAAACATTTCCCTGGAAATGTAGAGTAACGTTAGCTCTTTTTCTTGATCCTACCTCTAATCTTTATTAGAAATGCTCCTCTTTCAGGTGTGATAGAAATATGAAAAGGTCTTATATGTGCCATAATGGGTATGTGCCTGGGTGCTTAGCCGTGTCTGACTCTTCGCAACCCTTTGGACTGTAGCCTGTCAGGCTCCTCTGTCCATGGAATTCTCCAGGCAGGAATACTGGAGTGGGCTGTCATTCCCTTCTCCAGATCTTCCCAACTCGAGGATCAAACCTGAGTCTCTTGCATTGAAGGCAGATTCTTTACCTCTGAGCTACTGGGGAAGCCCATGCCAGTGTGGCTCCTGTCTGGAATGCGGGAGACCCAGTTTCCATCCCTGGATCAGGAGGATCCCCTGGAGAAGGAAATGGCTACCCTCTCCAGTATTCTTGCCTGGAAAATCCCATGGACAGAGGAGCCTGGCTGGCTACAGTCCATGGGGTCGCAGAGAGTCGGACACGACTGAGCAACTGACATCACACGTACACATAACACAGTGTATAGGAGCTGATGAAAATTTTAACCCAGGGCTCATCCTCCTCCCCTGTGCCCTTGTCTGGAGGAAATGAGGTGGGGATGATCTACAGAAGGGACAGTTTCATTAACTTACTTACAATATCTTTCTCCACTGTTGGGTCCAGTCTCCTTAAAGAGTTCTAAGTTTCACAGCCAGTGTAGATGGTTAATAAATAGGTGTTGAATTGACAGATGACATCTGCTATGGTTATATTTAGGAATTCATCATTCATGAATTTGATAACAGACTTGAATTCATACCCATTATTAAACAGAAATGGATTTGGGGTCTTTATTTTGCATCAAGCTCTTGGACCTGAGAAGGAAAATAAATCCTCAAGTGCCATTGAAATGGAATCAGTTCCCATATTGGCCAGAAGAGGGCAGAGTCCCTGTGGGAATGTGGCCGGATAGACGTATTTTGATGCTGTAGGAAGGTTTAGGAGCACAGACACTGGCTAGGGAAGGGAGGAGGAAGTGGCAAAGAGAAGCTAATGGGGGAGAGAGGAAGAAATAATTTCTAGAAGGTGACAGAGGAGGTTTTTTTTTCCTTTTGGCTGCTCTGGGACTTTGCTGCGGTGCACAGGCTCAGCAGTTGTCACGCAGGGGCTTTGTTGCTCTGCAGCATGTGGGATCCTAGTTCCCCAACCAGGGATTGAACCTGCATCCCTTGCATCGCAAGGCAGATTCTTAACCACCAGGCCACTAAGGAAGTACCAGAATAGGAGAGTTTAAAAACCCTGTCAACTTCATCCAAATTCATCTTTCATTCATTCATTTATTCTTTCATCAAACATTACTGTCCTGGGTGTTCTTTGGAAGGACTGATGCTAAAGCTGAAACTCCAGTACTTTGGCCACCTTATGCAAAGAGTTGACTCATTGGAAAAGACTCTGATGCTGGGAGGGATTGGGGGCAGGAGGAAAGGGGACGACAGAGNTACAAGAATATTTATGAATAGCAAGAGGCCTGGATCTGTGTTTATATGCAGATTAAATAGAAGGAAGGGGAGAGAAAGGCTTCTTTTCTATGAAAAATATGTGCATCACAATACCTATTAGGTCTGCCCATTTCTAAGCTCTTGAAGTTGGTGGTATCTTCCCCACACATGGGAATGCTGGGAAGAAAGTGTCCTTGGAGTTCCAGAAACAAGCAGGGTATTTACACCAGGCAGCTGGGGGTTATATAGCTGAGGAGGTTATCCAAGTTCATCACTGAAGGGCACCAAAGTCACATCAAGAGGAACAGGAAAGATGCTCAGTTTCAAGGATAAGTTATAGACCACAGTTAAGTCATGTGTCTAGGGAGATTAGAAAGAAGGAATTAGGAAGTACATGAAAGTCTTGAGAAAGTGATTTAGAACTATGATAATAAGTAGGGAATATGAAATAGGTTTCCCCTTTTAGAGAAAATATTTTGTTCAAGAGGATGTGGTTACTCAAAAAAGTTGTATGGTTTTGAACAATGTTAACATAATCCTATGAATCTAATAGGAAGGAATTGTGTGGCAGGCTTTATTGTTGTTTTACAGTTGCTAAGTTTTTTTCTGAACCCATGGCTTCATAGCTGTATAGTAAGGAGGAAAGGAACAAAAGTTCTCTACTCTTATGGGCTAGTGATTAAAATGGAAAAGCAATGTGTCCTGAGGGGCAAGAGGCAGTGTGCAGGATCTACAATTTCATGAATAAATAGGAATTTTGTATAATTGAATTTATGTAAGTTGACTGCTCTGTTTGGTAACATCAGTAGGTTATCAGCAGGTATAATTTGGGAGTGGCGTTATGTTTGCTGCTAGCTGGTCCTGCCAAGGATTTCACAGTATAGCCTATGGCGAAGGCTGCTCTCAAAGGGCCAATTAAATGAAAGGGTTGATCAAGTGAACCAGATATTTGACTAGGAATATTATGATTAAAAAAAAAGAGCACAAATATTCATGTGTAGTCTAATAAAAAAAAGGTTAACTTTGGTGAATGAACTACCTTGGTCTCACTTCAAAACAGTGCACCATTATGAAAAAGGAAAAAACTGAACAGACACAACTACGACAAGAGATGTGAACTTGAGGGTGATGTCATGACACCTTGTCAGGAACAGATTGTCATCAAATAATCTTCACATTCAACTTAGATAATTTCAGTTGTACAAAATCTCTCTCTCTTTCTTTAATTTATAAAATTGGAGATGCTGTAAAGCTATTTTGAATATGAAGTCTTTATATGTTATGAGTTACAGTACATATTTTCCATCTATATACACATTCTACTGGGCTTCCCAGGTGGCACTAAGGTAAAGAACCCACCTGCCAATGCAAGAGATGTAATTACATCAAGTTTGATCCCTGGGTTGAGAAGATCCCCTGGAGTAGGAAATGATAACCCATTCCTGTATTTGTGCTTGGAGAATCTCCTGGACAGGGGAACCCAGCAGGCTACAGTCCATAGGGTCGCAAAGAATTGTCACAACTGAAGCAACTTAACGCACACACAGGCACACATTTTACTATCCAATTTTCTACTCTAAAATCAAAATTGAATGATTACATGTTTTTAATAGTGGTTAAATAGGAAAAGGAGTACATCAAGGCTGTATACTGTCACCCTGCTTATTTAACTTATATGCAAGGTACATCATGAGAAACACTGGGCTGGAAGAAGCCTAAGAAGGAATCAAGATTGCTGAGAGAAATATCAATAACCTCAGATATGCAGATGACACCATCTTTATGGCAGAAAGTGAAGAGNCTCCTTAAAGAGTTCTAAGTTTCACAGCCAGTGTAGATGGTTAATAAATAGGTGTTGAATTGACAGATGACATCTGCTATGGTTATATTTAGGAATTCATCATTCATGAATTTGATAACAGACTTGAATTCATACCCATTATTAAACAGAAATGGATTTGGGGTCTTTATTTTGCATCAAGCTCTTGGACCTGAGAAGGAAAATAAATCCTCAAGTGCCATTGAAATGGAATCAGTTCCCATATTGGCCAGAAGAGGGCAGAGTCCCTGTGGGAATGTGGCCGGATAGACGTATTTTGATGCTGTAGGAAGGTTTAGGAGCACAGACACTGGCTAGGGAAGGGAGGAGGAAGTGGCAAAGAGAAGCTAATGGGGGAGAGAGGAAGAAATAATTTCTAGAAGGTGACAGAGGAGGTTTTTTTTTCCTTTTGGCTGCTCTGGGACTTTGCTGCGGTGCACAGGCTCAGCAGTTGTCACGCAGGGGCTTTGTTGCTCTGCAGCATGTGGGATCCTAGTTCCCCAACCAGGGATTGAACCTGCATCCCTTGCATCGCAAGGCAGATTCTTAACCACCAGGCCACTAAGGAAGTACCAGAATAGGAGAGTTTAAAAACCCTGTCAACTTCATCCAAATTCATCTTTCATTCATTCATTTATTCTTTCATCAAACATTACTGTCCTGGGTGTTCTTTGGAAGGACTGATGCTAAAGCTGAAACTCCAGTACTTTGGCCACCTTATGCAAAGAGTTGACTCATTGGAAAAGACTCTGATGCTGGGAGGGATTGGGGGCAGGAGGAAAGGGGACGACAGAGGATGAGATGGCTGGATGGCATCACTGACTCGATGTGGACATGAGTTTGAGTGAATTTAGGGAGTTGGTGTTGGACAGGGAGGCCTGGCGTGCTGCAATTCATGGGGTCGCAAAGAATCGGACACGACTGAGTGACTGAACTGAACTGAGTTGTGCAAGGAGATCCAACCAGTCAATCCTAAAGGAAATCAGTCCTGAATATTCATTGGAAGGACTGATGCTGAAGCTGAAACTCTAATACTTTGGCCACTTGATGCAAAGAACTGACTCACTGGAAAAGACCCTGATGCTGGGAAAGATTGGAGGCAGAAAGAGACGGGGATGACAGAGGATGAGGTGGTTGGATGGCATCACCAATGCGATGGACATTCATTTGAGTAAGCTCAGGGAGTTGGTAATGGACAGGGAAGCTTGGTGTGCTGCAGTCCATGGGGTTGCAAAGAGTTGAACACGACTGAGCGAGTGAAGTGAACTGAACTGAGCACTTACTATGTGTGAGACACTGTGCCTGGGGTGAGTCAGGCAGAGATGGACACAGTAGACATGAGCTGGGGAATGTCTAGACCAGTAAGGGTTACCGGAATTAAATACTGAAGTGTATGTATAATTAATGATTTTGCTAAGAACAATGGAAGAAAATAACAGGATGTTATGAGAACTTCTTCAAGTAGGAGGAGATCTCTCTGATAAGATGCAAACTGAAGGCTGAAGAGTCATGTGGAAAGTTGGGAGATGTGCTCCAGACAGAAGGAATAGCTTGTATGAAGGCCCTGAGGTTGGGGGAGGAGGGTGTTGGAAGATTCAAGGAATTAGAAGAAAGTCAGTGTGGCTCCGTGAAGTACTGGCATAAGATAGATTTTGAAAAATGGGGGAATACCACGCAGGGCCTTTTAGCCATGCTCAGGGTTTGGATTTTCCTTTGTCTTTCAGTTTGAAAGCAGTCTCTGTTTATTAACAGGCCAGATTACAAACTAATCGATGTAGATACCTTAGTTTATCCTTTCAATAAGCTATTGATCTTGTGCAAGCATCTCCATCTTCAAGAGGATGGGTGGTCTTTTTCTTCATTCCACCTTATGGAGAAGATAATTTGTAGGGTCATAGGAAGTTGTTTGCTTCTTTGAAATTTTTTTTTTTTTTTTGGTTCTTTGAAATATTTTTCAACAGAATAGATCTCATGAATCAGATCCTCCATGCAGACGATGCCACATTTACCAAGAGATTGAGTGATCCATGTGTTACCTGTCAGGGCAATTCACTTTCTGTTGATTTTTCCATAGGCAAAATAGATCAGTTCATTTGTTGACTTCAGGTTTAGGTACCCTCGTGCATTCTGGGTTCCACAATCCTCAGCATGTTGACTAAAGCCTCACTGAACTTCACAAAAGTGCCAGTGAAGATCGAGAGGAGGTGAAGAAGCTGCAATACCTTCGGACCTTTGAGATCACACCACTGCTACCTCTGATCCTAATGACAAGTGCCAATTTGGATTAGCACATAGGAACGTAGAAGTCACCAGCCTTTCCTGCCATCCTAGCAATTTTACTTCTGTACATCTGCATATACGCCTTGTAATAGTGCTTAGCGTTTTCACTGATAAACTTTCTCCTTGCTTTTCAAAGCATGTTTTGCACAAACTTCTTTCCCAGGCTCTTGATCTTCAGTTCTGTGAAGTTCTTTTGCTTTTTCTTACGGGTTTCTAGTATAGCAGGAGCCTTCTTTTTCTTCTCTTCGGTACTCTCCATGATTCCAGCCAGAAAAGAGCATGTTTTGATACTCTTGTATGAGCCATAAAAAGATCTTAAGCAGAGGCATGGATTGTCTCATTCATATTTTAGAAGATCACTCTGGGGAGTTCCCTGGCAGTCCAGTGGTTAGGACTCCGAGCTTTCACTGCTGAGAACCTAGGTTCCATCCCTGGTTGGAGAAATAAGATCCCACAAGTGGCTCAAGCTGTGCGGTGCAGAAAAAAAAGTCATTTGGGGCTGCAGTATGGAGAATGTTAGGAGGAGGAAATGGCACCCCACTCCAGTACTCTTGCCTGGGAAATCCCATGGACGGAGGAGCCTGGTGGGCTGCAGTCCATGGGGTCGCTAAGAGTCGGACACAACTGAGCGACTTCACTTTCAGTTTTCACTTTCATGCATTGGAGAAGGAAATGGCAGCCCACTCCAGTGCTCTTGCCTGGAGAATCCCAGGGACAGGGGAGCTTGGTGGGCAGCTGTCTATGGGGTCACACACAGTCGGATACGACTAACGTGACTCAGCAGCAGCAGCATGGAGAATGCTCTGAGGGAAGAGGGAAGCAGGGGTTTTAGGAGGCTGTTACAGTAGTTCAGGGAAGATACGATAGCTTGGACTAGGGTGGTGACAAACAGTGGCAAGAACTGGATGAACTAGAGATGTATTTGAAGATGTATTTGATATAGCCAAGATGTATTTGAACAGACTTGATGAGACGTGGTAATCAGAGGCTGAGTGTGTGTGCCTGCGTGCTTAGTTGTGTCCGATTCTTTGCGAGGTTGAGAAAAGGTGTCAAATGTTTTTTGATGAGTTTCTATCATGAGCAGTTGGGGAAATCTAGGGAAAGGTGGGCTGGGGATATGAGGATGGGGAGTGGAGAATAGAAAAAGAAAAAACTCAGTGTTGGACCCATGAAGCTTGAGATCCTTGTGAGATCGCAAACAGATATTCTGGCCTGGAGCTCTGCAAGGAGGGCTGAGTGAGAGACACAGACTTGTGGATCAGCCCTGTATAAAAACAGCATCGAAAGCCACGAGTGTGGGTGAAATTATAGAGTCAGAACACACAGGAATGAGATGTCCCAAGGCTGAATCCTGAGAAACTGTCACCAACGCATGGATCACAAACATAGTCAGGATTTTGTGGATGAAAGGGGAGAAAGTCCTTTCAGAAATGTATCTAGTGAGTGGCCACTTCCTCTTTCTTTCCTTGTAAGGAATTCATTTCCTACTACCGTTGCAACCAGTTATCTCAAACTCAGTGGCTTAAAACAATACAAACTTATTAACTTAAGTTCCTGGAGGTCAGAAGTCTATAATTGGTCTCACTAAAATGAGAGCAGTGGCAAGACTTGAGTTCCTTCTGAAGGCTTAGGAGGAAATCTGTTCCTTTTTTTTTTCTGGTTTCTTGAGGTTGCCCACATTCCTTGGTGTGTAATCTGCTTCCTTATTCAAAGCCAGCAAATGGTGGGAGGAGATTTTCTCAGGCTGCGTCACTCTGACACTGAGTCTTCTCTCTCACACATTTATTTCTAGAGATGTTTTGCGATTACACTGGGCTTACTGGGATAATTGAGGATACTGTCCCCATCTCAGGACTTGCTGATCAGCAACTGTAATTCCGTCTACAACATTAAATCCCCATTGCAGTGAAACCTAACATATTGTAACTTATCCACAGGTCCAGTAGATTATGACATGGGCTTCTTTGGGAGTTATTATTCTGTCTACCAATCCTTACAAGTCTGCTTATTCCTCTTTGGGAAAGTGTGAAAAAGTACACACCACTCCTCAAGTCCTAGAAGTAACTCTTCCATGATAGTCCAAAAGGGGAAAAAATGACAAAAGTGTGAGATTTACTTGTGTGTCTGTCTGTGTCATACCTATCTTTCAGCAATACACTCAGTTGGATAAGAAAGGAAAAAATAGCCAAGTTATTGATTAGGGATTTGTTTACACTTCCTTTGTCCACTGGAACAGCTGTTTGTCTGGATAAGGAATCCTTGAGTTTTTATCATAAGTAATGTCTCTGTCTTGGTGCGTGGTCCACTATAACATAATACCACAGACTGTGCTATGCTAAGTAACTTCAGTCTTATCCAGCTCTTTGCAAACCTATGGACTGTAACCCACCAGGCTTCTCTGTCCATGGGATTCCCCAGGCAAGAATACTGGAGTGGGGTGCCATGCTCTCCTCCAGAGATTCTTCCTGATCCAGGGATCAAATCCGTGTCTCTGACGTCTCCTGCATTGGCAGGCAGGTTCTTTAGAAATAATGCCTAGCTTGTAAACAGCAATTTATTTCTCACAGGTCACACACCAAGGAATGTGGGCAGCCTCAAGAAACCAGAAAAAAACCAAGGGAACAGATTTTCTCGTAAGCCTTCAGAAGGAACTCATACAACCTTCAGTCTATAGCAGTCTCTTGGTAAAACTCAATGTCACTATTAAAATGGCGAAACAAAAGCGAATGCCCTGACCCAATGCCAGCAGTGTGTATTCAGTAACTTGTAACTGTCATTTGTGGCTGGTCCCAGTGTCACAGTAATTCCAATCTACAGAGAGGGAAATTGAAGTTTTCAGAAGTTTCCCAAAGTCGCTCGGGTAATACAGGTTGAAGTGGAGACAGAATTCAGTGCTGTCTGACCCTGGGCCCCTGTCCTTATTCATTCCTTCATCTGGCTTCTCTCAGAGCTGTTTTCTGTTTAGAGGCAAAATGTCCAAGTTAGACTGTGATATATACATACAATCATATTGCATGTACATATGGAGATTCAGTTCAGTTCAGTTCAGTTGCTCAGTCGTGGCAGACTCTTTGCGACGCCATGAATTGCAGCACGCCAGGCCTCCCTGTCCATCACCAACTCCCGGAGTTCACCCAGACTCACGCCCATCGAGTCAGTGATGCCATCCAGCCATCTCATCCTCTGTCGTCCCCTTCTCCTCCTGCCCCCATTCCCTTCCAGTGTCAGAGTCTTTTCCAATGAGTCAACTCTTCGCATGAGGTGGCCAGAGTACTGGAGTTTCAGCTTTAGCATCATTCCTTCCAAAGAAATCCCAGGGCCGATCTCCTTCAGAATGGACTGGTTGGATCTCCTTGCAGTCCAAGGGACTCTCAAGAGTCTTCTCCAACACCACAGTTCAAAAGCATCAATTCTTCGGCGCTCAGCTTTCTTCACAGTCCAACTCTCACATCCATACAAGACCACTGGGAAAACCATAGCTTTAACTAGACAGGCTTTTGTTGGCAAAGTAATGTCTCTGCTTTTCAATATATACACATAATTTTTATGACAAAGTCAAATATCTGTTAATACTAACCCATTGATGTTTTTGATCAGTATAGATATAAAAAAGCAAAAAGGGCAGATGGAATGAAAGTAGCATTTTTATTACTTGATTGATAAAAATTTTACTTGGGAAAATAAGTGTGTGTTTATTTATCCAATAAGTGTTTATTTACCCAATAATGTTCCTTTGTCCCCCACTCCATTTTTTATTCTAGTAAAATGTACCTAATAATGTTTTGTATTAAAGAAAGATGAGATCTTACTTTGGGGCTAATTTTTTGAGTAATTTTATGCACTTTCTTGAAGGAAATGCTCATTCATTTCAATACTTTTAAAGAAATATTTGAATTTATATCTAAGAACCACCATATATTCTGATACTTTTGATGGTTGTTCATGTCTAAATATTTTGTAATTTCCATCATCATTTCCATTTCAATTCATGAATTGTTTGGAGGTACTTCCAATCACAATGTAGTATTTCTTCTTTTCCATATGATTATTGTCGTTGTCTAATTTAGTAATGATGTGGTTAAAATGTAATCTCTAAGACATCACATTTTTGAAAAATTCTGTGCCATCTTTTGTGACTAGTGTGCGATGGATAAGTGTTGTATGTGTGCATGACTAGAATGTGTCTTCAATTCGGGGAGTACAGTTGCATGTAGCTGTAATTAGTGTGTTGAATCTGCCGTGCGAGGCCTGTAACAAAGATACAGTTTAAAAGGTTTATGGTAGGAGTACCTTTCTCTGTCCCTGGAGAAAAATTGTGGAAATGGTGGTGTCTTTTCTGTGAACTGTGAGGTAACAGACAGTCCTGTTCTTGCTCTGGTCCCCAGATCACCGTCTCTGGTCAGTGACCAGCAGGAGATATCAGTTAGTGCTTCAGCTTGACTTAGGGTAGATTGAATCTCCCTCTCCATGTGGCTGGCTGTGGTCTGCCTCAGCGGATAGAGCTGGCTTCTGGGTCCTAGTCTCTTCTCTCTTCCCACATCACCTTCTTCCTCACCTGCTGCTCCATCTGTGCTTCCGATCTTAGCAAATGGCACCAGCACCCGCTGCCTTGGTCAGAACTGGCAATTATCCCTGACTCCTCTTCCCGTTTCCACTCTTATTTCTAACAAACACCGAGAGTCATCAACTCTCCTTTCAAAGCATCTCTCAAATTCTGTCTCTCCTGCCACTGACTTTGTTCAAGCCACCTTTATCACTCTATCACTGCAACCACCTGCAAGCTGATCTTCATCTCCATTTTGCCCCCTACTCAATTCCTTCTGCTGTAGCCAGCAATTTTTCTAAAGTGTAAATCTGATTACATCATGCTCTGCTCATTCAGTGGTTCTCGATCAGTCACAGAATAAACTTCAGACTTCTTAACTTTGCTTACGTGGCTCTCCTGGCTCTGTTTTTAAAAAAATTCTCTCCAGAGTCTTCTGTGATCATTTCCCTCTTCTGAAAATAAACCTACACTCTAGCCATTCTTGCAGGTCCTCAAATATGCTATGCTATTCACCTTGAAACATAATGTATAGGACTTTACGTCTTTGAGACTGATGATATTTCTTAAGTTTATGTATCTCAACTCTGAAAGAGTGGAATGAGGGGAGAAAGATTAACACACGCACAAATACACGTACATATATACACACATATGTACATACATTGTGTATACACAGCCCTATGTAATGTATTTTGGGATAAATTTATGGAAACTGTACATAAATATATGCATGTATATGATGCAAATTAGCAATCAATAAATGCTTTTAAAAGTAGTACATGGATATCCAATTATGAGAACAGGTTAGACAATACATTAATATTTTCTTCTTCCCTAGATTCCATCAGAATCATAGTAAAAGCATGTGAAGCTATACATCCATGAGGACAAAAAGAATGATTGGAGTTGATAAAAAATAAGGTTTCCACACATTTCTGGAATACAGATTTAGCAAATTTAGCAGAACAGAAGAAGCAGCTGCTCTCACTGCACACAGAGGGACATATAGACAAGAAAAATCAGATTTGCTCAGAGGAATCCCAGAAAGACTTAGGATTCTCGAATTCCCAGTAGAGCAGTGGGTGGTATTTAGGCCTAGGGCTGAAAACAGGGTGGTTGTATGGGTCAGTAGACTGCCATCCACTTGTTTGGGCATAAAATGTCAGCAATTTGGTTTCTATACTGGGGCTGGAAGTCAGGGGTGACTACCCAGGAGACCTCAGGAGTCTCAAAAGTAAGATATTTATACCATATATCTGCAGTATGAAGAGTTAAAAAGATAAAATCTAGAAAATCTCCCAGAAAACAAAACTTGTAAAAAATACATTTAAAATATCCAAGCAGTGTAGAGAGTTAAACCTACAGGACCAACATGTGATCAACAGGGCATCCAAAAATAAAGAATAGAGAAAACAAAGGTGAAGAATTTGTCAACAATATAAGAAAGTTTTCCAAGGATTAGAGTCAAGCAATCAACTTCTTGGGCTTCCCACGTGGTGCTAGTGGTAAGGAATCTGTGCTAGAGAAGCAGGTTCGATCCCTGGGTCAGGAAAAATCCCCTGGAGAAGGACATGGCAACCTGCTCCAGTACTCTTGCCTGGAGAATCCCACGGACAGAGAAGCCTGGCGAGCTACAGTCCATTGAGTTCCCAAAAAGTTGAGTGACTGAGAACACGTGCCTGTGCACACACAACTTTCCAGTGAGGCATTCCTGGACCAACTCTTTAAAATGTAGCCCCTCCACTTAGCCCCGCCTTACTTAACTATTCTCCTTTGAATTTTTAACCACCCGGCATACAATATATTTAACTGTTTGTTCAACGTCTCTTCTCGTAGAATGTAAGCTGTCCACCGGAAAGACATTTTGTTCGCAGTGGCACCCTCGATGCGTGCCGACTCAGTGCTTGGCATACAGTCAGTATTCAATAATTATTTCTTGNGTGTCTTTTCTGTGAACTGTGAGGTAACAGACAGTCCTGTTCTTGCTCTGGTCCCCAGATCACCGTCTCTGGTCAGTGACCAGCAGGAGATATCAGTTAGTGCTTCAGCTTGACTTAGGGTAGATTGAATCTCCCTCTCCATGTGGCTGGCTGTGGTCTGCCTCAGCGGATAGAGCTGGCTTCTGGGTCCTAGTCTCTTCTCTCTTCCCACATCACCTTCTTCTTCACCTGCTGCTCCATCTGTGCTTCCGATCTTAGCAAATGGCACCAGCACCCACTGCCTTGGTCAGAACTGGCAATTATCCCTGACTCCTCTTCCCGTTTCCACTCTTATTTCTAACAAACACCGAGAGTCATCAACTCTCCTTTCAAAGCATCTCTCAAATTCTGTCTCTCCTGCCACTGACTTTGTTCAAGCCACCTTTATCACTCTATCACTGCAACCACCTGCAAGCTGATCTTCATCTCCATTTTGCCCCCTACTCAATTCCTTCTGCTGTAGCCAGCAATTTTTCTAAAGTGTAAATCTGATTACATCATGCTCTGCTCATTCAGTGGTTCTTGATCAGTCACAGAATAAACTTCAGACTTCTTAACTTTGCTTACGTGGCTCTCCTGGCTCTGTTTTTAAAAAAATTCTCTCCAGAGTCTTCTGTGATCATTTCCCTCTTCTGAAAATAAACCTACACTCTAGCCATTCTTGCAGGTCCTCAAATATGCTATGCTATTCACCTTGAAACATAATGTATAGGACTTTACGTCTTTGAGACTGATGATATTTCTTAAGTTTATGTATCTCAACTCTGAAAGAGTGGAATGAGGGGAGAAAGATTAACACACGCACAAATACACGTACATATATACACACATATGTACATACATTGTGTATACACAGCCCTATGTAATGTTATTTGGGATAAATTTATGGAAACTGTACATAAATATATGCATGTATATGATGCAAATTAGCAATCAATAAATGCTTTTAAAAGTAGTACATGGATATCCAATTATGAGAACAGGTTAGACAATACATTAATATTTTCTTCTTCCCTAGATTCCATCAGAATCATAGTAAAAGCATGTGAAGCTATACATCCATGAGGACAAAAAGAATGATTGGAGTTGATAAAAAATAAGGTTTCCACACATTTCTGGAATACAGATTTAGCAAATTTAGCAGAACAGAAGAAGCAGCTGCTCTCACTGCACACAGAGGGACATATAGACAAGAAAAATCAGATTTGCTCAGAGGAATCCCAGAAAGACTTAGGATTCTCGAATTCCCAGTAGAGCAGTGGGTGGTATTTAGGCCTAGGGCTGAAAACAGGGTGGTTGTATGGGTCAGTAGACTGCCATCCACTTGTTTGGGCATAAAATGTCAGCAATTTGGTTTCTATACTGGGGCTGGAAGTCAGGGGTGACTACCCAGGAGACCTCAGGAGTCTCAAAAGTAAGATATTTATACCATATATCTGCAGTATGAAGAGTTAAAAAGATAAAATCTAGAAAATCTCCCAGAAAACAAAACTTGTAAAAAATACATTTAAAATATCCAAGCAGTGTAGAGAGTTAAACCTACAGGACCAACATGTGATCAACAGGGCATCCAAAAATAAAGAATAGAGAAAACAAAGGTGAAGAATTTGTCAACAATATAAGAAAATTTTCCAAGGATTAGAGTCAAGCAATCAACTTCTTGGGCTTCCCACGTGGTGCTAGTGGTAAGGAATCTGTGCTAGAGAAGCAGGTTCGATCCCTGGGTCAGGAAAAATCCCCTGGAGAAGGACATGGCAACCTGCTCCAGTACTCTTGCCTGGAGAATCCCACGGACAGAGAAGCCTGGCGAGCTACAGTCCATTGAGTTCCCAAAAAGTTGAGTGACTGAGAACACGTGCCTGTGCACACACAACTTTCCAGTGAGGCATTCCTGGACCAACTCTTTAAAATGTAGCCCCTCCACTTAGCCCCGCCTTACTTAACTATTCTCCTTTGAATTTTTAACCACCCGGCATACAATATATTTAACTGTTTGTTCAACGTCTCTTCTCGTAGAATGTAAGCTGTCCACCGGAAAGACATTTTGTTCGCAGTGGCACCCTCGATGCGTGCCGACTCAGTGCTTGGCATACAGTCAGTATTCAATAATTATTTCTTGAGTGAATGAATAAGAGGATAACTCAAGATTTAAATCCTCCTTGTGGAAAGAAGTTAGTTAGTTGATAACGCCTCAAATTGGTTTCACAATAAAATGATAGGTAAGCCTGTAATTTACAAATATGAGACAGCCACCTGAAGTAATAACTGAAAGAGTCAACGGCATTCAGCTGCACCTGAGCAAAGGATGGGAGAGGCAGAGGGAGAAGAGCCAAATCGCTTTTGATCTTCATTACAAGTTTTCGAAAATTACTTGCTTTTTCCACCATGTGTCTGCACTGTTTGTTTTTTAAAAGAGTATATATAACTTAGGAAACATTTTTTCTTTTAGTGTAAACATATATCAACACTAATAATAGCTAACATTTATCGAGCACTTATTATATGCTAGGCATCGTGCAGGGATTTATATGAATTATTGAAGAAGGCGTTACATGTATCTGTTTTCATTTTATGCAAACTGAAAACATCTGGATTCAACATAAAAATAGAAAAAAAACCCTCAATCCCTAAATATAAATATTTAGTAACCTAATCTCAATCGAATAAATTCTGCTTCTCAATCTTCATAACAAAGATATGAATTGGATATGCCTCATGTCTTTAAAATGCAAGAAAAAAAGCATCATGCGATAATTTTTACAAGTTTTTATTTAGTAGGGAATCCTTGTAGAACTGAAAAAGCACCTGCCAACAGGAACTGTAGAAACTGAAAGAAAAATTGTGCATAAACTCTTTTAGAGACATCTGTCTCTGTCATCTGCTGGCTTTCCCTCCACCCTTCTTTCCATTCCTCCTTTCTCTTTCAGTCTGTTCATCTGAAATGCAAGTGAGCTTTGTTTCAGGAAATTTACGGGATTTTCACAACATGAAATGGCTTCTGACAGAGTCATTTCTGGGCCTCAGCTCTGATCTGCTTCCTCCCGTCTGTGCCCAGATACTCTGCTGTGATGCCATCCATCACTAGCTCAGGAACACACGGAGCCGTCACTCTGCAAATCATTCTTCATCATTCCAGAGCAGAAATCGAAACCTTGGTAGTTGTTTAACAAGGATTATTTTAGCACAGTGCTGTCATTTGGATGTTTCTGGTGTTTCGACTGTGCTCTGGATCTTTTGGGGGCTTCCTTGGTGGCTCCTGGATCTTGTGGGGCAGCCCCCCCTACCCTTTCCCTTTTTCACTTGGCTAAACTTTCCACCTCTCATGCTTCCATTGAGTGGTGCCCCTGGAGAAGCCTGTCTCAACAATGGCCCCACCCAGTGGGGATCCTACACCTCCTGTGGGTCCTGGAGGGTCCCTCTGACTTTGACTCCACAGATTACATTGTTGCTGTCACTTATTTTCAGTCTGCACTGCTGGTCCTCAGGGTCCCTAGACACAGAGACTGAACTCCGTCTCGCCAGCCCCACCACACGATGTAGTGCCCTGGTATACAGAAGGTGCTCAATAACCACTTGATGAAATGAGAATAAACGAAGAAGGAATGAAAGCCACTGTCACTGAGTACAGTTCCACTTTAGTTTGCACACACTGTTTATGTATGAAAAATAATAACCAAAACAACTACACAGCTGTGCTTAACAATGACTGAGTCAAAGGCTAATGAGTTAAATAATCTTGGCCTAAATCCAGAAGTTAAGGGAACAAGAGATACCGAGAAGGCTGTGCCTATTTCCGGTGTTCTGTAGGAAATGAATATTTCCTAAGCTCTTTTCCTCTAGCAAGTTCCGAAGTTGAGCATGCACTATATAATTTTATAGCCCCATGAAAGAAAAAAAGTAAAAAACTTTCAAAATGGTTTGCGCTACACGCTATAACCTAGCCTCTTCTTTACGGCTTGACAAACAGGTGAGAGACAGTTGCTCTTTTTTCCTGTTTCTTCAGAGGCTTTGAATAATAGCTAACAAAGATCACATTGAAAACTGAACTTACCTTATCACTCATGAGACCTGGTTCTGAGTTATTTGACATGAAAATGCTTTAATACAGTCCCCTCCCACTCCTATTCTCTCATCTCCTCAGCTGAGGCTTAAGACCCTCTAGAGGCATCATAGTTACACCATGCTTTCTCTATGGCTCTCTACTGGACCAGACCTAATATGTATGGAATGCCCTTTCAAATGACAGGAAAAGGTGGAAAGTGAACTTTAAAGGTGGTTCTAAAATTTTAATCTAAGGTAATTGTTTAAGATCATTATCTGACTATTGAGAAATTAGACAAGATTTCATTTTTCAGTTCCAGAATGTGACTGGTAAAGAAATAACAAATCAAAGAGAAAAACAGAACAAAATTTTTCTGCTTTGATGGCTTATGTGTTTTATCTGCAATGGTAGATTTCAGTTTATGTAACTCTGAGGGGAAATGATAAATTAAGATACTACTAATAATACTTAGGGGAGAATTTTTTGGTTTATATGAGATTAGCCTCTGGCTCAGTTTCTCTTTTCACATAGCAATTGTTTCTTTTGTAAGAAAAGTACTTTTGTTAAACAGAGTATATCTTTGACTTGAATGGTGTTCCAGAGACATATTTAGTTACAAGTTGAAACAGAGTTTGTTCCAAATCTATTATCAGAATAATAGCCACATTATCTTTCATTCATCTCTGGGTGATAATAAGTGATGTTTCATTTACTTTCCTTGCTCGCTCTACTTTGTTTGAAATGAAGTGAAAGCTGCTCAGTTGTGTCCGACTCCTTGCGACTGCATGGACTACAGCCCCGTGGACTGTATGGTGCTGCTGCTGCTAAGTTGCTTCAGTTGTGTCCGACTCTGTGTGACCCCAGAGACGGCAGCCCACCAGGCTCCCCCGTCCCTGGGATTCTCCAAGCAAGAACACTGGAGTGGGTTGCCATTTCCTTCTCCAATGCACGAAAGTGAAAAGTGAAAGTGAAGTCGCTCAGTCCTGTCGGACTCTTAGAGACCCCATGGACTGTAGCCTACCAGGCTCCTCCGTCCATGGGATTTTCCAGGCAAGAGTACTGGAGTGGGGTGCCATTGCCTTCTCCTGTGGACTGTATAGTCCATGGAATTCTCCAGGCCAGGATACTGGAGTGAGTAGCCTACTCCTTCTCCAGCGGATCTTTACAACCCAGGAATCGAACCCAGGGCCTCCTGGATGGCAGGCAGATTCTTTACCAGCTAAGCTATCAGGGAAGACCTTCTACTTTGTTTACTAGACCCTAATAGGAATTGTATATTATTATTAATGTTTAATTATGAGTGACTCTATTTTTATATTATCTTAAATTTAAGGAAGGACATATATCCCACAATGTTTAACTTAAAGTTAAATGTATATATATATATTATTTATGTATGTAAGTTATACATACACACACACTCCTGCAGTGACTGTGAAATAAACAAGCTATCTCTCGAAACTCCACCACTATGAGGTTGCTATTTTTTTATTTATTGGCTTCAGACTCTAGTAGGTTCTGATATCAGTACAAGAAGTTCCTTGTTTCTCTAACCTGGAAGCAAATAGGAAGCCGTGCACACATGAACTGTGGGAGGACCAGGAAGAGTCTCCTGATCCAGTACTGTTTCCTTTATGGGCTCTTATTCCAAATTCTCAGCACTTGGAACTAATTCTTTTGCATTTAGATTCTATGGACATCTTGCTATCACAGAATCCTAGAATTTTAAACTTAGAAAGAATATTAAAGATCTAGTCCAACCAGCTTCCTCAGTCTGTAGATAAGGAAACTGAAATTCAGAATTTCGGCCAAGGTTTCACACTCTGAGGCTGGTAGAACCGCAAGAATCAAGGCCTTCTGCAGGTCATGTCTGCTGACTTTCACTGTGTTCATTCATTTCTTCACTTTTTAATTATATATATGTATATGTGTGTGTGTGTGTGTGTGTATACACACACACACATTATTGGAGTATAATTGCATTACCATTTCTTTACTCTTTAATTTATGTCATAGTCAGGATTCTCCTGGGTAAAAGTGAGAAAAAAACAAATCTGATATTCTTCAAGTAAAGAAGAAACATTATTAGCCTTTAGGCACAAATAGGCTCAAATAATGTCTTCCACACTTGAACTTCCTCCAGATCTGGCCTCTGGTATCCTCTGCATGGGTTTCATTCTCAGACAAGCCCATCCCATGCTGTGGCAACATGCCTTCCTGCTCCCCACCCTGTCCTTAGAAGTTACAGGCATGCATCCTACCAGCTTTAATCCCACCAGAGAAAGAGACTCATTTTACTAGTTAGTCTCAGAAAAGTGCTGACATGAAATCTCATGGGTTTGCCTTGGATCATGTGTCTAAACCAATCAGAGGGTCAAAATATATCAACTGGCCTAGCCTAAGTCACATGCTCTTCCCTGCCACCAGGGGAATCTCAGAGGCTGAGAGTGAAGGAGAGGAATTTCCTCCCCCCCAAATTTAAAAATAAATTAAAGATGGAGTCCTGTTGCCAGGGGAAAGTAAAATCGAGACCGAGTAGTTTCAGCAACCCCTGTCTGCTTCGAGTTTGTACTGTGCCTGAGACATGGTGTTTGGCGTTTGTCTGGGAAGCAGCCGTTGTTAATTCACTTGCTTACCAGTTGATGTTTTCAAAATGAACACCCTGGCCCAAAGTTGAGCTGACAGAAATGGAGTGGAGGAAAGACTGTATTGGATGTGTTGAGGGAGAGATGGGGAGACCACAGGGGAGGGGTGCAGGGTGCAGAACCCTGAGCAGGGGAGGAAAATGAGGTCCGAATGAAGGTCAGCAGGGGCCCAGAGGACAGGAGAGAGCTGGGAAAGGCTCTGAGGGAGGCCGTGGGTCTCTGCTGGGTAGTCTGCTCAGAGTCAGCTCTACTCAGGGAACAGATGCCCAATAGAGACATCGCGTGGCTGATTCATCGGGCAGATCAGTGGGAGGAGCTGCTGTGCTAGGGGTTAGGCATGCAGATATGATGAGACGGATCTCCCCTCACCCTCCGCCTGGGGCAAGTTACCCAAAGCTTACTGACAGTTGCAGGAATTGCTACCAGGGGGAAGTCCAGAGTGTTCCAAGAGAACATACAGAAGACCTGACTGAGTGGAGAATGTGGGCAGGGAGAAAGGCCCCTAGAGTAATATTTCAACTGAGACTTGGGCTAATTCACTTTGTTATACAGCAGAAACTACCATAAGTTTGTAAAGGAACTATACTCCAAAAAATAAAAATAAATCAATACACAGACTTGAAGAACAAGGAGGAGATTCGTCAGGGTGGAAGAGGGTCCAGGAGGAAAGAATTCCAGGCAGAGGGTACCGGAGCCTGTGAAAGGGGTCTCAAAATGATAGAAAAGCTACCGATGCATCCCAAGCCTCCTAGGAAGGCCGGTGGAGTGGGGATGGGGGGCGCCAGGTGGGGAAGGCTGGTGAGAGCTCAGGCTGGAGAAGGAAGCAGGAGCCGGACCATGTCACTTGATTCTGGTCATTGGAGAGAGGCTTTGAACTTCACCTGCAAACATTAGACTTGTGATGAGATTTGTGGTTTTAGAAAGATCACACTTACTGAGGATGGAAAAGAATCGAGGCAGGCAGTGAGACTACACAGCCAGAGCGTAAAAGAGGGGTTCAGGGCTTGGCCTGTAGAAGTGGCAACAGATGGAGAGAAAGCAGCCACATTTAAGATGTATTTGAGGGACTTCCCTGATGGTCTAGTAGTAAGGGGCTTCTTCCCTAGTGGCTCAGCGGTAAAGAATCTGCCTCCAATGCAGGAGATGCGGGTTTGGTCCGTGGGTCGGGAAGATGCCCTGGAGGAGGACATGGAAACCCACTCCAGGATTCTTGCCTGGAGAATCCCCATGGACAGAGGAGCCTGGTGGGCTGCAGCCACAGGGTCACAGAGTCAGACATGACTGGAGTGACAATTCTGCACTTTCACTGCGAAGGCCTGGGTTCAAGCCCTGGTAGGAATTAAGATCCCTCAAGCCACAAGTCATCAAAAACAAAAGAGGCATTTGAACTTCTTTGTACTAGCAAGGTTTCTTCAGCAGTAGTTGGACAGGCAGTGCAATATCCCTGTGGATTTGTGAAAGTTTTACATTTTCATTAGCTGGTTGAATTGCAGGTTTTATTTTCCGTGACAGTATTAAATTGGCTGGGGCTATCCTATTGTAATAAATAATGACCATACACCAGCCTGCCAACTGCCTGATTGAAGAGTACAAGGCCACAGGAAAATTCTTTGAGTCTACAGATTTGGTGACCAAAGATAAAGGAATGGGACTTTAAACTCTGGTGGCCTCACAGAATGTCCTGGGTCCCACAGCCAGCTTACTACAGTTTAGAAAATTCTTGAAATCTGTTAGAGTTCATATATATAGACCCCAGAACTATATTCTTGGATTGATGAATGGGATGAATAGTTGAGTTCAGATAATCTTCAATGCTCAGTCATGTCCAGTTCTTTGTGACCACATGGACTATAGTCTGCCAAGCTCTTCTGTCCATAGGGATTCTCCAGGCAAGAATCCTGGAGTGGGTTGCCATGCCCTCCTTCAGAGGATCTTCCCAACCCAGGGACTGAACCCAGGTCTGCTGCATTGCAGGCGGATTCTTTACCAGCTGAGTCACAAGGTAGGTCAAAGAATGCCATGATCAAAAATAGCAATATCTCAGTGCCTTGAAGCAAGTTTTCTTTCTTGTTCCTTCTGGAAAAACCCACTGCCTGATTGGCAACTCTAAGGGTATCTCTCTTCCATTCATACTGATAATAAAGTATGTGACTTTAGAGACCTTTACTCACATTGATCTCACCTCACTTTCTGGTTTTTCAGTGAGCAGTGCTGGCTGTACCATGGAAACAAGCAGCTGCTGTTTTTCCCTCTCCTGGATCTTCCTTTCTGGAAGTTCATTTGGACTTTTCTTTGGTCCATCACAAATTTCATGTTTCACTTGGGGCTGGCTCTTCTCACTTTCCCCTACAGTTCAGTCATCAGGGAAAATTGCAAACAGGGGAAATCTCCTTGTTTCCTCTTTCTCTCTTCTAGTATTCCACTAAGCCATCAGTTATTCTCAATCGGTCCAATAGAATAGTATCCTCAGGCAAAGGGGAATCTAAGTGGAGACAGGTCTATGGAAGAGGACTGGGCAGTGAGGTGGCCCAAAGAATGCAGATGAGCAGGCGAGGGGCAAAGACTGGCTGCAGAAGCACAGTGAGTGTAGTCTCATTAAGCAGGAGGTCCTAAAGGAAACCAATCCTGAAAATTCACTGGAAGGACTGATGCCGGAGAAGGCAATGGCACCCCACTCCAGTACTCTTGCCTAGAAAATCCCATGGGCGGAGGAGCCTAGTAGGCTGCAGTCCATGGGGTCGCACAGAGTCGGACAGGACTGAGCGAATTCACTTTCATTTTTCCCTTTCATGCATTGGAGAAGGAAATGGCAACCCACTCCAGTGTTCTTGCCTGGAGAATCCCAGGGACGGGGGAGCCTGGTGGGCTGCTGTCTCTGGAGTCTCACAGAGTTGGACATGACTGAAGCGACCTAGCAGCAGCAGCAGCAGCAGCAGGACCGATGCAGAAGCTGAAGCACCAATACTTTGGCCACCTGATGGGAAGAGCCAGCTCACTGGAAAAGACCCTGATTTGGGGAAAGACTGAGGGCAAGAGGAGAAGGGAACGACAGAGAGTGAGGTAGTTGGATGGCATCACCAACTCACTGCATGTGAGTTTGAGCAAACTCTGGGACATAGTGAAGGACAGGGAAGCCTGGCATACTGCAGTCTGTGGTGTTGCAGCATCAGACATGATTGAGCGACTGAACAACATTAAGCAGGGGGCTATAGCTGGAGGCTTGGATCTGGAGGAAGAACTGGAGTTGGGTGCTAAGATCTTGGAGGAGGAAGACCCCCACAAATGTCCCTCCTCCAACATTGTGATCCTTCCAACCAAGAACAATGTCAGGAGTCTGGAGCAGCCAGGCCTAGGGCTGGACTGAAAGGCAGAAAGTGAGTAACCCCATGAGCTAATGAAACTGCAGGGCATCAGGGACCCCTAAAATGAAAGTGAAAGTTGCTCAGTTGTGTCCGACTCTTTGCGACCTCATGGACTATACAATCCATGGAATTCTCTAGGCCAGAATACTGGAGTGGGTAGCCATTCCCTTCTCCAGGGCATCTTCCCAATCCAGGAATCAAACCCAGGTCTCTTGCATTGCAGGTAGATTCTTTACCAGCTGAGCCACAAGGGTAGCTCTAAGACCACTGCTGTAACGCAGGCAATTTGCATCTTGCTGATTTTTCAGGGGATGCTTCCTTTAAATAACCAAATCCACTGAGATCAAATACAATGCAAATTGCAATGGGGAAAAGGGAGTCTGTAGTTATATTAATGATTTCCATGCATTGAATATACAACCAAAATGGGGTTGAAGTCTTTGATATACTTTGGACAATGTCTGTGGATATTCTTGTGTGCAAAGATCAAATAGCCCCCTTGCAAAGGAAGGACACAGGATGACAAGATATCCCATTCTAGAGGAAAACATACTAGTTTTATGCCCACCCTGCAGCCAGAGGCTGGATAACAGAAATAAGAGCCAATCCTGTATAGCATCTTCTATGTGCTGAGTGCTGTTCAGCATTTCACCTATATTGGCTTATTTAATCCTTACAGTGATGCCCTTTTTTTTTTTTTTGACCATGCTGCATAGCTTGTGGGATCTCTGTTCCCCAACCAGGGACTGAACGCAGGCCGCGGCAATGAAAGCACCAAGTCCTAACCAGGGCATCAGGGAACTTCCCCAACAAATGTTTTTAGATATATACTGTTACTATTTCTGTTTAAAAATGAAAAAATTGATCCCAAAATAGTTATGTGACTTGCGAATTAGTGACAGAGACAGGATTCGAATCCAGGCAGTCTAGGTCCAGAGTCTGCACCTCTTGCATCATATGGGGCAACGGAAAGTCTTGTCCTGTGTCCCTGGTCATCAACACCTTTGCAAGTGGGTTGAGCTACCCGCATCTTTGGGAGTGAAAGTGTTAGTCGCTCAGTTGTGTCTGACTCTTTGTGACCCCATAGATTCTAGCCCACCAGGCTCCTTTGTCCATGGAATTCTCCAAGCAAGAATACTGCAGTGGGTTGCCATTCCCTTCTCCAGGGAATCTTCTTGACCCAAGGATCGAACCTGGGTCTCCTGCACTGTGGGCAGAATCCTTACAGTCTGAGCCACCAGGGAAGCCCTCTTTTGGAGTGGTGCTGTCTGAATGGCAACTCCCTTCCCTAGAATCCTCTATGACATAGCTGACATGGCCTGCAGTCCAGCAAATGCCAGTCAGTGACATGGCTTGGGAGGTCACTGGAGCTTCCAGGGTCTGGAATATTCAGGGAGGCGTTGTGGCTGTGTGTTACAGGGCTCTTCTTTGCTCTGTCTCTGGATTCTCTGAAGCAGCAGACCACTAGGGCTAGATCTGCATTTACTATTTTTCCTCCTACAGAAAGTCTCTTTCTACGTAAGCACCTGCCTCTCCCCGCATCCAGGTTCTGACATGGAAGCATTTTCAAATGTCATTACTCCATGTTTCTCAGACTATATGCCTAATCTAGGGTTGGGGCAGCCACAATACAGGTGGAATCCAAAAGTGAGAAAACAGATGAGAGAAGGAAAGATGGGACTAACATCACAAGGGGCTGGCTCAAGTACAGTAGGAGGATTAGGGTGCTGGGAGGCTTGCCCGAGTGAGGGAGGGACAACTCCTGGATGACTGGGGTGGAGGCGGTTGTTAGGGTTGTGACTCAGGCCTGGAGGCAGAGGACAAGAATGATCTATCGTAAACCGGGGATGCTGTTTACTACCATGGGGGTTTTTCCATAGGCTCTACTGGGACTTGGCTGCCTTAGCGTGGATGGAGTCCCGAATGTACAGAATGAAGGGTGTGGGGACGGGGATTTTACCTCAGCCATTTCCCACCTGCTTGAGGAAGAGAGCAGAGAGCAAAGTATTATAGATGGCAAAACCACCTCTGTTGCTGCCTTTTGATTGTGGTCGTTGGCCATGTGCATTTCCTATTTCACAAGTAGCTTTGATTCAATTTCTCTTCCCCTTTTAGACCAGATCTCTTAAATCTGAGAGTAATTGCTCAAGGATGACCTTGCCTAACTTTAAGAATTACTCCTGTTCAAGAAAAAAATTAATCTTACATAAATAAAACTTGATAAGGAGCACATTCATGCTGCCCTGGTCTCCTCTCTTGGGCTTCTCTTTTCTGAAGCTTCATCCACTAACCTAGAGTCACAGCTTGCATCACACTCCACTGACCAGACTGTTACTTATTCTGTAGTGCTGTGTTTATTGCTTCCCAGGCAGCTCAGACAGTAAAGAATCTGTCTGCAGTGCAGGAGACCCAGGTTCGATCTCTGAGTCAGGAAGATCCCCTGGAGAAGGGCATGGCAACCCACTCCAGTATCCTTGCCTGGAGAATTTCATGGGCAGAGGAGCCTGGTGAGCTACAGTCCATGGGGTTGCAAAGTGTCAGACACGACTGAGCGACTATGTTTTTCTTATAAAAAGAAAACCTAAGCCACTTACCATCCCCGAATTCCCCAGAGTGGAGCACACCCAGACCTGTTAGAGCATTGCCCTCCCCTCTCTTTACGAAATGCTACCCCATCTGAGACTCACTGTCCCTGAAGGCCCGGGATCCGTCTCTAATGGTGGCGCTATAGCCCTTTTGTGGGAAGACCTACGATTTGTCCCTAACATGGGCAGCAAGTTCAAGATGCCGCCAGTCACTTTCAGGGTAACTTAGTAAGGTTCTATTTACACAGTTCTCCCTGAGTCTAGCTCCCTCATGAGCAGTTTTGACGTTTTGTAGGCAGGAATGGGGCTTTCCAGGTGGCTCAGTGGTAAAGAATCTGCCTGCCAGTGCAGGAAACACAGATTTAACTCCTGGGTGTGGAAGATCTCCTGAAGAAGGTAATGGCCACCCACTCCAGTATTCTTGCCTGAAGAATCTCATAGTCAGAGGAGCCTGGCAGGCTACAACCCATAGGGTTGCAGAGAGTCAGACACGCTTGAGTGACAAACCCTTTCACATACTAGAGGCTCCTCTGATGTTTGAATACGTTGATTTTTTTGGATACCCTCCTTGAACTTACATTTAAACTTAAGAGCCTTCTTAGTAACTTTCACAAGTGTACAACTTATTTTGTGAATGCAATACTTTTAACTTTTCTAACAAGAAACCTAAATAAGAGATCACTAATGAGCATCAGCTCTAAAATATGGGAAATTTTTAAATCTCATTTTTCTATTTATCCTATTCTGGACATAATATGTCCTTTTTTAGTCTCCATTTTTAAAGTCAAAGATTTTCTCTTGGCTTGTTTTTGTTTTCAAGAATTAATTTTTCTTATCTGCTTTTCTATATTAATAAAAATGAAGAGACTAAATACGGGTTTTATTAAGTACATTTGTCCTATTATTAGGTTTAACTAATGATCCAGTCCAGCAGGAAACAGCTTTCCCTCCTCTAAATTCTTGCAACTTGTTGCCTAAACAATTTATTTGGCTCTTTTTGCATGCTGCCTGTCATTTCTGCACCTGCATAATTTTTTTTCCAAGGAGATAATATTTTGAAAGGCCTCTTGGTCTGGGATTTAAGCACAAAATAAGCACTCACAAAATATAGGCTGTGAAAATAAATGAAGGAATGAAGTAGTAAGTTTGACAGTAAATTTCCTGATAGGTTTCTTAAAATGAACAAGCACTTCCTAAAAAGCTAAGCAGAGGGCTGTAGTGACAATGTGGCAGCACAACCTAGAGGACTTAGCTTTTAAAAAAATGCTGGAATTCCTTCCAAAAGGCAACAGAGGTGTAAAGATGAACTTGGTGGAATAATTCTGACTCTGCTTATGGGTGCTACAGAATAAAAAGATTCCTGCTCAGCAGACACCTGTGACTTTCATTTCTTATTCTTTTCACCAAACTGTTGGACCTCTACAGATATCAATCCAAAGATAACTGACAGATCAGTTACAAGCTTTGCAGATGCAAGCCTTCAGTGAAACTCTCTGGTTTTAAACTATGACTATTCTTCCTTTACGTTTCTTTGAAGATCGTCTTTGTGGAGTTAAATGTCAGATTATGAAATGTAAATTTAGGACAGCTGATTCAAGAAGTTTGATATAGCCTTCCCTCAGAATCCTGGGGGCACGGGTTTGATCCCTGGGCTGTGCCCAGTGGCTCAGTCGTGTCTGTTTGGGGCCCCGTGGACTGTAGCCCGCCAGGCTCCTCTGTCCACGGGGATTCTCCAGGCCAGAATACTGGAGTGGGTTGCCATGCCCTCCTCCAGGGGATTTTCCCAACCCAGGGATTGAATCCAGGTCTCTTGCATTGCAGGCGGATTCTGTACCATCTGAGCCACCAGGAAAGCCCATAAACACTGGAGTGCGTAGCCTATCCCTTCTCCAAGGGATCTTCCCGACCCAGGAATTGAGACTGGGTCCCTTGCATTGCAAGATTCTTTTCTAGCTGAGTTCCCAAGAAAGCCCCAATACCAAAATCCAAGAATGCTCACGTTCCTTATATGAAACCACTTTATGCAGTCGGCTCCAGGGAATCCGTGGTTGGTTGAATCCGTGGATTGGGAACCCTCGGAGAGCTGTGCTTGAAAACTTCACACTGGTGTGTGCGAGGTGTGGGTGCACAGTGTGTAGGAGGTGCAATAAAATGACTTGTGAATGTCTCTCTCCTTCACCTGTTTTGACCAAACTTTATTACTCATTTAATGGAGTCATGACAAAGAGGAGGAATCAAAACACAGGGGGATCACAGAGGCTGTTATGTTTATTGTGCAGAACAGACAGTGATAATCCACTAGAGAAATATTTTCAACAAGCAAGCGATTCAAAGTACAATCATAGACCGCAACTCTACATGAAGAACAAAGTTAGAAGACACTCAAAGAAACAGGGAGAAAGTCAACTGCAGTTCAACGTCTTGATACTTTTCTCCTGGAAACATACCTAACTTCAGAAATGGTAGGAAAGTTAAATGTCCAGTCTTACTTAGCCCGAGACCAACAACAGCAAAGAACAGTCCTATAAAATTTATCTCCCACAAAAATAAACTATATATATAAAAATTTTATGATGTTCTTACTGTTCCATTGGCCACAAGCTTTTTTTTCAGTATGAAAAATGAGGTATACTGGGGCTTAAGAGGTAGTAGTGTGTTTTGATTGTACAACGTATAGGAAATAAGAGAGTAACTTCATCAGAGATGGAAATTGCTGGGTGTTCTGAGTTTGGCCAACATGAGCAACTGCTTCAGTTGCTGGCCAGTGAGGTTTCAAAAGACCCAACCCAAGATAAGGAGTGGGACTTCCATTTTTATGAGCCACTGTTTATTTGCTTATTAAATGCATAGTTAACAGTACTGTTGGGTTTTAATTCTCTCCATAGCTCCTTTGGTGTTTGACAACAGTGAGCCCATCTCAGAGAGGTACGTAGTTTTTGAAATGACCTCCCTGAAGTGGCTGGAAGAGAGATGGTTTTGAGTTTCATTTGGCATCAGTGCTAAAAGCCAGACTGACACAAGCCGTCATGAGAAGCTACCTCTTGGCCCAGTTGATAATACCATGTTAAAAAGTCAGCACACTCACTAGGAGAGAAAGGAATAAAAACTCTACATAAGAAGCGTTTAAAATAAATCTGGTTGAGACATATTACAAAAATCACATTTGTGTAAAATACATGAAAATATCTGTCAAGCATTTTTTCATAGTCAACTAATCTTCAAAACATATTTTTGATTGCATCATGCAAAAGCTGAGCTTGTTGCATCTCACCTACAAAGCTTCAAGTTTCTTTGAAGGTTGGCTTTATTTTATTTGCAAAAAGTATGTAAAAACATGTTCCTTTCTATCAAAAAAGCCTTTTACAAAAATAGTTTTGATGAGGGTTAGCTGCAGTCTGAAATATTTCAAACATTGACAAAAATGAAGGCTGCAAGTAACAAGTTCATTCCTTTTGAAGTCTGGAGGTAGGTCTTTGCAAGTCAATTAGTCCATTTCCTTAAACAATTCATGTGAGGTACAAACTTGGAAGGTAATATTTAAACATTACAGTCAAATTTTGTGTGATGTGTAGTGTGATGGAGGAAAGTTATCCTTAAGAACCTAGGAGCGACTTGGTTAAAAACAAAAATTCAAGTTAATGTAGAAAATCTAGCGGAGAAGCTGAAACAAGTATTTGTAAAATTTTAATAAAAAAAAAAATCCCATAGAAAAATACATAGCCATGCTGAAACACAGTAAGGAGACTGCTTCTTTAACTGTAAATAAGTGGACAAAAAAGAACCGTAGATGATTTGTATCACCTACCCATTGCGTTTTCTTTTCTTGCATTGCTTGTGTATAGCAGCATGTAATAAGTACTAAACTGTAAATTAATTGTAACATTCAGAGGTAGTATTGAGCAGTGGGTTTGTATTGCATCTCTGGCTAAAAGTGCAGTTTGAATGAAGAGGTGGTGAGCTGAGGTCAAGCACCTCATCCAATCATCCTATGTCAAAACGTATTACTTGACGTAACACATAAGCTTCATTTGAGGTAAGTGGTATTTAGGTCTTTCACGGAAACTGATAAACAATGAAGAGAGAAAGATAGGAGAGAGAGAGCCTGCTTTTTTTTTTTTCATCCTTTAAATTGTAGTATAAACCATAGCAAAAGAAATTTGGATTTCGCTCCTCCCACCTCATAATCCAGGTTAAATTCCTCATTCATTATTCTGTTGTACCTTTTCATTAAATTACAAAGAGGATAATTTTACTTGTCTAGGTTCCTTAAAAATGCTTTGAGGCTGACAAGTGTGATTTATTGCTAAATGGCATTTGGCTCTGTAGGAAGTAGATTCTACCCGGATGAGGGTTCCTGAAAATAAAAAAAAACAAGGGCTGTGAGTAAATTTATTACTCCTGCAGATATGCGGTGGCATCCATAAATAAAGGAGTTGGCAATCAGAGTTTGCGTACTTCCCTTTTTGAAAAGTGAACATCACCTTTTCTGGTTTGTTAAGCTGGATGAAAGGATACATCAGCATTTCGTCTCATTTAGAAATAAAAGTAAAAATTAAAAAAAAAATCATCAAGTAAGTGTCTACAAGGTTATATGAAAAAGAGAGAAGTAGTAGCTAGTCCTATCTTTGGTGTTCTACACAGAAGCTTCACTACTGAGCGGGCTGGGTGGCGTCTGAGGTGGCCAGTGTTTCCCACCGCGCCTGGCCTGGAGGAATGCCCAGTGTCACGTGGGTGACACATTTCTGGTTTGGATGCAGTGCAGTGATTGACTAAACCCGATTCAGAGGTTTTTTTTCTCATCCACCCACTCCTGCTTATCAGATCCACAAACTATTAGTAGGTTAAGGAAAAAGAAAACAGTAATTAAAAGTTGCATTGTTAAAACTGTGTCCCCTGTGTTTACAGCAGTTTTTCACTAAACCTGGGACTGTGAAGGGATTACAAAGAAGGTGATTAATATAGTCCTTTTTAAGGTTACGTGACTTCTCCCACCCCCACCCCCGTCCCGC
>SJYA01000910.1:788071-802842 GCA_006410615.1 Neotragus moschatus
CACTAACTCAATGGACCTGAGTTTGAGCAAACTCCAGGAGATAGTGAAGGACAGGGAAGCCTGCCGTGCTGCAGTCATGGGGTCGCAAAGACTTGGACATGACTTAGTGACTGAACAATGACAATAAGCATTTGATGGCATTAGGATACTTTAGAAGAGAGTCTTTGTAACTCCATACACATGGAATTACATACAAGCCAAGTGCTTTAGTCCTAATGATAGTATGTAGAAATCACCATAAAATCTTCCCTCTGTTAAAAAAAGTCCTTTATTTTAAAAAGATGCAGTGAAAACACTTGAGGCAAAAAAAGATAGTAGTTTTTAACTAATTAGACCTTGGATATTTTTGAGAATACAAATCTCTAGAAATGAAAAGCCAAGCATCCAAAAATAAGTCAGAATGTAATACTATTCCCTGGAATTTATACAACTCTTAAAATGTCCTTTGGAGTATGTGAAGATGCAGTTACTTTCCCAGTTCATGGATATATAGGGAATAGAGAGATTAATTCATCCACTGACAGGGCCAGAAAAACCTAGGCCGCCGTATACACTGCTGAGTTCTTTTCTTGGATGTAAAATATGTAATTGTGCTAAAATTTTTGCCACCTCAAAACAGGATCTGAACGTAACCCCTCGAAGAAGTGTTGATAGAAAGGATACGAGCCTGAATTAATCCAGACTGCCAGGAGGGTATTTTGACAGAAACAGATGGAAGAGAAACAGATTCTTTTGAATGCGGTGTGAAATTTACATTATCCTCCACAAACTTCTGTGTAGTCCCCATGTTTATATAATTCATCACCGTGTCCTTAAGACAATATAGATTAGGAAGCCCAATGAGCTCATGTTCTTTTATTCTGAGTCTAAACTCTCTTTTCAAGGGCAAATCTGGAGCATGGTCTGTAAGACAGCAAGATTGATCAGTGAGGACCAACCCAGTCCATCTGTGATTTCTTTGATATTCCCGAGTCTCTTGGGACAAAAGTGTCTGATGTCACTTACATTACTTCTTGGTGTATTATTGCCCAATTTGTAATCAGTTTCAGCCACGTGGATAACCTCCACCAGTGATTTACCTGTCTCTGCCTCTTTACTTCGGAATGTGCCATTCATCTCATCTAAAACATCTTCTATTCCTAAAGAATAATCTATGTCTTCATTTTCCCTTCTGCAACTAAACAATAACAAGATCAAAACTCTTCTGAGGACCATCCCCTTAGGCGACACAGGGCATCCCACTCATTCATCTGTATCACGCTGTGCCTCTCAGACTCACATTGTGCATTCATTTGCTCAACAAATGTTCACATGTCTTCTCAAGTGTGTTCACTGAGTATCTTCATCCATGGCTCTACGTTACTCACTTGAGGAGTTCATAAAATACTAATGTGTGGGTTTCCAGACCAAATAATCAGTATCACTGAAGGGTGGGGGCCAGTGGTATGCAGGTAAAAGTTCAACAACTTGCTCTCCAGTAAAATAAAGTCCTGACTTGTAGCATGTATCAATTTCCATGGTGTAACTACTCCCACCAAAATGGATTTCAAGTCACCTACTTGACATCACTAAATATAGAGTCTGGAAGAGATACAATTGCCTCACAAGGGCTGGCTCCAGCATACACCACTGGGTAGGGTTCAGGATGTACACACATGTACAGTTGTCTGTCCTTCAGTATCCCAGGTGGGCTGATTCCGGGATTTGCCTGAGATACTCAAGTCCTATAGTTGGTCCTCACTCCATATCCGTGTTTTTGCATCCACCAATTAAACCAACTATGGATCCTGTGGTACTGTAGTAGTTAGTGAAAAAAGAATCCCCGTTTAAGTTGACCATCACAGTTCAAACCCATGTTGTTCAAGGGTCAACAGAGTATATTAATATATACAACTGGATATACATAATTATATTAATAGTATCTGTAGGTGATTCCAATATGCAGCCAAGGCTAAGAACCTCTGAACTAGATTACACATTTCTTATATGCAGTGACTGTGGGTTTTTTTTTTGCCTTATCTTCCCTACAACCCCAAGAATAGAGACTGAATCAAAGCTTTAACAGACCACCTTAGATTATTAACCTGTCATTCACAGCCCATGATGTAACAGTGAACACAGCAATAGACTTTGATCCCAACACACAGAATTATAAATTCATTTTCTCTTGATTTCCCTACTAATGAAGGACGAGAGGATAATATATTTGGGATCTCCTACTTAAAAATGTCAAGCTTTTGTTTATATTTTGCTCTGTTTAATATTGCTTAGAAACATCGTATGCTTATTTTTAGTGTCCCCTACCACTCTTGGCTTTTAGGAAAGGGAACAGCTGTAATTACGATTTTTTTTTCATGGAAACTCTGTTTTTATTTTAAAGCACATGTGTAATTATTCAGATACATTTTACCTGTATGCTTATATTTGTTTAGAAGCTTCAATTCTCTTTCAAGCTGCATTTGCAAACAACAGTAGATATAGGAGATTGCTTTTCCCATGCAAACCAACACTGTCCCAAGAGAACAGGGTGAGAGGTACAGTTTTAGAGAACTCCAGGGAGAAGATCCTACAGATAAACTATATGAAAGATCAACAAAGAACTTGGTAACCTGTGATACTGCTTAGTAACTTACTTCGGAAGGTTCTGTATGATACCCCTAGTCTCCTGTGCATTTCTTTCAACCCCAAAAGGGAGAACAGCAAGACATTTTTATATTTTAACTTATTATTCAAGACACACTTTCTCAATAAACATGATTCTTACGGTTCTAAGTACAGACTATAATTGGGACAAGGAACTCCAGGCATATGGAACAAGAGAAGTAAAGACGGTTCCTAATTTTGATGCTGCCAAAGGCTTCAGAGACTCATTCAGCTAAGATCGGAGAGTTCATCAATAGCAAAATTAGTATAAAAACTTCTCAATTTCCAAGCCTTCTTTGGGGGAAATAAGTCAATGAACAGATATGTTTCTAGTCATGGGTCATGATACACTTTGCAGCTAGTAAGTCATGGGATGTGGACTGTTAGACAGGAAGGACAAAATTTGATGTTTAAGTATGGGCGAAACAACTCAGAAGATTAAGTATTTGTTTTATATGAGGCGCTAAAAGGGTTTATTTTTAGAAGTATTTTTATTTGCTTTGTATACTTTAGGTCTTGACGTCTTTCAGAATTTTTGAAAACTTCACACTATATATTCTTGATTATGTCTGAAGGCTACAACCAGTTTTCAAGAACACTACAATGCTGACATAATCAAAACTAGAGAAAGACTAAATACAGGTTATTTGGGGTCATTTTTTTTTTGGTCTTACTTTTTACATTAATTGGGAGAAAAAAAAATCACAATGACTGTCTCTTACCTGAGCAGGCTTCTTCTGAACAACTTGTTGTGGCTAAAAAGAAAAAAAAAATTGTTATAATTTAAAAGGAAACACACACAATGAGAATAATTAAGCATACCTGTTTTAAATATTGACACTTATTTGCGAAGATCAAAGTTTCTTCAAATGGTTTCTTTCAGGTTAAAGGATGTTTAAAACAATTTCCAACTAAGGTCTGTAACACATAGCAGTTACATCAAAATAAACTTGCTATTCTATTCACTTTGTTTTTACTAGCATATCACAAAACTTAGGGAGTGAAAGGGCTTAATTCGTTACAATTTTGTTTTAAAAATCAGCTTTATTGAGATATAATTTATATACCATAAAAGTCACCCATATGAAGTGCATACACCTAAGCTTTTTAGTACAGTCTGAAGGTAGTACAAGTATCACCACTATCCAATTTTAGAAGATTTCACCTCTTGGGAAAGAAACCTATCCATTATCACCTACTTCCATTCCTTCTTCCCTCTCTAGCCAACCTCCAGTCCCCAGTCAATTACTAATCTACTTTCTGTCTCTGCATGTGTGTTGTGTGTTCAGTCATGTCTGACTCTTGCTGCAACGCTACGGACTGTGGCCCACCAGGCTCTTCTGTCCATGGGATTGCCCAGGCAAGAATACAGGAGTAGGTTGCCATTTCCTTTTCCAGGGCATCTTCCTGACCCAGGGAAGGAAGCTGCATCTCTGCAGTGGTGGGTGGATTCTTTATCATTAGTGCCACCTGTAGCTTTGCCAATTCTGGACATGTCATGTAAATAAACAGTCTTTTGTACCTTTTGCAATCATATACTATACGGTCTTCTTTCACTCAAAATGTTTTCTAGGATTATTCACGCTATAGCATGTATCAGTAATGCATTCCTTTTTAATAATTTTATTTATTTACTTACCTTTTGGTGGTGTAGCATGTGGGATCTTAGTTCCCTGACCAGAGAGTGAACCTGTGCCCTCTGCATTAGAATCACAGAGTCTTAACCACTGGTCCACCAGTGAAGCCCCAGTAATCCATTTCTTTTTATTGACAAATAATATTCCCTTGTATGGATATAT
This sequence comes from Neotragus moschatus, assembly GCA_006410615.1. Lineage (NCBI taxonomy): Eukaryota > Metazoa > Chordata > Mammalia > Artiodactyla > Bovidae > Neotragus > Neotragus moschatus. Next base: position 792,514 of record SJYA01000910.1, read on the forward strand.
TTTGTTTATACATCCACCAGTTCATGGACATCTGGGTTGTTTCCAACTTTTAGCTATCATGAATGATGCTACTATGAACATTCATGTATGAGTTTTTGTGTGTACAAGTTTTTCTTTCGCTTAGGTATACAGCTACGAGTGGCATTTCTGGGTCATAGAGGTTAACTGTTAAACTTTTTAAAGAGCTGTCAGATAGTTTTCCAAAGCAGCCTCATCATTTTATAGTCTCACCAGCAATGTAGGAGGATTCCAATTGCTCCAGATACATGCCCACACTTGCTACCGTGTTTTTACATCCTGCTGGTGTGAAGGTGAATGTCATTGTGGTTCTGATTTGAATATTCCTAATGGCTGATAATGCTGACCATCTTTTCATGTACCTTTTGGCCATCTGCATATCTTCCTTAGAGAAATGTCTATTCGAATCTTTAAAAACTGTATTTGTCTATTCATTATTGAGTTATAAGAGTTCTTTATATGTTCTGGATACAAGTTCCTTATCAGAATCTGATGTGCAATTTTTTCCCCTTTTTTCCATTTTTTTCAATGTTTTTTTCCCATTTTTTCAACCCACAGAATCCATTCGCTTTCTTGACGGTACCATTTGCAGAATATTTTGTCATATCTGTATCTGCATATCTCTATTGTCTCTATTTAATTCTGGTGTAATGCAAAGTCCCCCTTTTTGAGCAAACTGTTTTCTGTCCAGCCTAAGTTAGCTGTCCAATATTTAGCATATTAGAAAAACATTTAAGTTATTTTTTGTTGCTATAAAAGGTGGATCTGAAGCCCATTTTTCTTGGGGGGTGCACCTTGGGGCATGCAGGATCTTAGTTCTCTGAGAAGGGATTGAATCTGTGCCCCCTGCATTGAGAACATCGAATCTTAACCACTGGAGCACCAGAGAAGTCCCATGAAGCCACAAATTTTTAATGAATTACTTCCAGTACTCACTTTCATGTTTGAATATAAGCCTTATTTATTTATTTTATCTAGGCTTCCTAGATGGTGCTGGTGGTAAAGAAGCCGCCTGCCATTGTAGAAGACATAAGAGATGTGGGTTCCATCCCTGGGTCAGGAAGATCCCCTGGAGGAGGTCATGGCAACCCACTCCAGTATTCTTGCTTGGAGAATCCCATGGACAGAGGAGCCTGGCAGGCTTCAGTCCACAGGGTCTCAAAGAGTGGGACACGACTGAAGCGACTTAGCATGCACACACACACACACACACACACACACACACATCACTGAGATTTGCAAATACAACTGAACCGCCAGCCTGATGTGGGCAATGATATGCTTTTGTGGCACAAATGAAAGAAAGAAACTTGCTCCAGTTCTCCCAGATAACAGAAGTTAAGGTGAATTCACTCTTATTGTGAAGGGGTAGAACTTCTATTCATTTTTCTTCCTTCCTTTTTACTGCTGCTGTAGTAGACATGTTTTATTAAAAAAAAAATCAGAGCTTTTATTTTTATAGACGAATAAGATAAAAACAAAAGAAAGGCAAAATACTTGTTTACTGAAAAAACAAAAAAGTTCTTCCCTTGGACTTTAAATCACAGTAGAGATGACATCATAAAGGCCCAGGCTCTGAGATGATGTTTTCTCCAGGTGGAATCCAACTGAGAATGATTAGGACTTCTTTGCCTCTTAGGATTCAAGAATACTCTCTGAGCGCTCAGAGAGTGTTCATTTCAAAAGAGTCATTTGTAAGAACAGACCACTTTTCTTCCTCCCTCTTTCTTTCCCCTGCCGATTACACCTGTACACATGTTTACTCCCAAATCGTTTCAAATCCCCACACATTCTTGCAGGCTGACTGGTTCCTCCTGCTCAGAAGTCCCCCTCCTTTTTTGGCTGAGGAGCCCGCATTCATGTGACTCCTGCACACTGTGGGGCTCAATGAAATCCTCTGAAAGGGCTGCCAGCTCGCCCAATTTTCCATGAATTAGGTCCTGACACTTCAATGAGGGGAAAGACAATGTCTGAAACCCTGCCAGCCCTGGCTCCCGGCCTAGTCCGTGTCACAGAACTTCTTCCAGCTGCCCTTCCACACAGCACTTCATACTTTTCAGACCACCAAACAAACAGACCCTTGAGGACTTTCAATGGTGGTTGGGGCTATGGCTGCCGGGATGTCTGCCCAGCCTCTGGCACCCAATGGCTCCAGACTGCGCCAACGACATTTTCCGTTGTTGTTATTTTGTTTTGTTTTTTATTTTTATGAATGGCTTTGGTAGAAAATGCAGACGGAAGCACAATACTACGGCCATTCATAAAAAGCGAGAGGAAACACACTGCTGTCTGGAAATCTTCGGGGACACCAAACAAACTGCAAATCTCTTACTTTNTTATATCTGACTAGTGCAGCCAAATTGAATGTACAACCTTTAAGCAAATAAATACTATTGTTAAAGTCTGTAAAGAGCTTAGGAGACAGCATGCTAAACTAGATCATGCAAAGAATGTGAAAAAGGAAAGAACCTATTTTTGGATTTCTGAGATCATACAGCAAATCAGTATTTCTCCAAATGAAAGGGGAAAAATGATTGAATTCTTAATGTCCATAGAGTATTTTGGCTTTAAAAATTTTGTAAAAAGACACTGGTATAGGAAATTTATTTCAGCATAATTAAGGGGCTCCCCGGTCCTCCTGTGAATCCAGCCTATGGTTCCAGGGAGCCTAGGTATTTTAAAGCTGATGCCTAGGCTGCTAAGCCACCCTTCTAGTAGGTACTGAAAGAAAATCCTTCATGATAAAGAACCTGAATATTAGTAGTTCATTTCAATACTGACCTAAACATTAAATGAAAAGAAGCTTGAATTGGGCTTAACATTGTGATGTTTTAAAAAATGAGGTACAATGTTTAGTAAAGTAAGGATGATTACCATGCAAAGGGTTTTAAGTTGACCTTTGGAAGAGAACAGTCCTTTACTGGATCTCCATGCAGATGGGTCTTTTGGTTTTATGTAAGTAGCAAACTTTTAATCTGATTATATTCTTTGTTTTATTGCCNAGAAGCTTGAATTGGGCTTAACATTGTGATGTTTTAAAAAATGAGGTACAATGTTTAGTAAAGTAAGGATGATTACCATGCAAAGGGTTTTAAGTTGACCTTTGGAAGAGAACAGTCCTTTACTGGATCTCCATGCAGATGGGTCTTTTGGTTTTATGTAAGTAGCAAACTTTTAATCTGATTATATTCTTTGTTTTATTGCCAGCTAGCAATAGATGGTTTTGCCCACTGGCTTTTAAAATCATAAGACCATTGTTCAGTTAAGAGGTACTTCTGTTCCCAATACATACTTTTTTTTTTTCACGTTGACCCTTCTTTCATTCTCATAGCAGTACAGGGCAAGACAGATCCATCCCCTAGCTGTTTACTAAAAAAAGAATTTTAAAACCTTCATTTCTTTTGTGAGACATGAAAGGCCCCTAAAATATTAACTCTCATTTCTAAATGAAAGTTACATTTTAGGGGCCTTTCACATCTCACAAAATAATGGCTCACAGGATAAGCACAGTTATTTAAAATTTTTAATTAAATATGATATCCCGCTAAAAAAGATATTTGTTTTTAAACTTCCCAAAAAGTCCTTTATGGCTTAATTGAAACAGAGGCGCTTATGATTATGTTTGTAACCACACAAGTGCAATCAGATTCTTCTTCTGCCTGAGGCGACTTCTTATTGTTGTTTCGTCACTAAGAAGTCTGATTCTTTTGAGACCCCAAGACCTGTAACCTCCACCCCAACCCCCCAACCCCTGCCCAGCTCCTCTGTCCATGGGATTTCCCAGGCAAAAATACTGGAGTGAGTTGCCATTTCCTTCTCCAGGGGGTCTTCACAACCCAAGGATCAAACCTGTGTCTTCTGCATTGGCAGGTATGTTCTTTACCAATGAGCTGCCAGGGAAGCCCATGGTGGCTTCCCGTTCAATTTAAAAATGAATGGTCAGGACTTCCCTGGTGGTCCAGTGGTTAACACTCTGCACTTTCACTGCAGGGGGCATGGGCTCAATCTCTGGTTGGGGAACTAATATTCTGCATGGCAAGGCCAAAAATAAATAAGTAAATAAAAACAAATTTAAAAATGAATAGTCAACTCTCAGTGACATCACTATAGGGAAGTTGAGTTCAGAGTATTCTCTAACACCAAGTGGTCAAAAAGTTATTTGATTTACCTAAGGAATCACCTCGGGCTTCCCTGGTGGCTCAGACGGTAAAGAATCCACCAGCAATGTGGGAGACCTGGGTTTGATCCCTCGGTTGAGAAGATCCCCTGGAGGAGGACATGGCAACCCACTCCTGTATTGTTGCCTGGAGAATCCCCAGGGACAGAGGAGCCTGGTGAGCTACAGCCCATGGGGTCGCAAAGACTCAGACACGGCAGAGAGACTAAGCACTCAAGGAATGTTTCTGTAATTAGATACGACGATGTGTCTGAAGTTTGAAGAATTTCAGATCAAATGTTGGTTTAACAATGTGAGGATGAAACTGAGCTGTAGCTATACAAATCCCTTGCCTAATGAATGTGTTAGCCGCTCAGTTGCGTCCAAGCCTTTGTGACCCAAGGGAGCCTACCAGGCTCCTCTGTTTATGGACTTCCCCAGGTAAGAATACCAGAATGAGTTGCCATTCCCTTCTCCAGGTGATGGATCTTCCCGACCCAGGGACTGAACCTTGGTCTACCTGCATTGCAGGTAGATTCTTTACCATCTGAACCACCAGGGAAGTCCTGCCTATTGCATATACCACTCTTATTGGGTTGAGTCTTTCTGTATTAACAGGTTCTTCAAGCTGAGAAGGATCCTGCCCCCTAGTGGGGGGAAGCCTTCACAAAGGAGAAAATATCCACCATAACTCAGTAGTCAATGTCAATTTTTCTTCAGCTCAGAAGAAGCCTAGGTTGGATCACAACTTCTATGTTCTGTCCCTCCTGTGTGCACTCAGAGATGACGGTGCAACGTGTATACACATGTAGCCCCAAGTGGTTACAATTTGACAGTAACATCTGGCCCTTAGAACGTAAAGGAGATTTTGTAGTTCTCTGTACAAAGTCTCCTAACAAGTGATAAATCTATGGGGAGTTTTGGCAAAATCTCTGGAATTTTTGCTTGGTACTGGGGGGAAGGGGAGGTGTTCTTTATTTTCCACTCTACTTGGCTTTACTCTTGGACTTAATGCAAAAGACAAAAGTAAGCATCATTTCGAAAGTATTTACTGGATTATTGTAGCAAAGTGCCCTCACTGCAGCTGGCCTTGTTTAATCTGTTCAAGGATGAGAACAGTCACAATCTGCTCTAGTTAGTGTTTATTAACATCAGCCTGTGTGTGTATGGCAATGAGCCACTGCAGTTCTCATGAAAACAGATTTAGGAGCTAGTACTGTGGAGTTTTTGGTACCTTTCTGACTTCTGGTACCTTTCTGGTATCCTCAGAATGAAGGAGAAAGATCAATGAAGAATTCTTTAAAAACCTCAGTGTCCTGATTAGCTGTAAAAGCCAACCTTTTACAAGTTGACCTGATGAAGTTATTCACTGGCTATCAAATTTGAATTGATATATGATAAAGTATACATCAAATGGGGACTGGGTGTACAAAATAAATAAGAAATGTTTCCTAGTCTCAAGAATCCTAGAGTCTAACTGGGAGACCAATGAGGAAATAGATATTAAGAGTATAATGTGCATTTTAGATTAATTTTCTCCTATGTTCAATGCAATCAAACGTAGAGAAGCAAGTTCATCAAATTACGAAAAAGGATAATTATAAGAAAGAAGAGCTATTTTCCCTTCTAATGGGGAACATGAGAAAGCAGAAGGAAGTTCACTGAAGAAAAGAAAACACAAGAAATTTGAAGACTTGATGTAGAGTTAAAATATCATTCATCTCTCTCACAAAAAATATAGATAGAAGTAAATTTTCTTTGCTTTCACTTTGGAAAGTTAGAGATTAGAATTAAGTTTTAAAAAATCAGAAAACAAAACAATATGCAGCAATGGCAGGAGTGTTGTTAAAATTATGACTAATTTTTAAGTGATACTTTGGTATGCTCCTGAGTTGCAGCATTTAACAAGCATTGTTATCTTAGAGAAGATGGCTGCACTTTGGGGATATAAAGCATTCTGAAGTAGACAGTTACATACAGGTGGGGTAAAGGAATACATCGTCTCAAGAGTCGACTTTTCATTTCAATTTTTACAATTTTCCAAGATTTGGGGGAAAGAATTCATCCTTACACAAAGGAGCTGAGTAAAAATGGCAAGGTTAGTGTTGCTTCACAGAAAAAGAATTCCTCTTGTTTCAGATCTATTTCCTCATCACACAATATTTTCAGACAGAAACACTAACTATGCATTTTTAAAAGATGCAAATTATTTATTTATTCTCTTTACGTATTTCTTTTTTTCTTTCTATAACCATTCACAAAGCTAGTTCATTTTGAAAATGCACACATGGCTAACAGCACCAAAGGAAAATGAACAAATATGTGAAACATTATGCTGTTGGGTTTTGACAAATCAAACACATGTGCACAGATGCTATGGACTAAATTCAAACTTTAGTTAATGTCAACTTTATCCTGACAGTTCAAGACTAATGTTCAATAATGGATAACGTAGACATCTATGAGATAATGGAAATTAAATTGTATACTATAGGATTCTGTTGTGTATTTGTGTTGGTTGCTCAGTCATGTCTGACTCTTTGCGAGGAGATGACCAATAATCAATACTCCAAATCTGTTGGAGACATACTTGAAAGTCTACTTAAGACACAACGTCTTCTTAACATTTGACAGATTATTCGGAGTGATTATATGAAATTGGATTTGGACTTGATGAACTAGAGACACAATTTTTCATATCACATGTAATACCTTGTGTGCTTGTCCATGTGCATAGGATAGAAATCATGTGACTTTTAAGTAGTTCTAATTACTTCTATTTTAATGAGAGAGATTTAGAATCAATACTCAGAAACTTTCTTTGATACTGAGAACATCTTTTGGGATTGTGGGATAAAACATTCTAAAATGGTTTACCACTACTATATATAACATAGGTAACTAATAAGGACCTACTATGTAGCACAGGGAACTCTTCTCAATATTCTGTAATGACCTATATGGGAAAATAATCTAAAAAATACTGGATATATGTCTATGCATGACTGATTCACTTTGCTGTGCAGCAGAAACTGACACAACATTGTAAATCAACCAAACTCCAATAACATTTTTTAAAAAATGGTTTTACAAAATGATTTGAGGAGCCAGCATTTCCCAGCAGCTATACTAGTTACACATGGAAACCGAATTTAAAAAGCTGAATCATGATTTTAGGCATTTCCTTTCTTTAAGGAAAGAGTCAGTAAATTTATTTGTAATCTCTTATGCTCTCAAGGACTACAAAGGGATAGTTTATGGGTTGAGAGCTCTACGATACTTAACTGAGTCATATCTCTCCTAGAACCCTAATTTAGCAGTATTTTCTTGGCATTAGCCTGGGGCTGACTTTAGCAGTTGAGTTGTTTTCCTTGGAGGAAGTTTCATATTCAGTCCGAGAAATGTTAACTATTCCCGAACATTAGCTTAAATCCTTTAACGTTTTAAACAGTTGTAGAAGTGAGCTCTCTTTCTTTCACATTCTCACACTTCCAGAGAGTACCCAGCACACCCGTCTTTCCAGAGAATACCTTCTTCCTGGATCCTCCCTAGAGGTCTTCTCTGGATTAATGTTCCTTTCTTCAGAATCCGTAAATTAAAACGTCTCCCTTCCTTCTTCAGAAAAACCTCACATTTCACTGGGCTTGTCTCCAAAGTCTCTATTTGAAACTTAAGGGAGTTTCAGGCAACCGACCCCCTAAACTACCTAACTCAGCTCAACCACTCTACAATGGACGACCCTAGCATCGGTATATTGTCGTTCTTAAAACTATGTATTTGTTTTGACCGTTCCAGAAATGTCTCTCCGAACTTTGTTTCATGATCAAACCCACTGAATCAAACTTTATTTCATTACAATTCAGGGTAAGGTGATATGATGCTGCACTTTCTATTTCGATTGATCGCAGAGGAACAATAACAAAAATAATGCATTTTACAAAGTGATTTAATGTGTACTTTCTGATTTACTCCACAACAGCCATCTGTGGAAAAGTACCGCTGTTCAGATTTATACATGAGGAAGTAGAACCCTAAAGAGATTCAGTGACTTACAAAGGATTACAAGGCCAGTACCTAATGAAGCCACACCGGTAACGCAGGTCACGTGGTTCCAGATCTTTTGCTCTTTCTATCATCCCATGCTGCTGCAGCAATCTGCTTATTCTGTGCTTCTTTTCTTATTAAAAATTAGTGCTATAAGCAACCATCATCCATAAAAAGAATATACGTTTAAAAAGATCATAAAGACCTAGCTTTCTGGGGCTATGACTTCACTGAGAAGAAAAATGATCAAATAAGAGGAAAAACTGAATTTTAGTGTAACAATATTAAAAGATCTTAGTTCAAAAGAATGCTTCTAATGTTCTTAGAGGGGAAGTCAGTATCAGAAAACTACTTTCAGTTCTGAAAAGTTTTGTCAAAAGTCTCAAGATGTTTTAGAAATATAAATAGCAGCTTGTTTCTTACTACACTTCTATAAAAGTTAAAATCCTGCCCTGCTATTCATATATATATGTGTGTGTGTACATAAATATATATATATATTTATATACACACTTTCCTTTACCCTTTTATTTCCTTTATTCTCTTTGAAAGGTTTATGGAAAAAAATTCAGGCAGAACTGTGAAAGCTAAGATTTCTGTGATAAATGCTAATAAATTACTTTTGCTTTCCCCCCCATTTATCACATGCTCTATTATGTGATGGTGTTAAAAACATTAGCTATAAATCCCATGGTGTCTACGATATAAGAAATAATAGACACAGTTCCTGTCTCTAAGGTGTTAACAGCTTCATGTATGATTGTGAGCAAAATGTGAGGAAGAATAAAGATGCCTGGTTCTCATCAGATGCCAGGTCCTTCCATCCCCCTCCTCATCTATATCACCAGACAGCTCTCCTCATTCCTTGTGGCTTTCTTTCTCTTTTTAATATTTACATTTATTTTTAATTGGAGTATAATTGCTTGCAATATTATGTTTCTGTCATACAGCAACATGAATCAGCCATAGGTATATGTGTATCTCTTCTCTCTTGAACCTCCTCCCTGTGGCTTTCTGCTCAAGAGATCTCCCTTTAATCCCCTGTCCTGTATGGTCTCTGAGTTCACTGGTGGGTGCTTTTGTGCATGTGTTCATTTCTTTGGAATGTGACCACCCGTGGCATGAATTTTTTACCCATGATATATGTAAATACACATTGCCATACAGAAGGAGTCATTTAAAACACTCCATTTAAAGCCGCATATAAATGTATAATATTTATATATATTTACATTAAGGCACAATTACTAGTCAAAGCTATGGTGACCATCCATGCTCCAACCTGAGATGTGTATCCGCAAACGCTAAGCAGATCATGCTACCAATGGAAAATTCCCAGGGAAATTGCCCACCCACCTGACTCAGCTCCTAGCATACTTCCTGTCTTCTGCATGGAGTAAACCTTCAAAAAAGGTTTTCGACTGATTTCTACACCTTCTCTTTGCCTGGAGGAGGTCCTCCTCTTCTAGCTTCTCTTCCTCAGGTGGTGGTAATAACCTTTCATAGATCTCATAAAAGAATGCTAGAGAAATGCAGATTCCTGACTCCACTTCTAGATTCAGGACGGATTTAGTAACCTGTTTCAAAAATAAACACCATGGTCCTCTGGCTGGTACTCTGAGAAATATCATCATAGGAAAACAATGGTTAAACTACAATGCTTCCCTCCAACAAGGCTCCTACAAGGTAGTTGACATGAGAGAGGTTTTTTTTTTCCACGGATCTAAGAAAACAGAGGAGAGGGATGTGGATAAGTTTTAAAAAACATGAAAAGACACATTAAATATGACTTTATACCCCTGTAGGTCAGTGTATGTGGGGAAGGGGAACAGAAGCTTCAACAATCTATAAAAATGTAGATAATGAATTCTGATGAACCTCACGTATCCTGGCAAAGAAATTTCTTCTCGTATGCTTTAGAATACAATAAGGGATTTAACCTGCTGAATTAACTCAACTGTCTTTTTAAGGATTAAAAAATTTTTTTTAATTTGTTGCAATATTTCTTCTGCTTTTACACTTTGCTATCTTGGCCCTGAGGCCTGGGGGATCCTAGCTCCTCCACCAGGGATTGAATCCATGTCCCCTGCATTGGAAGGTGAAGTCTTAAC
>SJYA01000910.1:805938-907085 GCA_006410615.1 Neotragus moschatus
TTTCCCCCCCATTTATCACATGCTCTATTATGTGATGGTGTTAAAAACATTAGCTATAAATTCCATGGTGTCTACGATATAAGAAATAATAGACACAGTTCCTGTCTCTAAGGTGTTAACAGCTTCATGTATGATTGTGAGCAAAATGTGAGGAAGAATAAAGATGCCTGGTTCTCATCAGATGCCAGGTCCTTCCATCCCCCTTCTCATCTATATCACCAGACAGCTCTCCTCATTCCTTGTGGCTTTCTTTCTCTTTTTAATATTTACATTTATTTTTAATTGGAGTATAATTGCTTGCAATATTGTGTTTCTGTCATACAGCAACATGAATCAGCCATAGGTATATGTGTATCTCTTCTCTCTTGAACCTCCTCCCTGTGGCTTTCTGCTCAAGAGATCTCCCTTTAATCCCCTGTCCTGTATGGTCTCTGAGTTCACTGGTGGGTGCTTTTGTGCATGTGTTCATTTCTTTGGAATGTGACCACCCGTGGCATGAATTTTTTACCCATGATATATGTAAATACACATTGCCATACAGAAGGAGTCATTTAAAACACTCCATTTAAAGCCGCATATAAATGTATAATATTTATATATATTTACATTAAGGCACAATTACTAGTCAAAGCTATGGTGACCATCCATGCTTCAACCTGAGATGTGTATCCGCAAACGCTAAGCAGATCATGCTACCAATGGAAAATTCCCAGGGAAATTGCCCACCCACCTGACTCAGCTCCTAGCATACTTCCTGTCTTCTGCATGGAGTAAACCTTCAAAAAAGGTTTTCGACTGATTTCTACACCTTCTCTTTGCCTGGAGGAGGTCCTCCTCTTCTAGCTTCTCTTCCTCAGGTGGTGGTAATAACCTTTCATAGATCTCATAAAAGAATGCTAGAGAAATGCAGATTCCTGACTCCACTTCTAGATTCAGGACGGATTTAGTAACCTGTTTCAAAAATAAACACCATGGTCCTCTGGCTGGTACTCTGAGAAATATCATCATAGGAAAACAATGGTTAAACTACAATGCTTCCCTCCAACAAGGCTCCTACAAGGTAGTTGACATGAGAGAGGGTTTTTTTTTTCCACGGATCTAAGAAAACAGAGGAGAGGGATGTGGATAAGTTTTAAAAAACATGAAAAGACACATTAAATATGACTTTATACCCCTGTAGGTCAGTGTATGTGGGGAAGGGGAACAGAAGCTTCAACAATCTATAAAAACGTAGATAATGAATTCTGATGAACCTCACGTATCCTGGCAAAGAAATTTCTTCTCGTATGCTTTAGAATACAATAAGGGATTTAACCTGCTGAATTAACTCAACTGTCTTTTTAAGGATTAAAAAATTTTTTTTAATTTGTTGCAATATTTCTTCTGCTTTTACACTTTGCTATCTTGGCCCTGAGGCCTGGGGGATCCTAGCTCCTCCACCAGGGATTGAATCCATGTCCCCTGCATTGGAAGGTGAAGTCTTAACCGCTGGACCACCAGGGAAGTGCCAAGGATGTTATGATGATGAAGAGAAAGCCTGGAGATGATGCCTCTTCAGAACAGGTTAATTTAGCAGGTTAAATTCAGTTGGTAAAATCCCTGGGCCATCAGGTTCTTTCTAACCTTCTTCTCTGCCACCTTATGCTTCTTCTCAGTGTATCTCCCCCAGAGTTACAAGCCCAGTATGATTGTTCCTTGTGGCACTTTCAGGAAAGCTGATGTCTCCAGGAGGAGAGACAGTCTCTTTCCTATGGTCCCAAGCAGACTGCTCTTCTCTCCTCCTGCCAGAGGAATGGAATTGCCCATCAGCTCTGACAAATCAGACTTACCCCCGAGCAAGGAGGGTCACCGTGAACAAACGAAAAGAGGGACTGGATCTACAATAGCAATCAGTAGGCTTTGAGTATTTTACTCTTCCCCATGCCTTTCTCTCTGTCTTTGAGCGCTGGCAAGAAGTGCCCTCTTGACTCCGAAATCAGTTGCACAAGATTTTTCTTTGCCCTGTTTGTCCTACTCTAGTGCATAAAAAGCTTTTGTCTTTGTCAAGCCTTTTCACAGGAGATAGAAGAAGAACAGGCCTCTTTGTAGACTGTACACATTGCAGTTTTACGATTATTATAGAGACGGTCGTAGGTGGTTTTTGCTTTCCCAGCCTGTTTGGAATGTGCGTTTGGTGAATTCAGATCTGAGTTCATTTCATCGTGGACCGAAGGGTGTAAGCTGTTCCTGACGGCCAATTAATGAGTGTGCCACGCTGCCTAAAAACCAGCTGCAACTCATTGGTCATGTCCAAAAGAGATTCCAGAGATGGAGAGGAAATAACTCACAGGAGCTTCTGCCCATATTCTGGAAGCTGACTAAATGTTGACTTTTAACGAGAGTCAACCAAGTACTGCCCGGCTGAACTGAAGGAGAGCAGACCTGACCTGGGCTCTTGTGGGTGTGCTGGGGGCCTTCGGCTGCCTGCGTATAACTACTCTTCGTGGCATGCTGCTCTTCTGCCTCCCTGTCACTTCAGCAGGGGAGTGTACCTATTCGGGGAATGAGTTGTCTCTATAAATGAGATGCTTGTCTCTCTGTAGGACAGTGGGATTCAGGTCTTGGCTCTAGATAATACACGTTTTGAAATGTCTGGGCTTATTGCCAGATCTGTGTGTGTATCTCTGATCTTAGGAGGGCCTGTTGGTGGTAGTAGCTTTTTTTTTTTTTAATAAAGGAAGTATGTTTGTAAAGTGCTATCTTTGATTGTAGTTGCTGTTTTCAGGATGTGGAAGCTGCTTTGGAATCCTCCAGAGGCAGCTCTTTGGCCTTGAGAAATTCTCCTCCAAGGAATTCTATTTACTTTGTCAAGATTTGGAGGTGATGTCTTGGTACCCTACAGAGTTTTAGTCCCTACACACACACACACACACACACACACACACACACACACACAGACAGATGCATACAAAGGAAGTTTAAGGCAGTGGTGGAGAAGAAACTTTAGCACCAGAAAGGCCTTTGAAATCAGGTTAGACCAGTCATGCACAAGCCCTGTGACTTGGTAGCAATTTAAACCTCAATTTCCTAATTTGTCTGATGTGGATACCTCCACTGGGTTGTTGCAGTGATTAAAACTGATTAATGTCTCTAAAATGCATGGCACAATTGCTGGCTGTAAAAACTTCATAAACATTATTTAAAAGCACTAGGCTGGTGGGGGTGGTATAGTAGTAATAGTAACAGCAAAGGCAGCAGCAGTAGCAGCCCTCCTGGCTTGTGATTCAAATTGTTCAGCATCAAAGAACTGGTTTTCACAATGGTGAATGATTACCGGATTGTCTGTGATATAAATTTAAAACCCCTCATCTCTGATTTGCCAATGTGTTACCTCTGTGGCCTTCAAGATTCCGGTTTCAGAGGCACAGGAATATGCATGGCAACCAGAATAGGATTTTGTATGTGCTTTGTTCACTGAATTTGCACAGGACAATGGCAATTTCCTTTGTATTGTGTGATGCAAAGTTCATTGGCATACATTTTACAAAGATGTTATCTAGCCCGATTTCCTTCGTTCAGCTCTCTCCTGGCTATTTAAAGCACTTGATTTGTGGATAGAGATGTCCTCCCCCGACATTTTTATAAGGCCAAAAAAAAAAAAAAAAAAAAGAATGGAACAAAAGATTTACAGAGAGGAGCAAAGAACACATGTAGTCATAATATTAACAAGTAACCATTACTTAATGGTTAAACAGCTTAATAATAGTGGCTTGCAAGTTGCATCTGATCCCCAGATCCCGTTTGTTGAATGGATCCAGCTTTATGGACAGTAAAGCTACATGTGTTAGGCATGTATGAGAACTCCCTGTAGCTTTTCTTTTTTGTAATATTACTGTAATATGATGCTGCATCCAGAATGCAGCACCTAAAGCATTTAACTGCACCCCTGCAAGATGTCACAGCTTAAAGTACTTCCCCTTTTCTCCTGTCTTCAAAACACCCTGGGCTGCTGGGAAAGAGAGCCAGGTTTTAAAATGTACTATTGTCAGGGATTTCTTTTGAGAGGAACCTATATTTTATTAAATTTGATTAATGACTACCAATGAAGCAGGGCAAAGGCTAATACAGTTTTGCCAAGAGAACGCACTGGTCATAGCAAACACCCTCTTCCAACAACACAAGAGAAGACTCTACACATGGATATCACCAGATGGCCAACACCGAAATCAGATTGATTATATTCTTTCTTTGTAGCCAAAGACGGAGAAGCTCTAAACAGTTAGCAAAAACAAGACCGGAAACTGACTGCGGCTCAGATCATGAACTCCTTATTGCCAAATTCAGACTTGAAGAAAGTGGAGAAAAACCACTAGACCATTCAGGTATGACCTAAATGAAATCTCTTATGATTTTACAGTGGAAGTGAGAAATTTAAGGGACTAGATCTGATAGACAGAATGCCTGAAGAATTATGGACAGAGGTTTGTGACATTGTGCGGGAGACAGGGAGCAAGACCATCCCCAAGTAAAAGAAATGCAAAAAAGCTAACTGGCTGTCTGAGGAGGCCTTACAACTAGCTGTGAAAAGAAGAGAAGCAAAAAGCAAAGGAGAAAAGGAAAGATATACCTGTTTGAATGCAGAGTTCCAAATAATAGCAAGGAGAGATAAGAAAGCCTTCCTCAGTGATCAGTGCAAAGAAACAGAGGAAAATAATAGAATGGGAAAGACTAGAGATCTCTTGAAGAAAATTAGAAATACCAAGGGAACATTTCATGCAAAGATGGGCTTGATAAAGGACAAAAATGGTAGGGAAGCAGAAGCAGAAGATATTAAGAAGAGGTGGCAAGAATACACAGAAGAACTGTACAAAAAAGATCTTCAAGACTCAGATAATCACGATGGTGTAATCACTCACCTAGAGACAGACATCTTGGAATGTGAAGTCAGGTGGGCCTTAGGAAGCATCACTATGAACAAAGCTAGTGGAGGTGATGGAATTCTAGTTGAGCTATTTCAAATCCTGAAAGATGATGCTGTGAAAGTGCTGCACTCAGTATGCCAGCAAATTTGGAAAACTCAGCAGTGGTCACGGGACTAGAAAAGGTCAGTTTTCATTGCAATGCCAAAGAATGCTCAAACTACTGTACAATTGTAGTCATCTCACATGCTAGTAAAGTACTGCTCAAAATTCTCTAAGCCAGGCTTCAGCAATACATGAACTGTGAACTTCCAGATGTTCAGCTGGTTTTAGAAAAGGCAGAGGAACCAGAGATCAAATTGCCAACATCCGCTGGATCATGGAAAAAGCAACAGAGTTCCAGAAAAATGTTTATTTCTGCTTTATTGACTATGCCAAAGCCTTTGAATGTGTGGATCACAATAAACTGTGGGAAATTCTTCAAGAGATGGGAATACCAGGCAACCTGACCTGTCTCCTGAGAAATCTGTATGCAGGTCAGGAAGCAACAGTTAGAACTGGACGTGGAACAAAAGACTGGTTCCAAATAGGAAAAGGAGTACATTAAGGCTGTATATTGTCACCCTGCTTATTTAACTTCTATGCAGAGTACATCATGAGAAACGCTGGGCTGGAAGAAGCACAAGGTGGANCGCTGTCTCTTGGACGCGGGGTGGTTCCTCTCGGCCACGCTCAAGTGAGCCGGCTCCGCAGCCGCCTGCACTCAAGTGAGATGCACAAACTTGTTTAGGCCCAGTCACAGTGCAAAGCTAGCAGATTGAAAACTGCCTGGGTCTTGGGCCAGCTTGCCAGCACTGTCTCAGTATGTCCCCCAGCCCATACCCAGCTGCTGTTTCAGCACTCTGGCTCCAGCGCTGCTCCCCACTGAGCCAGAATCTGCCATTGCCAACTTAAAAGCACACACTTGGAGGGAACAGATATAGCTTAGACCCGGGCCCTGCCTCTGACCTGGGGAGTGGCAGCCATTGCCCGCCTGTGCTTTTGTGTATGCACTGTGGAGGGAGCTAGGCTAGATAGGCTAGATAGCCTAGCTAGCTAGGCTAGACCTTCACCAACCAGAGCATGCATCCCTGAGCATGCTTGGAAGTTAGAGGAATTTGCCTAACAAAGACCTCCATCTCTGAATGAAGTCCCTGTGCACATTTGAGAGGTGACAGGGCCAGCTAACCTGGCCTATAGCCCAGCCATGCACACTGGATAAAAGTGGAAGCTGCACAGAAGTGCAACCCTAAGCCTTCAGGCCCTGGCCAGGTAACAAACCAAGGAGGAGACTTGCATCACATCAGAGAGAAACCCAACTCTCCCAGAGGGAACCACAGAAGACCACAGGTTTGCCAAATCAACCTTGAGGAAAAAAAGAAAAAATCTGGAGAGAGAACCTTCTAAGATTTCATGTTGATGTTGTTTAGTTACTAAGTTGTGTCCAGCTCTTTTGTGACCACNCATCAGAGAGAAACCCAACTCTCCCAGAGGGAACCACAGAAGACCACAGGTTTGCCAAATCAACCTTGAGGAAAAAAAGAAAAAATCTGGAGAGAGAACCTTCTAAGATTTCATGTTGATGTTGTTTAGTTACTAAGTTGTGTCCAGCTCTTTTGTGACCACATGGACTATAGCCCACCAGGCTCCTCTGTCCATGGGATTTCCCAGGCAAGAATACTGGAGTGGGTTGCCATTTCCTTCTCCAAGGGAACTTCTTGATTCAAGTATGAAACCCGCATTTCCTGCATTAGCAGGTGGGTTCTTTACCATGGAGCTACCAAGTAAGCCCTCCAAGATTTCACACTATGGTAATTAAACATCGTGGGACCTGCACTAAAATAGACACATATATCAGTGGAACAAAAGAGAGCCTAGAAGTAAACCAGTGCACCTATGGCTAATTGATCTATGACAAAGAGGCAAGAATATACAATTTGCAAAGGGCAGTCTTTTCAAAAACTGGATGGCTGTATGGAAATCAATGAGATTAGAACATTCATTCACACCATATACAAGACTAAAGTTAAAATGGTTTAAAGACCTAAATTCAAAACACAACAAAACTCCTAGAAGACAACAATAAAGGCAGAACACGGTTTGACATAAATCATAGCAATGTATTTTTGATGTCTCCCAAGGTAAATAAATTGGAGAAGGCAATGGCAACCCACTCCAGTGTTCTTGCCTGGAGAATCCCAGGGATGGGGGAGCCTGGTGGGCTGCCGTCTATGGGGTTGTACAGAGTCGGACACGACTGAAGCAACTTAGCAGCAGTAGCAGCAAGGTAAATAAATAAAAGCCAAAAAGCCAAAGGAGACCTAAATAAAGCTAAAAGCTTTTGCACAGCAAAGGAAGCCATCAACAAAATGAAAAGACAACCTGCAGAATGGGAGAAAATATTTTCAATGATATGATCAACAAAGGATTAATACCCAAAATATATAAATAGCTCATATAACTTGACATCAAGTGAATAGTTAACCCAATCAAGAAACACACACCAGATCTGAATAGATATTTTTCAAAGGAATACGTAGAGGTAAGTAAAAGGCAAATGAAAAAGTGTTCAATGTTTCTAATATTAGAGAAATGAGAACAGTAATGAGATATCACCTCACACCTGTCAGAATGGCTATCATTACAATGTCTACAAATAACAAGTGTTCAAGAGGATGTGAAAGAAAAGGGAACCTTGTACATTGTTGGCAGGAGTGGAAATTAGTGCTGCCACTATGGAAAATATGAAGGTTCCTCAAAAAGCTAAAATTACCACATAGTCTACCAATTCCACTCCTCCCATATATATCTGGAAAGAACAAAAACACTAAAACACAAAGTCAACAAGAAACATGCACCCCAATGTCCATAGCAACACTATCTGCAATAGCCTGGACATGGAAACAACCCATGTGCTCATCAATAAATGAATGGTTAAAGAAGGTATGGAACATTAATCATTAAAAAAAGAATGGAATTCTGCCATTTGCAGCAGTGTGGATGGACCTAGAGATTATTATGCTTAGTGAAATAATTGAGGCAGAGAAAGACAAATAGTCTATATTCTCATTTAAATGTGGAATCAACAAAATTAAATGAATGAGTATAACAAAATAGGAACAGATACAGAGAAGAAAGCAGTGGTTACCAGTAGGGAGAGGAATATGGACGGGTAAGATATAGGGAGGGTATTAAGGGTTACAACCTACTGGGTATAAAATAATATAGAAGGAAATAATGTATAATATGACAAATATAGCCAATATTCTATAGTAACATTTAATGGAGTATAATATAAAGACATTAAATTGCTATGCTGTACATCTGACTCCTATGCTGCTGCTGCTGCTGCTGCTAAGTCACTTCAGTTGTGTCTGACTCTGTGCGACCCCACAGACGGCAGCCCACCAGGCTCCCCCATCCCTGGGATTCTCCAGGCAAGAGTACTGGAGTGGGTTGCCAATTCCTTCTCCAATGCATGAAAGTGAAAAGTGAAATATAACATTGAAAATCAATTATACTTCAACTTAAAGGGAATAACAATGCATCTGTCTAAATATGTAATTAAAATCCTCTTAAATATTTACCCTTAATAAACACCTGTTTGAGAGGCATCTACCATATACTAAATAAGCATGTATGGTGATAAACAATCAGGGAAGTTCCAACCTACTGTGTAACACAGTTATTATGGAACAATCTAAATGGGAAAAGAATTTGAAAAAGACTAGATACAGGTATATGTATCACTGAATCACTTTGGTGTATATCTGAAATTATCATAACATTGTTAATCAAGCTCTAATATATAGTAAAAAATTAAAATCAAATGGACATGCTGAAGTCTTAGTCTATATATATGTTGGTTATAATTCAGTTCAGACGTTGCAAATTTAAGAAGGTTATGACAGTTTTATAGTTTTTCCTTTTCTATTCTTAATAATATGTTTACAGAAATTTTTTAATAACAAAAGCATTAAACAGGAAACATCAAGAACAACCATGTTAGAATTTAACATATCAATAAAGTAAATGACAAATTATAATATGTATATGTCCTTTGGTCCATTTTTACTGGATACATAATTTGCCATCATCTGATCAAATTCCTGTTCAGTATTCTAAGTTACTTGAAAAGCAGATTAATATATTAATCTTACTAAAGGAAATAATGCATTAATTATATCTACTTTTACTCTTTCAATCAAAATAAAGACTACATGCATAGTAAATTATATGGAAGAAAAAGGCTGGTGAATAAAATACCAAAACCTTGTTGCTTAGATTGTCATATATTTAAAAAGCAACAAAATTATAAAAATAAACCACTTCTTTCTTTAAATATAAAATGCAAGAGCTCAAAAATCAGCTGTTTCCTCCTTTTGATGCTAAAACATTAAGCAAAATTTCCACTTTCCTTTCTATAAACATTTGGCTCAGAAACCAAAAGCAATGTGTTATTTAGAAATGTACAGGTTGACATTATGGTAATATTACACAAAGTAAATTAACTATCATTCCTAACTTAGCCAATTGTGTTGTTATTGTTTTTCAGTGGTGTCTGATTCTTTGCAACCCCATGGACTGCAGCACACCAGGCTTCCCTGCCCTCCACTGTCTCCTGAAATTTGCTCAAACTCATGTCCATTGCATTGGTGATGCCATCCAACCATCTCATCTTCTGTCACCATCTTCTCCTCCTGTCCTCAATCTTTGCCAGCATCAGGGCCTTTTCCAATGAGGCAGATCTTCGCATCAGGTGGCCAAAGTATGGGGGGTTTCAGCTTCATCATCAGCCCTTCCAATGAATATTCAGGGTTGATGTCCTTTAGGATTGACTGGTTTGATCTCCTTGCAGTCCAAGGGACTCCCAAGAGTCTTCTCCAGCACCACAATTTGAAAGCATAAATTTTTTGGCCCTCAGTCTTCTTTATGGTCCAACTCACCTCCATAACATGACTACTGGGAAAAACATAACTTTGACTATACAGACCTTTGCCAGCAAAGTAATGTCTCTGCTTTTCAATATTCTATCTAGGTTGGTCATAACTTTCCTTCCAAGGAGTAAGCGTCTTTTAATTTCATGGCTGCAGTCACCATCTGCAGTGATTTTGGAGCCCAAGAAAATAAAGTGTCTCACTGTTTCCACTGTTTCCCCATCTATTTGCCATGAAGTGATGGGACCGATTCCATGATCTTTGTTTTGTGAATGTTGAGCTTTAAGCCAGCTTTTTCACTCTCCTCTTTCACTTTCATCAAGAGCCTCTTTAGTTTCTCTTCACTTTCTGCCATTAGGGTGGTATCATCTGCATAACTTAGATTGTTGATATTTCTCCCAGAAATCTTTATTCCAGCTTGTAACTCATCTAGCCTGGCATTTCACATGATGTACTCTGCATTTCTGGGGCTCCAAAATCACTGCAGATGGTGACTGCAGCCATGAAATTAAAAGACACTGACTCCTTGGAAGAAAAGTTATGACCAACCTAGACAGCATATTAAAAAGCAGAGACATCACTTTGCCAACAAAGGTCTGTCTAGTCAAGACTATGGTTTTTCCAGTAGTCATGTATGGATGTGAGAGTTGGACTATAAAGAAAGCTGAGCGCCAAAGAATTGATGCTTTTGAACTGTGGTGTTGGAGAAGACTCTTGAGAGTNCTTGGAAGGAAAGTTATGACCAACCTAGTCAGCATATTAAAAAGCAGAGACATTACTTTGCCAACAAAGGTCTGTCTAGTCAAGGCTATGGTTTTTCCAGTAGTCATGTATGGATGTGAGAGTTGGACTATAAAGAAAGCTGAGCGCCAACGAATTGATGCTTTTGAACTGTGGTGTTGGAGAAGACTCTTGAGAGTCCCTTGGACTGCAATTAGATCCAGCCAGTCTACCCTAAAGGAGATCAGTCCTGAGTGTTCATTGGAAGGACTGATGTTGAAGCTGAAACTCCAATACTCTGGCCACCTGATGTGAAGAGCTGACTCATTTGAAAAGACTCTAATGCTGGGGAAGATTGAGGGCAGGAGGAGAAGGGGACAACAGAGGATGAGATGGTTGGATGGCATCACCGACTCAATGGACATGAGTTTGGGTAAACTCCAGGAGTCGGTGACGGAGTGGGAGCCCTGGTGTGCTACAGTCCATGGGATCGCAAAGAGTCGGACATGACTGAGCGACTGAACTGAACCGAACCAATTAGGCTGCAGGATTAAAAAAAAAAAAGCATTTTCTTCAAAAATTACCTCCCTCTAATAATAACTTTCAGCAAGTTATGAAATTAGAATTTCAATAAAAGCAAGCTTAATTCTCCTTTTTCAAAGTTGCTTACAACCTCCATCTAGAATGCTTAGGCTGTTAGAGAGTCAGGAGATAGACTTCTCTTTAAGATACAACAGCATTTATTCACATTATGTCTGCATGAGTGTTGCAGTCAGAAAAAAGCCCAAATCAATCAGATGCCCTTAGGCTATAATGATCATGTATATCACATTGCTGTTATGCAGTTATTTCCATCACAGAGATTTCATTTATTCAACAAAATTTCCAGTAGCTTACTTTGGGCTAAGCTATTCCTGGGTCAGGAAGATCCCCTGGAGAGGGGATAGGCTACCCATTCCAGTAGTCTTGGGCTTCCCTTGTGGCTCAGCTGGTAAAGAATCTGCCTATAATGTGGGAGACCTGGGTTTGCTCCCTGGGTTGGGAAGATACCCTGGAGAAGGGAAAGGCCAGCCACTCCAGTATTCTGGCCTGGAGAATTTCGTGAACTGTATAGTACATGGGGATGCAGAGACATGACTGAGAGACTTTCACTTTCTCTTTCTACTTTGAACTACGATGACTACCAGACTATTCTCAAACAACTGTTAAGCAAGCATCCAAAAGATGACGTTCGACTACATGTTGACTTCTCAGCAATGCTTTTAATGGTTCTAATAATTGATAACATTCCCTGTATAAATACAATCTTAAAATCAAGATCAGTTTCCAACCCACTGTTTGACATCAACAGAATGCGGAGCTGATGTGCAAGTGTGGCTATGTGCACAATCTAATTTTCCTAACATTTGTCCCCTCAAAGACTCAACAACTACAGTACCTTCAGGATGCTAAGCTGTGCACACTCTTGAGAGGTCCCTGCTACTAGCCAGCAGTCAAGCCTCCGCTTCTAGCTGTGGGGACAGGGGTAAATGAAAGCGGAATTCTACAGTACTACTTATGCTGAAAGGACAAACATTAAGGAAAGCCTAAGAAAGATGTCCAGCCCGGTATTGTGTCTGGTCAGTGTGCATCATCTTCTGATAAAGGTGACAATAATAAAGGAACAAGCTTCTGTGGAGCTCTGCAAAGGTCTTTCCTATATATCACTATGTTTTTGAGGACTGATCAGTGGACCTTGGGTCCCAAAGGTAACCCACGCAGCTAATAATGGATGAAACAGACACTGAAATCTATGCTATTCTATTCCAAAAGGCACACTTTGCCTCCAGGTTATATAGTACAGAAGTATAATGATGACAAAGTATTTGTACAAATAGAATTCATTTCCCAAAATATCCTGGCCCCAATTCTCAAAGGGGTGAGGGATGTCCCTCTGTCACATCCCGAGAACAGACTTAGCCCCCAGGGGACAGAATCACAGGGAATAAACCGGCATGTTGGTGTCTGAGATGTGTGCTGAGGATGCCAAAACCCCAGATGTTTTGAAGGGCAGTGGCAAAGAAAAGTTCATTATTGACTGTAGCTGTTACAACAACTGTTTTTTAAGAAGTGAGGAAACTGTTGGAGGAGATGGCTGCTTTAGGATTCTACAGTCAGTAGTCTTGTCACAGAGCCCAGAGTCTGGTGGATGCACAGATTTCTTCCGATTTCACGAGAAAGTGGTTGCTTTCATGTTCGGAGCACGTAAACATGGAACAGGGCACCACCAGTCTGGTGGGGAACACAACCACTCCTGCATAGCTCTCTTCTGTACCACCATATAACTATCCCCAGTCTCAGCAAGCACTGTGCTTGGTCCTACACCCACAGCGATGTTTGCTGAACTGAATCTACCCTTCTACTTACCTACTGAGCTTGTTTACCCATCCTTTCTTTTTGTTCCTTCAACACTCATTCACTGAGTGCCTTCTAGGACTAGGGTGGTGCATCGTTTGTTTCATACTCAAGAAATGAGAAAGGAAGAAAGGATGAAAGAACATGACCTTTGCCACTTAACAAGTCTAGTGATGCTTATGCCAATAACTTAATGTCTTCAAGAAACACCTGGAATTTTATCCAGTGCATTTACATGTGTAGCCAGAGACACACACACCATATCCAACAGCCAGATTTTCATAGACGACATTATCAAAATTTCAAGTTAAGAATTTAGAGGAGAATTAATATTCAACTGTCTGGAGAATTAACCCTTTCTGAGAGTCCAAAGATTAGCTGAACTTTTATAGTCTCTGATTTTGACTGCAGCTCTCACTTTCTTCTGGGAAAGAGTCGGGCAGTAACAATGAATGTGACTCTTCAGTGAAATTTACTAAGTCTCTTGCTTCACACTTCTTAGGAAGAAAACGGAGACTTCTGGCAGTCAAAAACCTGGACCACGAAGCCAAACTGTGCCACAAACTGAAGGACAGAGGTAAGTCTTTACACCAGCTAAATTTATTAGTTTAAGCTATATAAACAACTCCAATGTCTTGGACTTGGTAAATATTCCAGTTCTCCATTGGTTGCAGTGATTTGGTTTCTCATCACCAAGAGGTCCACCCATTCAGAATTTTTAGGAGGAAAAGAATACAAATGCCTGATCAGCAATATATATGCTGAAACTACTGTGCATATTTGGACACACAAAGGTTTGTATATGTATCAGTCTGCCTACACACGTGTGTGCACATACATACATATCTATAAACTTTGTTAGCTCCTGGATTTCATTCTTGTTGTGCTTGATAAACAAAGAAGTTATAACCATATAAAGGATATTTATAGGAGCGAGAACCTCTTAAGTCTTTCAACATTGGATCGCTTTACGTGGTTGTAAGATGATGGTTTCAGGAGGGAGTAAAGAAGGAAATTCCAAAATGTGAATGGTATTTAAACCTCTTAAATTTTTTTCTTCAAAGGCAAAGAAAAAAAATAAAATTAAGTTTTCCTTATTCTACAAGATGGCACACAGAAGGGCTGCTGGGCAGCAAAATAACCAAAAGGAGTATAAAGATCTAGTGACTTGAATCCCTTTCATGAAATATGTGAGTTAAAAAAATCCAATAACCATAAAACAACTTTGCTTTGATGCTGAACAAAACACAAGCTTGAAATTTAGTGCTGCTGAGCAAACGAATGAAAAATACAGATGTCTTTACCTTCAGTTCAACTCAGATTCGTCATCTGAACAGTTCCACGCCTAACTCTTTGTACAACTGACTAAATGTATCACAGCGTTAGTTAACAGCAAAGGTTTAAAGCAAAACTTAAAAGCACATATTTGCCTTCTTAAAAAAAAAATCAATGAGTTAGTAAATTCAGCTCTGCCATAGCCCTCTCTTGTCCTCCATGAATTCAAACCTTAAAATAACCCATAAAAGTGAAACACGCTATGTCTTTTGCTGGTGAATTATTCCAGTCTAATGTTTTCAAATTAACTAAGATGCTGTTTTATTTAAAATGGAGGACTTCTATGCTATTTTAATTTTCCAAGTCAGCACATAATACCAATTTCCCTGAAGGTCAAAAACAATATATTAAGGAAATACCACCTGCTACTTAGAGCTTCCATAGGAAATTTGCATTTCCACTTTGTAATGTATTATTTAGGGGAGGAAATGACAACCTACTTCATGGTCTCCCATGTGCTTCATGGTCTCCCAAAGCACAGTCTCCCATCCCTGCAAAGCGGGAGACAAAAAGGAAGAAGTCCAGTGTCCTTTTTCCCACTGACTCTCTATGGAAATTAAAAATTCAGTAGGCGAAAGCAAAAAACCATGTGCTGAAAGATGTCAGGCCCACCCAAACTCTCTCTTCTGTTTCTGTTAAAGCCAGGCTTGCTTTGCCAGCCCACTTGAATGGGGCTAGTTCTGCAGAGGGGGAGGGGATGGGCCCTGGGCACATTTTTCAGTCTTTTGTAAACAATTCTTGAAGGAATAAGGTGGTGGTCATGGCTGTGCCCTTCAAATGGCCTCTGAGAGTGAGAGGGAGCACATGCAGAAGGTCTCAGAGCGCAACAGATCTTTTCTACAGTGTTATTTACAAGCCAAACAAGGTTGAAGATAGATTACTTCCTACTGTCCAGCTCAGAGAGAAAAAGCATTTTGCTTAGGTACATGATATGCATTACAGAACAAAGACACTGCAGAAAGTATCTCCTATTTTATTGGTCACATTGTGAGGCATATGGGATCCTAGTTCCTGGACCAGGGATCGAACCAGAGTCCTAACCACTGGACCGCCAGGGAAGTCTCAAAAGCATCTCCACTTATAAGCATTCAGATATACTGAGGTGTCCAATATATTTTACTCTGAAAGTACTTCATAACTTTTCAGCTTTTCTTGAGGTTACCATTTCTTTCCTCTTCCCTCTCATTCTTTTCTGTCTTTTACGACTTCCCTCCCTATATGGTTCTTATCATCATTTACAAAATCCTGCTATTCCCTGCCATGTACCCCATACTTATGTGTATGGTAGTTAAAGAAATCTATATCTTGCTGCATTAGACAAATTTGTTAAATGGATGCATCAGTGATTGGATCTGGGTAAGGGCAAACAACTGGCTTGATCAATTGTTTTTCCCTACTGAGTTTTCTATCCTCTTTAAAGTTCAGAGTTATTTTCAGTTGAATTTAGCTAAAATTGAGTAAAGGGTATTCTTTGAAGTTACTGATGTACGGTACTTGAAGAACTGATGAAGGGGATGAGGATTCTGTCTTGGGGATGCGTACATAGCATAGGGACAAATAAGTCTCTCTCTTCCATGAGCGCAAACCAGGAAATACTGGCTTCTAACTCATTTCTAGCTTCTAACTGGGTATGAGATCTTGGATCAGTCTCTTGAATGTCCTAGATTTCCACTGTCTCCATCTTAAATGTCAAATGTCACAATTCTATAAAACAAAGAACTGCTCATGTCTTTGTCTTCTTTGAAGCTGAAATAATGACCATGTTGGTCTATAACCCCAGCACTTAAAAGTGAAGGAATATCTTTTCCAGTGTGGTTAATACATCTGGCAGCACAAAGGAACCCCTAACAGAGGTAGAATGATAAGTCAAAAGGTAGACGGTTTCTGGTGAAGGAGCAATTCATCTTTTCAGAAAGTTGTGATTCCTTCTTAGAGCCTAGCATGATTGTGGATTGCAGCTCAGAGAATTGCATTTCAGAAAATGCTCTTGGTTTTCCTACCACGAAGGGAAAACATTCAGTTCCTACAAGTAAAGCAATTAATAGGCACCTGTGAGCATCCTGCTTGGAGAAAGAAAAGGGCCATTTTGTGCAAACCATGCAGGGCTGAAACTCAGGCTAGTTTGAAAATGGTGTTAAGTTGTGCTTTTCAAATGAGTGATAAAACTCTCATGTGTTGAAAGAAGGCTACAAAACACTGCAACTCTTCCCTTTACCAAAAAAGAAGAAGGAGAAGGAAAACTAGGCCTTTGCCTAGAAGGATGCCATAGCACACTCTCCCCTCAGACACTTCAGCAGCAAGAAGAACCCTGTGTATCTCACAGTCAACCAGGATCCACAGAGCCAGGAAGATGATTAAATACAAGGACACTCTTTTTTTCTTTTGTTGAATGAACAAAGGGATGCTTCTAGAATTGGAGGTTGCATTTTTCTTGCCACACAGCTCCCTGGGAGCTGCGTGTGTGTTGGGAAACAGCTGAAGGGGAGCCTCTTGCTGAACGTTTCGTGGGACAAGGGGGGCATTTCAGAGCTTCCTGCTGCTGCTGGTGATCCTGCTAACCTTGCCTTCATGATCTCAGAAGTGAACGAGACTGTAAACCGGCTTCTGAACTGATCGAATGCAGGTTTAAAGGGCAAAAGAAAACAGTAGTTGTCTAAAGATTGAAAAAAAAAAAAGTGAAAGAACACAGGATTTTAAAAGAAAATTGCTGAACATCAAAGTTGTTTTATTTTCATGTTTAATCAACATACATGTTGATGTACACAGCATTCAGGCTGAAATAGAA
This sequence comes from Neotragus moschatus, assembly GCA_006410615.1. Lineage (NCBI taxonomy): Eukaryota > Metazoa > Chordata > Mammalia > Artiodactyla > Bovidae > Neotragus > Neotragus moschatus. Next base: position 823,047 of record SJYA01000910.1, read on the forward strand.
CTTCACTGCACTGCTGTGCTCAGGGGGAAAATATTACTTTAAAAACTCAACTTTGTAAACTGGCCTGAAACCCTCCGATCCACCCCTCTTCCTCCCAGGAATTAATTCCACAAAGTTAAACACATAATTTGTAAAACTACTAAGAAGTACACTTCTGATTCCTCAGTAACTGAGAGTAGTTGGCCAGATACAGAAAAATCTTCACCCGGAGTAGAAGCCCCACACTGTTCAGAAAACGACTCCTTGACTTTCACCACTGCTGAAACTGATTGAAGGCTCAAACCCCCGTGGGCGCCACTGTGCTCGTTTCCACACACGGCTTTCAGGGGTGGAGTTCACACTGGTTCAAAAATCAGTGGCGGCCCTAATAAATGCAGTGATGTCACGGGAATGTTGACTGCCTTGGGTCTGTGTCCCTGCAAGCAGACGCTTTGACTCACTTTGCTCTAAGCAGGTGTGTAATGAGAAGAGAGGCGGTGTTGATAAGAGAACCCTGGGAGTTGGTAATATATTATCCTCTGTAATTTCTTCCCAAAGTAGACTCAATGGAAAGAGGATGCATAATATACCCCCTTCTCAAAGGAAGCATTCCCCAATACAACAGAAGCAGTCATTCTAAAAACAGCTTTATGGCTCTTCAGTCATAGCTCTATTTTCTCCCCTTTCACAACTTCCTTCCTTCTGCTATGTGAGGAGGCATGGGTGGACATGACGCATTCTCACCCCTGAACACGCCACCGAAAATGCCCCCCAGGCCTGCAGCCTCCCACTCACTGAAAATTTGAATCACTATTTGAGGTGACTTAACCTGAGAACTTTCAAATGCTTTTGATTTAATTTCACTTTTTTGCTCCAAATCTGATGGTGAAGAACCATTTATCAGCTTCGGGTGAAATTCAGTTCAAGGAGCAATTACTAAGTGCTCAACTATGAAGCCTTGTGTGGGACTCAAAGACAAAAAAAGGGCCCATGAAATAAGATGAGCTGCAAGCAGTGCACTTCCCTAAAGATAAAGATGGCCCGAGGAACAGAACAGAGCTCTGGCATCCAGAGAGCTGATTATCCAGCCTAATCACACCCCTAATTGCAAGTCGGATTACTTTCCAAGGTCTCGGAAATGAAATTTCCCTGCTCTACCTGTGATGTTTTCTTTAGCTATACTTCATAAGCTGGAGGACGATTTCTTCCTGCTCATTGGAGCCAATCAAATCCTCATTAGAATAGAAGCAGTCCAACAGCTGAGTTGCGTGTCAAATTTTTTCATATTTGGAAGAGGTTTCCCCTTCAGTGAAAAAAGGTATTAAGTGGTGGTAAGATTCGCAGGCTATCACTTGGGCAACAGAAGTCTACAACCTAACATGTAGCACATTTCTAACAGAAATGATAGAAAGCAATACTTTTGAGCTATTCGTGATTAATTGAAAGAGTTAAGCAAAAGTTCCTAAGAAAGAATCCTGAAATTCGTCTTGGAACCTGACATTCGAGGGATAACCAGGTTTTAATAAAAGACAGTGGATGGAAACTTTTGAGGAGGGTCTGAATGGGAGCTTCTAGGCATTTTCAAGGGTTGGAGATTAATGGCATTCTTTCTTTATTCTATTAAATTTTAACCTCAAAACATATGGTTGCTCTTTTTCTTCTTTGATACATGTATTGCCTGGGCCACTCTAGCAATATGACAAAATGGTAGAAGAGACATGGGAGAGAGTGAGAAGCCATCCTCTGAATGAACTTGGAAGAGACGGAAGAGAGAGAAAAGGGAAAGTAAACCGATTACTTGTGTGCATGAAAAAATATATATGAGGACATTACCTTGAGATGTGAAGAACCTTTGAACCACACACTATTCTAGTGCACAGCAAAGTACTCTTCAGGAGACCTCACAGATATTGTTACTTCGAGTGACCTTCAAGGGGTGTGTGTGTGTGTGTGTGTGTGTGTGTGTGTGTGTGTGTGTGTTTTGGGAGGCTGAGCCAAGACAGAGAACAACTGCATCTGTAACCACAAGCCATTTACAAAATTTGAGTACCTGCCTTACATCCAATCTACAGCCCAGAAATTAACATGTTGGAGAAGTTGGAGAGTATCTTCAGAGACAACAAAGAGAACAATGAGGTCAGAGTCAGGTTAGATGAAGTATGAAAATAATTTTATTTGATTTGAAGTGAAGGATCTAAAGCCTCTCGCTTCAGTAACACTTATAACACTTAGGAGAGTAGGAACTGGGCAAAGCTTTTCCCCAAACAAACCATGACAAAAGGAACAGGAGAAATTTTAGTTACTATCAAGTAGTTCTTTCCCAGGCAGGCTGAGGCTGCCACTGGGGAAAGACTTCTTAGGGGTGTGAAACTCTGGCCTCTCTGATCAGACAGCCTCCAGAGCTCCCGTTTGATGCCATAAAACGGCACTTCTCTTGGTGTCCTAACACTTATTCTCAGTTCTCCCTGGCTCTGGGAACCTACGGAGCTTAAGACATTCACTAGACAAGTCACACAGTCTTCAGTCTCATAACACATCTTGTTTGCCTAGTTCAGGGCTAGGAGCTGGCACCGGGAGCCCACCACGGTACCAGCTTATTCCTTGAAAGCAAGGAACTGAGGGTGACCCGTCTAATACAGTGAAGCCCGTTGTGGGTGACAAGTTTTCCTTCATCAAAGAACCCTTCCTCCCACACACAGTCTTGGAACATCAGTCTGTATAAATGATAAGGACAGAGGTGCTCTGGTTGGGGAGGAAGCACCCAGAATCTTGTCCTCTTATTTCCCGAGGAGCTTTCCTATAAATACGGCTGTAGGGAATTTTTCGTTCTCTTTTACTGAACCCAGATTTATAATTAAGTCAGCCAGAGGAGCAAGCCACCCTTCTTCGGGGCACACCAGTTACTGGGGAGGAGCAGTTTCCCCTTGATCCATAGCTATGGTCAGACCTTTCCCAAGCCCATGTGGTTAGCAAGAGGAGAACTGGATCTAAAATACACATTCTGCAAAATCTTTTACGTTTTGCTTGTGTTTTTCCCTTTTCTATATCATTTCCTATTATATTTTAGTAGACCCTTGATGTTTTTGAGGATTTGGCAAACCCCCAAATTCAGTCTCTAAATTTGGGAATCCAGGAAATATTGTGTTCAGGTTTGGAGATTCCTCCTAAATCTGGATTCCTATTGAGAGGCAAGCCTTTCCTGTGGGAGAGGTGAGCTCCCTTTCTAACTTTTACCCAGGAGTAATCCCTCACACGATGGTTATTTTCTCAAAGAAACTGAAACAACTGCTTAGTCTTCCTAAAGAGAATGACTAGGATTCCTTTGTGGCTCAGATGGTAATGAACATGCCTACAATGCAGGAGCTTTGGGTTCAATTCGAGTCACGAAGATCCCTGGGAGAAGGGAATGGCAACCCACTCCAGTATTCTTGCCTGGAGAATTCCATGGACAGAGAAGCCTGGCGGGCCACAGTCCATGGAGTCACAAAGAGCTGAACATGACTGAACAACTAACACTTTAAAAGAGAACGACTACGTAAACTCCAAGTAGGGAATAACCAGGTCGCACTGCTATGGAGCTGTTGGCAACGTATTGGCTCCCTTCATCCAGAGACTGAGTGGTTTTCTCCCAAACACCAGCTTCCAGGAGCCAGAATTTAACTCTGTGCCTAAGAAAAATGGCAGACCACTCAGTATCATGGATCTCACAGACCACCTTTGGTCACAGAAAACTCGGGTTGTCTGAGGTCCATTGTGTTCCTTTTACAAGCTGATTAAAGTAAAACAGGATCATGTTAAATAAGGCCATAAATAAACAGAGCAGATCTGAACACCACCCAGTGAAATTTTTTGGTCCTATGCTGTCATTTATATACGTATTCTACCACTTATTTGATTTTACGGCATGTCTTTCACTGGTGTTGATGAAGTCTCAGACATTTTAATTCTCATCAATTTAACGGAAAGTAACAAAACATGTCACACCTTTCCACATTGGTCTCTGTCTTTCCAGGGTTGGGAAAACAGCTAATTCACATAAATGTGGAAGAATTATTGCATTAGCTTTTGATATCATGTTTAGTTTCTGTTTTGTACATTTCATTTCATCTGCAAAGTTCTGCACTCAAGATGCCTGCCCTTATCAAGGAAAGCACCTCCAGGGCTGTCAACTTCCTCTTGCTTCTAAAGCTGGGAATTAACTGACTATAGGCACCTGTCTCCTGCAGTCCAGCTCAAGACTCCTCCACAGTCTTAGGAAAGTCTGACAAAAGTGGAAATAGAAAAGTAGCTCAGCACATATTTGGCTTTCCAATACGTGGACCACTACCATCTTATCTGACATCTAGCCTAATTTACCTGAGCTTCCTTTGGGGCCAGGAGTCCACAGGCTACCACTGTACTTTCATTAGTCATTTTGTCTGTCTTATGTGTCACCTAACAAGCATACCACAACCTCGAGCATTTGTGTCTTTGTGACTAGCGAAGACTGGCCATTGTTCTTCTCAGGGCACCAGTCTATATTTTTATAGTGCTGTCTGTCTTCCATGTTTGGGATTTAGCAAGTCTGCACTGCATACTGTTCCCACAGAGATGTGGGCTGTAAAATTCATGAGGTCTGATAAACGTTCTTATCTGATATTCATCCATTTTCTGTGGGAACGTTCTATCAGATGAACCAAGACTGTCTAGACCTCCTTCTTCTTTCTTATCCTGAGAGATTTACCAGAGCAGTACCCCTTCCCTCCTACAGGCACATTTTTTTTAAGTGAAAGATTCTTTAAAGTCTGAGGTATTCACAATTTTCAAAAGTTTCACACATGATTTCATACAATCCCATAATAAAACTTTTTAAAACCCCCTACCCATACACCTTGGCTCTCTCCTCTCCCGTCTTCACTGGTAGCCACCAGTTTCTTCTCCATATCTTTGAGTTTGACTCTTTTTTGTTTTATTCACTAGCTTGCTATATTTTTTAGATTCCACATATAAGTGATACCATATGTCTTTCTCTGTCTGATTTATTTCACTTAGCATAATACCCTCCATGTCCGCCTATGTTGCGTCAAATGACAAATTTTCATTCTTTTTAATGGATGAATAGTATTCCAGTGTGTGTGTGTGTGTGTGTGTGTGTGTGTGTGTGTGTGTGTGTGTATCTCTCTATATATACACATCACATCTTCTTTACGCATTCCTCTGTTGATAGACGCCTGGATTGCTTCCATATTATGGCTATTCTAAGTGCTCCTATGAACACTGGGGTGCATGTATCTTTTCAAAGCAGTGTTTTCCTTTTTTCCAGATATATACTCAGAAGTGGAATTGCTGGGTCACACAGTAGTTCTACACTTTTTTACATCTAGAGGCACTTTGTTACGGTTGACCCACTGGTTTTTCTTGTTCCATAGCATCACTGACATCATCCCAAAAAGCAGGAATGACTACCAGGAAGTAGGTGCCAATAACCCTTACAAATGTAATAAAAAACGTAACAGCAGAGCATTTCTCAGTAGTCTCTCTTTGCCCGTATAGGAGCACTGGTGACAGAGCACTCTCAAGCTGCATACAGAAGCCATTCCCAAGACTATGTCTAGACTCTCCAGCCTTCTGATATTTGTCAACACTTCCATCTTGATCTCCACCAAAAGGCAAATTTTATTTCTTTTCTTTTTAAAGTTTGAGAAAAATACATGCAGATATTTTTGAATGATAAGAAAACCACATTTTTGATGCTTTCAAAGCCACTTTCTCATTCAGATCCTTGCTGCACACAAATTGGTAGAAAATTAAAAAGCGGATGTTTTCCAGGCGTTGGGATTTTTTAAAGGAGATCTTTAAAGGAGATCTAACTATGGAGGCATTTCCCAGGTTTAAAATTAATTAACCACCTCCACCAAGTTTTCTCACCAGCCCCTGCTTATGTTTCCCACGTGCACACTCCCCCAACATGCCTGAGCTCTCTTTGTAAGTCTTCCTCTCCACAGACTTACACGGACACTTCATTTTCCTTCAGAACAACACAGTCTTTAAAATTCATCTGCAAATCCTTACAGTTATTCTTATGGAAACAGAACAAAAATTGGAATGAGGGAGGAGAGAGAAGCATATTTCAAATCCTTTAGGGGGGTATGTCCTCATCTTGCTAAGATTAAGAAGGAAGCTTCTACGGTGGGCTCGGAAGGTCATTTCACAAGCAATGTACATTCTTTTAGAGGAAGAAGTTGGGGTAAATGGTGTAGAAAATCCAAGTTAAAAAGTCAACTGTGAATGGAGACAGGGCATTTTAGTTTGATTTATCAGAATTGGAGGTTTCGTATGTAAAATAGACAACAGACAAGGGCCTACTGTATAGCACAGAGAACTATACTCAATATTTTATCATAACCTACAAGGAAAAAGGGGCTTCCCAGGTGGCATTAGTGGCAAAGAACCTGCCCACCAACGCAAGAGACATAAGAGACGCAAGTTCGATCTCTCGGTGGGGAAGATCCCCTGAAGGAGGCATGGAAACCCACTCTAGTATTCTTGCCTGGAGAATCCCATGGACAGAAGAACCTGACTAGCTATGGTTTATAGGGTGGCAAAGAGTCAGACATGACTGAAGTGACTTAACACAAAGGAAAAGAATACGAAAAAGAGAAAAAAAATTATATATAAATACATACACACACACATATATAAAACTAAACCACTTGAAACTAATACAACATTGTAAATCAACTATACTTCAAAAAATGGTTTCCTTTGATTAAATTTCTCAATAATTGCACACTTGTAGGAAGGACTGAAATGTGCCTCTCTTTCTTTCAATCTGTCATTAAGTACAGAATAAATATTACACTGTATTAGGTACTAGAGGGACTTCCCTGGTGGCTCAGACAGTAAAGCGTCTGCCTACAATGCGAGAGACCCAGGTTCGATCCCTGGGTGGGGAAGATCCCTTAGAGAAGGCAACGGCACCCCACTCCAGTACTCTTGCCTGGAAAATCCCATGGACAGAGGAGCCTGGTGGGCTACAGTCCATGGTGTTGCAAAGAGTTGGACACGACTGAGCGACTTCACTCTCAGGTACTAGAGAGATAGACAAAAGAAGTTTTTATCTCTACCAAGAGGTTTAAATTTCCATCCGAGGGACAAGATGAATGTTTGGGAAACAGCTAGAGATAAAAATTAAAGGCCAAATCCCTACATTTAAGTTGCTGACCTCTCCAACTTCACACTCCAGGAATCCCCTGGTCATCTTTGCTCACCACTCCTGTCTTCTCTTCTCCTCGGTGACACCTCTCTTTTCTCAACTCCTCTGCTCCCTTCTGCCTGTCTGTGTGTTAGGCCTGTCAGTGACTTTATAGGCACTGTTGAGTACTATGCTATTATCCTCTTTTATGGGAAAAAACCCATGATTACTTGTATCTGTTTCTTTGACTGATTCATTTGTTCACTCACTCCCTTATTCACTCAAGACGATCAGACTCAGATTCTGCCCCAAGTTTGCTTCTTTCCAGCAGTCTGAGCTTTTGTTCATCCCATTTATGACCCATCGAACATGGAGGCACTTGACTGAGCTGCTTACCAGTGTCCCAGTTCTAGGGGTTCAGTCAACTAGCCAACTTCCAGAGTAGACTTCCCAACCTCCTCATGGAGTCAGCAGCATAGGATCCAGGCCATGGGGCTCTCAAATAGCTCTACTTGTTTCTTCTTCTCTGACTCCCTCCTCTTCTCTCTACCCAGCATTACTTAGTGCCCCCAGAGTTCAGCCCCAGGGTTCCTGGGTCTTCTCTTTCTTCTCTGCTCACTCCCTTGAGCACCCACATGGCTGCAATCAGGACCTATACTCAGAGGAGCCCCAGATCTCCATCTCCGGCCCTCACCTTTCACTTTCTCTTTAGTCCCTTATTTCCCAATGAATACAAAATACACAGACTAGATAGTTCACAGCTATCTAAAGCCAACATGTAAAAACCAGACTGCATGGTCTCTTTTCCCAAAGCCTGGCTGCTTGGCCACCTTCCCATCAGCAAGAAAAGCAGTGGTGTCCCCAGCTCCTCAGGTTTATCTTCCACCAGCCTGCTCTGCATTCATGGTCTCCTCTGCCCAGTTCTCTTCCCTCAAGCCTTCTATTGAGCCCTACTAACTCTTTTTATGTAGTATTTCCTCAGATCCCATCTCTCACCACTATTTTCCCCACCAAAGAACTATTCCAGACCTTAACTATCTCAAAGTAAAAATATGTATGTATTAACACACTCGGAGAAGTAATAAACAGGCAAACTTCTCAGGGTGCCCTGCACAGCCTAAAACAGATCAGGAATGGCTTCTATCCCATGTTTTCTGGTGATTTACAGAGCATGAAAGAAATGCTTCCAGCTGAGGTTATATGAATATCTATTAGATTTTTCTATTTACTTAAGTTAATGGTGGTTTTACTGTTATGTTCCCAGGCAAGCACTGGCCATATAGGCACGTTAGAAATAAATGAAGAAAGAGGAAGGCGAGGCAAATTTAATGATGGCATTCCCAAGCATATCCATCACAGGACTCATCTGTAGTACAGTACATCAAGCTGTCAGGAGAGTGTGTCTCTGGTTTCTCATTTCTTACTTTGATCCCCCCCTTTTTGTACTAGTTTTCTTCTACCTTCTCGAGATGAATTTAAAAAGAACCAATAGTTACTGGATACGAGAACCAGCTGGCTGAGACTTATAATTTCACCAGAACTGGTTTGACTAAGCTTTGGAAAATTTAATTGCTCACTGCACCTCCTTACTGTTCTATGCAGCACTTACACAAAGTTGTAAACTTGACGGAAAAGGATCTTCTTTCCCGCTAAGGGAGAGAACAGAGGACTCCTCTTAGAACCTCTGAACTCCCATGTCCTGTGAAAGTTACCAATGTGTGGATTACGAAGTCTCTTGGTGAGCGCTCCTCTTTGCCTTCCCATTAATTTGGTTTAGGCCATTTTAGACGCTCATTACGGTCCTCTCCAGAAGAGGAATGGAGAAGAGGCAGAAACAACACTGAAAGGAATGAACTATATTGATTTCACCAATTTGCTTTTAAAAAGAATCTATGAATAGAGTGTTGAAAATGTTAGGAACATCTATTTGGCTTAACCCCAAATTGCCTATAATTTAAACACAAAGAGTAACTCTACATGAAGTAAAGGCTGCACAGGCATTCAGAAGTGCATGCAAAGAAGCAGCTAGAACCAGCAGTAGTAACTGGGCAAATCTGAAGCAGGAAATGCAATGGTATTATACACTGTATCAAGAATAATAGCTATAGGAAAAGAGGAATGCCAATGGAATGAGAAAGGAAGGTTAATGTTGGATGACATCAAAGAAACAAAGCCAGTATGTCGTGAGCATCTGCCTTCTGGCATTAAGCCACACCAGAGCCACACTCTGGTTTCTACGAAAAGGTTAAATCTGTACTAGTGTGCCCAAAGTTTAGTTTGCTCTCCACCCAGCAGGCCATCCTTCCAGGCATGGTGTTGTTGCACCTGCTAAGAATGGATGCCTTTTTGTAATTTGCACAGGGTGCCACACAGATCAGCCTGGGTGCCTGGGATTCACCCAGACCTCAGGTGGAAACCCAGGAATGAGTAACTCAGTTCTGAAACGATCTGAAGGACATCTGACAGGTCCTGTGTTGGAGAGAGCTGCCAAGAAGCCACATAGAGCTAACCTGGGAAACTCTTCAAGGTGAAATGAAGTCAAGAGCTATCCCAGACTCCTCTAACAGATTAAAGGCAGGAGGAGAAGGGGACAAAAGAGGACAGGAAGGTTGGATGGCATCACCGACTCAATGGAGATAAGTTTGAGCAAGCTCCGGGAGATGGTGAAGGACAGGGAAGCCTGGCGTGCTGCAGTCCATGAGGTCGCAAAGAGTCAGACATAACCAAGCAACTGCATGACAAGAATGCCAATCCAGTCACTTTTGAGGGTATTGTTTCTTTGGGATGTTCTCTTTTCAGAGCTGATTCTTAGACGAGATTGTCCATATGGACACAGAATGTCATGAATACCTCGGAGGAAATCTAGTGATGAAACAGTATAATGGGGGGGAAATGAATGTTGTGGGGGATGAGTAAGTAGAATTACTTCAAATTCTATTTAATCTCAGGCTCCAAACTAGTAGGAAATAGGTGTCCTGACGTAGAGGAGAGTCACAGGGAAAGAACTCATATTTATCAGAACACTGATTATACACTAGAAATTTTATTTGCATCATCAGTTCTGACTGGCCTGGTGTGACACAGGCCTGGTAACCCTCTTGATAAATGAGAAAACTAGTTTAGACAAGGTAGGTGCTCCGAGTCACAGGGCCCAGATTCAAACCCAGGTCTAATTACAGAGCCCATATTCTTTCTCGTCTTTTTAAACATTTATTTGGCTGCATTGGGTCTTAGTTGTGGCACGTGGGCTTAGCTGCCCTGGGGCATATCGGATCTGAGGTCCTTGACCAGGGATCGAGCCCACATCTCCTGCATTGGAAGGCAAGACTCAACCTCTGGACCACTAGGGAAGTCCCAAAGCCCATATTCTTTCAATCACACCACGATACTTACTAAAAGGCTGAACAATATACCTGATGAGAAAAAGTGAAAGGAATCTCTAGAACTCATGCTTGACGAAAAACACTGAAAAGTGAGATCACTTTACTGAAGTAACGTCTAGGAAGGGTGGACCTAAAGGATGGTAGTCAGCTCCTTTGAAACTTACCCTGAAGAAATAAGAATAGGAAATGGGCTTCCACTGCAAGACAAAGGAAAGTTTCCTTCTCAGATGGCTACATGTAATGGAGTTTAGTGGCTAAGGAACACTGTGGAATCTTCTTCCTGTGCAGAAGTCAAGATGACTGACTCTGGAGAGAAGATAAAAAGTGAGGTTTGCTTAAAACAAAGGAAACCATTGAAGGAACTCACCAAGGAGAAGGAAGAGAAGAAAAGCTGCCACGGAATCAGTTCAGTTCAGTTCAGTCGCTCAGTCGTGTCCGACTCTTTGCGACCCCATGAATCACAGCACACCAGGCCTCCCTGTCCATCACCAACTCCCAGAGTTCATTCAAACTCCTGTCCATAGAGTCGGTGATGCCNGGAACTGTAAAAAAGTGTCCCAGGATCCAGCACCCCATGTTCCTATCTGAAGACATCCATGGAAAATCAGAGTCTGCAGAAGAAGGGCAGAGAGATGCATATAGCTACAAAGGAAAAACAGGCTTTATGCAGAATTATCAATACAAGTGTTTATATCCATGCCTATCTTACTGAGTAATCAATAAAGTTGCAATGACAGTATCTATTTTACAGGAGTAAAGACTGAGTAAGATATCAAGATTGCTAAGTAAGATATAAAAGATTTAACACAGTACTTAAGTAAGTGGTAACTATTGTTCATAATTGTAATATCTGACATCTAGAAAGAAAACGTGGATTAATGGACAAAAAAGAAAAAGACTGGAAGAAAGTAGCTCTTCCTAGTAATGGAGATCTGTTTAATGTGAATGGTAAGACAATGACTGAATTAAAAGATTACACAGGGCCCCTCCTCCCCCTGGGGGCAGGAAAGGAGCATTTTGTCAGCTGTGGTATCCCACGGATAAGTGCTCAAGGCCAGACTGTGAGCTGAGTGTGACTGAATGTGAGAACCATCTGGGGCGCAAAAAAGGGAGGCCCTAGGAGCCAATCTTTAGAGCTTTGCTCTTAGCTTCTCTAATCTTCCCTTCCTCCTTCCTTCTCTGTTTTTCTCTCTCCTTTCTGCCTCTCAACATCTCTGTATATCCTCTTTTGTACTATTAACTTTAACCCATCTCTTTTTTGTTCCAGTGAAAGTGTTTCTTCTACACATTCAACATCCAAGACAATATGCATGCAGCAATCTCACATCTTGGGCTTCCCAGGTGGTGCTAGCGGTAGAGAACCCACCTGCCAATGCAGGGGGCATAAGAGACATGGGTTCCATCTCTGGGTCGGGAAGATCCCCTGAAGGAAGAAAATAGCAGTCCACTCCAGTATTCTTGCCTGAAAAAGCCCATGGGCAGAGAAATCTGGCAAGCTACAGTCCATGTAGTCGCAGAGATTAGGACAGGACTGAAGTGACTTAGCACACATGCACATAGTCTCACATATTAGGACCAAATGGTCCCAAAGGGCTGACCACAGGACACCAGAGAGGCCAGTCAGGGAGTCACTGAAGATGTGAATGCAACGGGAAGGCCAGAGCTCTCTCCTGGCATATCTGGGTGGGTACGTGTTCCTGCCACGTGGTATAGTCTAACATGTTGGTCCTGTAAGCAGAGTATAAAATTATATGCAATGGATTTATGAATATGGGGTTTATGTTTCCATAACCCTGCCCATGGATGTTCTACTCCTAAATTCATGTCTATGTAGGCAAAATAGAGACATGACATCAGGCTTGAAGCATGGTGACTTGGTTAAATTAGGTCTGCTGCTGCTGCTGCTAAATGGCTTCAGTCGTGTCTGACTCTGTGCGACCTCACAGACGGCAGCCCACCAGGCTCCCCTGTCCCTGGGATTCTCCAGGCAAGAACACTGAAGTGGGTTGCCATTTCCTTCTCCAATGCATGAAAGTGAAAAGTGAAAGGGAAGTCGCTCAGTCGTGTCCGACTCTTCGACTCTTCGTGGCCCCATGGACCGCAGCCTACCAGGCTCCTCTGCCCATGGGATTTTCCAGGCAAGAGTACTGGAGTGGGGTGCCATTGCCTTCTCCTAGGGCTCCTAATTTTGTCAATATTCATTTTTTTTTGTAGGGCAGGGGCTGTTTCTAAATTGACTTATTCAGATAATGGCATCTCTTCCCTAGATCAGCAAGTCAGGCACAGCTTCAGTGCCACTGGCTTTAGACAGTCTTCATTTTCAAGTTAACCTGAGAAAATAAAAGGATTTTTGAACCTGTTTTCCACATGAATGCAAAATTCAAGATATGCTTATAAAAAGATTAAACAGAAATTAGGGATGCTAAGTATCCCATATTACAGGAACAAACAAAAAAAAATTTTTTTTTTTTTAAGGCAACCCATAGTTTAAATTTCCTGCCTGCTGGGCATGTTACACCTTACATCCTCTTAAATTCCACAGGTAATATAATTTATATTAAATGGGACAGGTCCCAGCAGAAATTTGTACAGGTGCCAGGCAAAACAATCACTTTGATGTGCTCTTTTGAAAGCACTGCAGCTCTTAGGTACAGGGTTTACATGCAAACAGATACTAGAAGACTCAGATGTACTCTCTGCTATTAAAATTATTAAACTGCTAACATGTAATTATTGACTATAATACACAAACAAAGCTAATCTACTCACATTTAAAAAAAAATTAATCAACAGTTAAAAGTAAGAAAAATTAAAGTCAGACAGTCTAATAGTTTGCTAAGCTACAGTTTCCTAGAAAAGCAAAGCAAAACAAATCCTCTGCCAGCGGATGTGTTCAGAACTAAACCTTTTTAAGATGATGGCAGGATATATGTTGTAAAGGCAATTACAGTGGAATTCAGGTGGGGCCAAAGTACATCAAGATTACAGTTCTGCAACAAAAAGCCTTTTGCTGTAGTTTGACCACAATGCAGGAAGTCCTCAACCTACACAACAGTTGAGTTTCAAAAGTCTGTAAATCGACTATCTGGAAAGCAGAATAAACTTCCTTACTGAAATTATGGTGGGTAAAAACAGGAGCATTTATTAAGTTCCCATAAGATGCCAAGGGAACTGCTAAAGATGAAAGTCTCTTCAAGGCAGAGACAGATACATAAGCAAACAACTGCAGTGTTGACCCTGAGCTGTGCAAAAGCTGTGGATGTGCCAGGAGAAGACCCTCTAATGCCACTTCCCAGAAACAGTGGAGACCAGAGTCACCTCGCAGTGAGAATGCAAAGAGGCAAAGAGTAGAGAGGACATGGACGGGAAAGAGCAGAAGCCAAGAGAATAAGGCTTCAACAAGATGAGAAGCACAGGAATCTAAGAGCAAGAAGTTACGCAGAACAGACTTAAGATCAATCCTACAATGATGTGTGAGATAAACCAAGTTGAGAGGGTGAATTCGTAGCTCAGGCCAACAGTTTTCTGGGCCTGTTCTTGAGCAGGGAGAGGAAGGCCAGGTCATATATAGCTGTCATTGGTATGCAAAGACTGTTTCAAAGTCAGGCCTGAGCAAGCCAGAGTGCCTTTTATACCGGACCATAATTCATCATAAAAATCAGGTAAGATCTCACAAATGTATTTATACCAAGTCTTAGTCAAATTCTTGGTCCACTTGATTGTCTAACTGACCTTTCTCCTCTACAAGGAGAGAATGTAGTTTCTTCTAAATGCTTAATCTTAAGACTATATAGTTATTGCTATGGTCTGAATGTGTGTCCCCAAATACATATACTGAAATCCTAACCCTCAGAGTAATGGTTTTAGGAGGGAGGCCTTTGTGAGGTGACTAGGTCATGAGCAGAGCCCTCAGGAATTAGTGCTTAGAGGCCCCAGGGACTTGCCTGGTGGTCCAGTGGTTAAGAATCCACCTTGTAATGCAGGATGTGGGTTCAATCCCTGGCTGGGGAATGAAGATCCGATCGGCTATGAAGCAAATAAGCCTAAGCACCACAATTAGAGAAGCTGGGGCTGCAACTAGAGAGTTGGTGCACTGCAAGGAAGATTCTGTGTGCTGCAGCTAAGATGTGACACAGTCAAATCAATTTAAAAAATAAATCAATAAAAAATAAAAGAGGCCCCAGATTTGCCTTGCCTCTTCCACCACGGGAATACACAGAGGGCTCTCACCCAACCACACTGGCACCTTGATCTGAGACTTCCAACCTCCAGATCTGTGAGAAAGAAATGTCTGATGTTTATAATCGCCCCAGTCTGTGGGGTTGTGTCATATCAGTACAAACAGGATTAAGACAGACACAGGGTTCATTTAATTTAAAGGAGTAAAAACTGAGAAATTTAGTGTCAAGAGGCAGTCAAGTTACATTTGTAAAGACTGACAAGCCGTGGTAGAAGCTGAAAGGGAATGCCAAAATGGAACTTAGGTCACAGCGGTAGTCCATACCACTCAGGCGCAGTAGGAGGCCTGGAAATGATGTCGGAAACCCAATGACATCATGGCTCTCCAGTGCAGCTGCCTAATCCCATGTCTACCACGTCCCAGAACCACTTAGCCACAACAGGATTGTTACCTAGAAACATCCCTACTGGAAAAATTAAGCGCTTGTCCAATAATTTCCCGTTAATGACCAATTTCCCTAAATGTTGGCTTGTGTATCTCCCCAGAGGCCACTCTGTCTTTCAGCTCCCTATTCCCAAACTGCTGTCATTAACCAAGAACTCCCCAAAGGACAGGCCTTCCAGGTGCTTCTAAAGAGGGGCACAGACTCCTCTTTGAATCTCTCCATCATTTTCCCTTCTGCTCGTTAATTGCTGAGTGAGCTAACATTACACAAATGCTGAGAGGGCCAGAACATTCAGCACAAGACTCCACCAGAGGACTTCACTGAAGTGAACAGTTCACACGCTTGGTTTCCATCATCTTCAGCCTCAGGGACGGCCCATTTACCACTGGAACAAGTTGCTTACGTGGCATGGGTGTGGCATGTTGTAGATGAGCAGCAATTGTGAATGAAACCCAGCTTAAAAAGGTACTGATCTTTAATGTTGGTCGCAATTATACCACTATATTTAATGGTGAGCCTCTAGAATGACTAGGGCTTCCCGGTGGCTCTCAGTGGTAAAGAATTCACCAGCAATGCAGGAGACCCATGTTCGACCCTTGGGTTGGGAAGATCCACTGGAGAAGGAAATGGCAACCCACGCCAGTGTTCTTGCCTGGAAAATCCCATGGATCGAGGGGTCTGGTGGGCTACAGTCCATGGGAGCAAAAAGAGTTGGAGACGATTTAGCGGCTGAGAAGGAGCATGACTAGAATGACTACTAAGACTCTCACAGCAGCTCCTAAGCATATAAAACCTTACAGGCGCGCTATTCTGCCCTCAAAGAACTTACAATCTAAACAAAGAATAATAAAAGAAAACTTAAAATCCTTCCCCCACAGGACTTGGTGTTCAGCATCATTTATTCTTAACCTCTTTCATTTTGATCCTCTTCTTTAAAGGCCCCCACCCCTCTGACCAGTAGCACCAATTCTGATCATAGCAAAAACAAAGATATCCCTGCCCCCAACATTCTGCGACAGTTTGAATTCTAAATGTTGAGGGTGGGGAAGACTCCAGAATCTCCTTTTTGTTCCAGCAGAGGAAGCAAAAACCACGTACCTCTGAGGCTTCTGCTTAGCTTTTTCCTTCTAAAGCCACGGAGCCCAAGAGAAACACAAAGAGGTACTTAAACACTTACTAATGAATATTGCTGGGCTACCGAATTCACTTCTGTAGAAACCACCCTTCAAAGGCTCTCGTGTAAAATGGCAACACATCTGTACGCCTATAAGATGCTGTCGCACAGGCACTGACTCCCCCTAGTGACCCCTCCCAGTCCCCCTCACCTCTCTCACAAGACTTCCAGAGAACCTCCCCCTCTGGCCATTGTTCCGTGTGACCTCATGGCAACTTCCCGACAAGAGTTTAGCTGTAGGCTGATGTCTAAAAGTTCAGGCACTATAAAAACTGGTTTATTGGATGCAAAAGAGAATTAGGACTTCAAAGACTCTTACTCTGTCAAATTAAATTAACATATGGAACAGCAACTAAGCTATGATTGGTATTCATAGGATCAGCTCTTTAGTAAGGCTCTGGCTGGTTTTTAATGCAGCCTGTTCACTTGTTTTAAGTGAACTACTGCTGATCCACTCTGTTTACTCTGAAGAGTATTTAATGATGTGGGAAATGCTTACAGTATACTGTGAAGTGTAAAAAGCCGAATACAAATTATAGGTAAAGTATTATCCAAATTTTCTAAGTAAGACTGTCTCCATACTACATTTGGTTTTTTAAAACAATTGTTTCCTCTGTCTCTGAAAGAATTATACCAAAATATTAATGCTGACTGCCTCTGGAGAGTTAAGATTAAGGGCAATTTTTATTTGATTTCTTGTACTTTTATGAATGATCCACAATTTCTTTAAAAAAATGCTACTTTAATTTAAACAGAAAAAAGAATATATGTGTTCAAAATACATTTTTAAAGAAAAATATTCCTTATGTAAGAAGAAGCATGCAAAAAATAGTGACAGGTAAAGACACTGACTGTGATAACAGCAGCATCCAGGCACAGGGCAAGTTTTGATATGAAGTATTTTATTTACTTTTTTTGTTAATTTTTCTTCTATTTCTCAACCTAGAAAAAAGTAATGATGAACAAGCAAAGTGATAGACAAGTGGTAAGATTTTTCTTTTTCTTTTCTGCTGGAAAAAGAATTGGTTTCAAAAGCTAGTGAAAGGACATGGAAGAAGCTTGATAAAAAGCCTGATAAAGAATCGGTGGGCTGAAGCTGAAGAAACAGAAAATATCTAACCATATAAAAACATCCGTTTCATTTGGTTTAACTGAAAATATCAACATCACTAATTCTACATAATAATAAATACTCTTTTAGTATTTATCCTTATTCCCCAGTCATAAAATCACACGTATGTATTTAAGAGATAAAGTCAATCTGTTAGAACCTCCCCAAATAATCAGAAAGCCAAACCTTTAAGAAGAAAAACAGGACATGTACTGCAGAATCTGATGTAAACGATTTTCTATTTAACGGCAAGTTTTAAGTTTTGTAAAAAATGCTGTCTCACTCCTCAGTTTGCCTAATCAAAAACTCACTAATCTATAGAATTATATATACACTACATGCTTAAGAGTTTTAAAGTAAGTAGTCAAACTAGCAGGCAATGTAATCCCCCAAATATCCAAACAATTGTTTGAACTGATTAATAAACAATATTATTCAGAATCATCAGACCAACCAATGAGTCTTGGGCATATAGGGATCATTCTCTGTGCACCTTGCTTTCTTCATTTACAAAATAGCAAAACTTTACCTGCAAGACCGCAACAAAAAATGCAGTTAAGGAACTATTGCTAAGGAACTGAGGATCAGGAGTGGCTTGCACTGTCATCTTAATTTGGGATGCTTTCTACTGTGGAAAAATAGGATATGCCACAATTATTTGAAAGAGATTACCTGATAATTGTACCATGCTTGATATCAGAAGCAGTTTTAAAATGAATTTCTCTGCAGCTTGCAACTGTTGCTGTTGCTGCTGCTGCTGCTGCTAAGTCGCTTCAGTCGTGTCCGACTCTGTGCGACCCCATAGAAGGCAGCCCACCAGGCTCCCTCGTCCCTGGGATTCTCCAGGCAAGAACACTGGAGTGGGTTGCCATTTCCTTCTCCAATGCATGAAAGTGAAAAGTGAAAGTGAATTTGCTCAGTCGTGTCTGACTCTAGCGACCCCATGGACTGCAGCCTACCAGGCTCCTCCGTCCATGAGATTTTCCAGGCAAGAGTACTGGAGTAGGTTGCCATTGCCTTCTCCATTGCAACTGTTAGGTAAGTTTGTAATCTAGAAGCAGATATAGTGATTGCAAAGCTTTGATCACTCCGACAAAGGACAGCAATGGGTGGAAGCAGTAAATCCAGATTCTAGTCCTAGACAGTGACCTTGGAAAAAATCTCCCCAACATCCCCAGCCCAGAGTTCCCTATAACATGAAACTAATGATTTATCTGCTGGATTAAGCAGTGCTCTGCAAATTACCCGACACATTCAAGATATTATAATTACTACTCATGATAATCACAATGAGATATGTTTGGTTTTGTTATTTACTCTTCCTGGCAGATCTAACACCACCTCCCTCGAATGAAATATGTCCCCTTTCCTTCTACCAGGAAATCAAGCTGCTCTAGGCAGTTATTGTGAATGTTAATTTGTCAGCGTGCGTTTTGTCTCACTCCAGCCACAGAAATGAACATTATCTGTTTTCTGCTAATTACGCATAGAGGTCCACATCGCACGGATCTAGCAGCCAGAGGATGTGGCTGAACTTCGGGTTCAGACATTCTGTGATTTAATCTGTAGTCATTTTCAAGGTGAAGAAGCACTGTGCTCAGAACACAAACAGCCTCTCTAGGCCCACTGATGCAGTGTTTGACAGGGCTGTCAGAAACATTTTGCTAACATTTGACCTATATAAATATTCACTGTGACACTTCGAACCTGTTCTATTCGCTCCTTTTTCCAGGGACTGCTCCGACCCTCCCCCCACCCTCACCCCATGTCTCAGTCTGCTCCTGTGACCACAGGCTTTCCAACTTTCACCAGAAAGAATCCCTTCCCACCCACACAGATCACTTTTCTGTGTTCTTCAGTATTTCTCCAAAGTTTCCTAATAGACTGTAATTTATATCGCCTCCAACTGATGACTTAAACCAATTAATAATCATCATTTAAAGGACCAACAATCCTACATTCCTCTTCATTTCCTAGGGTACACTGACTATTTCTACATTCAACAGTTTCCCAGGCATTTCTTTAGTGAAATGTCCCAAGTTTCAGCCTTTCTCATCAGCAAAGCCACGGATCCAAATTGTGTGTTTTGTGGAGAAGATATGAATAAAAAATCCAGATCAATATACAGGGAGCTATAAAGCAACTAAAGGGAGACAGTATTTCCAGTGACATCACATGTCCTGATGTTTATTTCTTAAAAAAAACAATATATATATATATATATATATATATACTCACACATGTATATCTTGGATCGGTATTTATAAATAACATATTCTCTCTTCTTTTATATCACACCTCAGTGTGGTTTATTTTCTAACTACACAACCTGGTTTATCTGATCATTTTACTTTAAACAACTGAGATCTATATTGGGTTAATGCCTGCTAAGTAGCACACTGATGGAGAGTGAGGGAGGAGAAATTGCATTAGACCATACTGTGGGCAGAGTAACTATATCCTGTGGTATCAGTGGGTCAAAGACTTGGTTGTTATCAGAGATAAACAGCAAGATCAAAATATGGTTCCCACTTTCCTCTCCACCAAAAAGAGATCTCAAGACTCTGTCTCCTGTCCCATGCTCTCATTCCTGGGCAGCTGTTTTCTCATGCTGTGCTATCTAAGGCAGAAAATGGATCTGGTCATCCAGAAGTCACATGGTTTTATCCTCTCACTTGTTGAAAAGCATTTCCCCAGGCTCTGTGGGTGTTCAGGAATGATGTAAGAAAGAATATATTTTGTATTTGTTTTGTGTTATTTCTTAGGGCGTCAGGGTAAAAACCTTTTCAGAAAAGAGAATTTTTGGATCAGGAAGACCCAAACTCAAATCCCATCTCCGACAAAAATGAAGTGAAGTCGCTCGGTCATGTCCGACTCTTTGCAACCCCATGGACTGTAGACTACAAGGCTCCTCTGTCCATGGAATTTTCCAGGCAAGAGTACCGGAGTAGGTTGCCATTTCCTTCTCCAGGGGATCTTCCCGACCCAGGGATCGAACCCAGGTCTCCCACATTGCAGGCAAATGTTTGTGTAAAATGTCTCATTTTGGTGTAAAATGGAGATATCAGAACCTAGATCATAGAATTTATTAAAATATTAGTTTTGAGGAATGTGCCTGCTACAGAATACTGCACAAAACCGATGGTCAATAGTGCTGACTTAGTGTTACCAGTCTATGGAAAACAAATTCAGAGGAACATCGGCCTTCACAAATTCACATCAATTCTCCTTAAGATACTGAGACTGTTTTTTTAAATTTTCCTATGTATTTGGAATGGAAGGAATATCTTTCAAGTGGGATGATTTGTATTGTGAACACACATTTGAGCTTGATCTAGAGAACAAAGACCAAGTCTCCGTGGACTGAGTCTGGCACCTAATGGGTTCTCAAAAAAGAAACTGAAATTTTTTAAAAAGTTCATATAATCATCAGTTTTCACTGTTCTTGAAACACTATTCTATGGGCCTAACATAAAAGACTTTGTTTTCTGAAATAGTTAAGTGCATTTCAGATGTAAGTATTGATTAGATTTTTCAAAGATTAAATAGGTTCATGGTGATAGCTTTATTCCCCAAGGTGCAAGTGTGTGTGCATGTATGTGTGTGTGTGCGTGTGTAACTTTTCACTCTGTTTGAAAGTTCCACAGGCGTCCTCGAAATGACAAGGACCTAAAAATAGGACTGAAGAGAAATTTGTGCAGGATTTATGGATTCCGGTCATAAAGCTTCTATTGTCTTCCATTATCTAGTAAATGGTTAACATCAGGCTCTCCAGGTGAAAAAACTGTTTGCACATTTACACTTATACAAGTTGACTGTAAATTTTGTGATACGAAAAATGTATTGCAAACAATCTTAAATAATAATAATGAGACATGTAATACTCTATTTGTTAATTCTAAATACCTGTTACTGTGGTTTGACTTGCTATTTCTTACAAAATTCATAATCACTTTTTATAATTCTATCACCAAATATAGTGTCACAAAATCAGGCTACAAAGGCATGCTTGATTCCTATTGAATTTAGCAAAGAAAGAGCCACGCAGTTAATAAATGCAGTTCCAACACAAATACAGGCTTGATATTTTCATTTATACTAACAAGTAAGACCAAAGTGAAACAATGAACCTCACTCAGTCATCAATAATGTGAGTTATTTCTTTGCTGAATTAGATAATAGTTTCTGAAGAGTTGAAGAACATTTCCTCATTTTTTTTTCTCTATTCACAATGAAGGCTACAGACACAGCACGCTTAAATTTAACCTGAACTGTTAAAATGTTGTCAATAATCGTATCTGAAATCTGGACAACCATCAAAACAGTATGTCAAGCTCTATTTGTAGCATTTTTCAGTTTCTGTAACATAAATGTTCCCACTGTGGTCAGTTTCAAGCTACCACACTATGTCATCACTGAATGTAGGGCTGGAAGAGAAGCATGCATTACATACTGTTTTCTCCTGATGAACAAAATAAACATAAATAACCTCAAGCGCATAAATAATAGTAAAGTCCAGTAAAAATTTGGAAATAATGATTTTTATGTATTAACTTTCTTTTTAATATATTTCATTATATGTGTGCATACCTTAACTTGTTAATAACTGTTGTGTGTAACAACCAGCTCACAAAATTCCTGATAATTTAATAATCTGCTTCAACTGTGCACACCACAAAATCTCCCTTAATTGCTCTGGCTAGGGTGTGGATTTATCCAGCTTTATCTGTGAGCAGGTGGAATTTAGTGAGTCTCCAGAAATGACTGGAGCTTCTGATACAAAAATGGGGTGGATTTTGAAAGCCATAAAATTGTGGCCGTGTTCTCTGTGGCCTGCTCTGGGCACTCATTACAGTTCACAGAGTCGTCAATCTCCTTTGACACTGCTTGACTGGCAGCTGATGTGATTTCACTGTGGTAGTGTTAATGCCATGTGTCTGGTTCCTACCCTGCACGAGATTCTTGTCTGATAAGCTCTGATCTCCAGTGTGTGGCTATGCTCTGAACAAGGAACAGATTCTATCCAGTTTGATAACACCCTGAGAAGGAATCTTGAGGAGGAGAACCGGAGACTCTCTTGGGCACAGAAATGAATCCTTGGAATCGCAGTGTGAGAAATGCTAAGCCATTTCACATCCGAAGATCTAGTATTTTCACGCAAAACCTCATATATAAAATGTGGAAAACAGTAAAGCTCTACTAAAATGTAGAGACTGACATTTACCATTCTTCCTATCATATTCAGAGGTAGCAATGATTGAAATAACCCAAAGGGAATTCAATTCAAATCATTTTCATTGTCAACAGAGCAAGTGTGACCTAATTTGCTACCACGAATTAGTAAAATAATCTAAATTGCATACATAACAAAATCTACAATGGTGAAATAATTATTTTGTAAGTTGGAGTTTTGAAAAGCTCGAAACAGCCAAATGACTGAGGCAAACGTTTTCCCCTTTCCTTGGATGGTAATCTTATTTACTTATCATTTTATTGAGGTCCCCACATAGCTGCCTCAATGTCTGACTTTGTGAGAAGCTGAAAAACCCAAGTGTCAGGAAATGAGCTACTTTGATGGCAGAAATGTGATCATTCATGATGGAACTAGAAATGCCAGCTTTCCTAAGATTCAGTGGGGTGTTTATAAATTACAATGAAAACTATCCAGAGATTAAAAAGTCTCCAATTCTCATCATAAAAATAACACGATCTGGGAAATAATCACTTTCCTCCCCAGAATTATAGAATCCTAAAGGCTACAGACCGTGGTAAAATGTCTAGAATGCAGAGAATTTGCTATAGATAGTGAATTAGACTTTTCCTCAATAAGCATTCAAAACTTGGCCAGAACACTTCCATTTAATTCCCCAGACCAGAATTCTTCTCATCCAGAGATAAAGTTGATTCAAGCCCTCACCCCCCTCTACTTAAACCTTCTGCAATTCAGAAAGTATCTTGCGATTATCACATCATGAGGCAGATTTTCCCGAGTGTGCGTGTCTTGTGATGATAAAGAAGAAAGCCAATAAAGTAATGGGGTGAATTCTGAAGCAAGGGAAAGAAGGATATGAGCCATTAGCTGGGGGAGGGGCCAGGAAATGTAGGTACTGTAGAGAATAAACAAACACTGAAAAGGACTTGCTCCCCAACGTGTCATAAACTAAAATCTATGAAATACACATATTTGGAAACATTTGGATATTTGACCAGATTGTTAGGTTTTCATCTGTTTAGAGGCATGAGTTATAAATGAATGGACAAAAGGGCAGACGGGGAAGAACATAGCCATTGCAGTCTGCCTGAGGTAGTTGGAATCTGGCTCCATCACCCACTAACACTGTTGCCACGCCAAGCCTCAGGTTCCTTGCCTATAAAGTGGGACTCAGAGGATTAAGGATAATGTGAAGCAAGTGCTTGACACAGTTGGTGCTCAAAATATAGCCATTATGGCTGGGACCCTAGTAGATATAAACGAAATTTATGCCCTTAAAGTACATTGACTATATTCAGTAACCATGTTATGTAAAACCACAGAATATTAAATAAGATAAAAAAGTGAAAGTGAAGTCACTCAGTCGTGTCCGACTCTTGGCGACCCCATGGACAGTAGTAGCCTGCACCAGGCTCCTCGGTCCACGGGATTTTCTAGGCAAGAGTACTGGAGTGGGTTGCCATTTCCTTCTCCAGGGAATCTTCCCAACCCAGGGATCGAAGCCAGGTCACTTGCACTGTAGACAGGCGCTTTACCATCTGAGCCACCAGGGAAGTCCTTTTAAAAAAAAACAAAAACTTTTTGGCTATACTATATGGCATGCCGGATCTTAGTTCTTTGACCACGGATGGAACCTGTGCCCCATCAGTGGAAGTGTGCAGTCTTAACCACTGCGCTGCGAAAGAAGCCTCTCATGAAGCTTTCCTTGTGGAAAAAATAATTCCTAGTTATGCTTTTGGGAACTGGTATGATGGGGTTCAGCAGGCAACACCAGCCATTGTAGGTTTCTATTGAGACTTGGAAGCTCCACTTTGGAACAGTTGCAAAAGTCAATGAAAACAGATTTGAACACTGGTTTATGATTTCAATAGATTATATTGAACTGATTGTAACAAACGCATGCATGCTCAGTTGTGTCTGACTCTTTGCGACCCCATGGACTACAGGCCACCAGACTCCTCTGTCCACGGGATTCTCCAGGCAAGAATACTGGAGTGGGCTGCCATTTCCTCCTGCAGGGGATCTTCCCAACCCAGGGATCAAACCTGTGTCTCCTGGCCTGCATTGGCAGGTGGATGCTTTACCACTACGCCACTTGAGAAGCCCAAATAGCAATAATTAAAAAACAAAACCTGAAAGAAAATGAATAAAACACTAATCTACCACAGACAATGATTCTCTATCTTGTTGTGCAGGCTGGCAAACTTTCCCCACTTGAACTACAGCTGCTGCTGCTGCTAAGTCACTTCAGTCAAGTCCGACTCTGTGCGACCCCATAGATGGGAGCTCACCAGGCTCCCCTGTCCCTGGGATTCTCCAGGTAAGAACACTGGAGTGGGTTGCCATTTCCTTCTCCAATACATGAAAGTAGAAAGTGAAAGTGAAGTCGCTCAGTCATGTGCAACTGTTCACGACCCCATGGACCATAGCCTACCAGGCTCCTCCATCCATGGGATTGTCCAGGCAAGGGTACTGGAGTGGGGTGCCATTGCCTTCTCCATGAACTATAGCATCTGTATATTAAAAAGCTTACTAAGGGAGGGATCTTTGGGGGCTATGAAACAGCATGACCATATCTTAATTAGAAAGCAGCCTAATATGTTTGTTTCCTAGTAGGAACTGAGGTCCATAATGGAACACCCAGAGTTAACCAGGACACATCAGAATTAAAGAATTGACACATATGGCTTGTGGAAACATGTAACCACTGTGCTGTCCTTTTCGATGGATGAATCACTTAACTTTCTTATTTCTTTAGGAGAAGTGGTAAGCATCATTCCTTACCTACCAACCCTGGTCCTAACGTCGCTTTTAAATTTTATTTTTTAATTTATTTTTGATTGTTTTGGCCTTATCACACGGCATGCAGAATCTTAGTTCCCAAACCAGGGATTGACCCCAGGCCCCCTGCAGGGGTAGTGCAGAGTCATAACTAGTGGACCACATTTCTCCTTCTGAATTTTAAAACACTGTTCAATGCACTTCCTCACTCTGTGGTCTCCCTGCCCATTCTTTTCTGGTCCTTTTTCCTGGGCCCCAGTATGAATTCAGAATATTAGACAATGTGTTGAGAAAAAACGAATAATAAAAAGAAAATAAAATAAACAAAAAAGAATAAACAGGATATCTCTATTAGGATGCCTAAAATTCTACTTATTCCCGAGTTACATCACAAAGATTCCCATTCAAAATATGACAGTTTTTTTTTTTCTGAAAGCTTATAAAATGATGTAGATAACGTCACTGCAAGTTCTGTAGCTCATGATGTCAGTCCCTTTTCATAAAAAAACCAGTGTCATGTCACCTAAAACAAATCTGATCCGTGCTTTTCACTTCTGTACTATTTTGCAAGGATCAGGTTTAGACGAACCAGTTCTACACTCCTCTCAGAAGCAAACAGGAAACTGCCCTAAAAAGCATGACCCTGACAACAGGTTAGAGGTATAGCGTGTATCAGGCAGAGCAGCCACATGGAGTCAGATTCTCACTTCAAGTGTTGGTTCCCACAGACTCAGTCATCACAAATCCCAGGACTTAAATGCCAGCATGTAAGAAAGATCTCTAAACCATATTCTTCATGCAGTGTTCCTCCAATGTTTAATCAATTAGGAAAACATAGACCTCCCCACAGGCTGCGGGGCTACTGTGGATCAGTTTATAGAACCATCTCACACCCAACAAAGACCTGTAGCTGGCCATTGACTGGTGAGCAACAGCGAAGGTCAGAAGATCTGCTTCTGGAAATGGCCCTGCTGCACAGACAGAAATGTACATTCATAAAAAGAAAGGAAAGGAAAAGACTAAGAGGAGGGAGGAAAAAAAATAGAAAGAGAAAGAGGGAGAAAGCAGTACACCTCCGACAAGAGCGGCTTTGTGACCCCTCTGGTAATGTTACCCAGTTTTGTTTATCATGAAAAGATCCCATTAATGCCTCAGCCCCATCAAACAGCAGATCAAGTCCATGAATGGCACCTATCAGAGCCCAGGGTAAATCCAATGATTAGAGGGAATTCGCCAAAGGGCCTTTGTAGCTGAGAAAAATGCCTACTCCAGAGAGGAATGCAGAAAATTCCTGGGAGTACAGGCCTTCCTTTGTTGGCAGTCTGGCGGTATTCTGGAGCAAATAAAAGGACAAAAATGGGACCTTAGATGCAATGAACATTTGAAGAAAATGTTTTTCAAAGACCTCCTTGAAACATTCCTTTAAAAAAAAAAAACACCCTCAAACTATCACTCTGATAAAGATGAACTACAGAACTTCTTCCCAAACCACCATTTTATAGGACTGCATAACCTTGGAGATTCTCAACAGGAACAGTGTTTTCGTTAGATCTCCTTTGTCCTGCTGAGTTTCCTGGTTAAACAGTAAGTCCAAGTTAAAACTTGACAGATAAGAAAACACACACATTCCCTCACTCCCCCTCAAATTGACTGACAGAATCCACTGAGATTTAGCATAACATAAAAGCTTTGGGCAAGGAGACAGGAGAATACAGAATACTGAATCAAGGGTATTAACCAAACTCAGACCGCAGCAAAACATAGAGGATAATGCTGAGCTATCACGATTATCAAAACACGCGGACAACCAACCAGAAAGAAAATCCACCAGGGAGGCTAAATAGGACGAAGGAGGGACACTAAGGCACGAGCACCCGGACATCAGTAACTCTCCTTTATTCTGTGCACAGCAGCAAAATTTTACTGAGAACCCTCTAGTGAACTAAAGGATGCAAAAATTACAGCCCTACGTTGTTGCTGCTCTTCAATAGCCTGGATCTACCAGAGCGGACAGAAGGAATGCAAAGCCAACATCATTTCTTTGAGCAAATTTTCCTGATGAAAACAGAATCTTAGGGTTTTGTTTGGTGCAAGGAAGCTAGACTAATAGAAAATGGAGCTGAACCTTGGGTACACTTGAGGTAGGCATCAGGCAGGCATTTGGTGCAGCTGAATTTCTCATTTTTCTAAAAAGGTTTTTCCTCCGCTTCTTCAGGCCCAAACAATTTTAATGACTTTTCTGCACAATGTGCCCCTAATACCTTTCCTCATAAATCTTGTTATAGACTTATTTTATGCTCCATTTTAACATTTTCTGGGTTGAGGGAGGAGCAAAGTAATAATCTTGTAATTCTAGTTGAAGGTTTTCCTCCCCTTTCTCCTGGGCTGAGATCTAATAAAATATTATTTATTTGCATCTTTAGAGAGCCATTTACTAACATTTTTCAAAACTGTAGTAAAGTGGTTGCAAAGGAGGTATCTTTATTGCTTTGCAAATGTTATTCATTTTATTATTTGTTTTAAATGCCATTTTACTGGTACCAGTGGATTTGCATTATAAAGCGTGTATCAGGATGCTATTTGGGGTAGACACAACAAAGCGGAGGCTTTGGATTGTTTTTCCATCCTCACTTCTGTTTGTCTATGTAACCATATAAAACACTTTCCCCAGACCTCCCCTCCAAATAACTGAGCATACATAATTGTAGGGTTATTGCATCACTGTTTATGACCAACTCTGTGCTTTCTAAGAGTTACTCCAAAAAGTCTCTACCTTAGGGTGTACTCCCATAAAGTTTATACATCTGTGCACCAAAGGGGAGAGGTCAATTTTACTTTTGCATCATTAAACATATAGTTTTGCAAGCACTAATGAATACAATAATTTCTCAATGTACATGATAGCTTGAAAAACAACTGGCATACTCTCCTGATGCATTTTGCAAATTTCCTCCTATGTCTGGACTGAAAAAGCTCTATTATTAGAGTTCTTATGAATACAATGCTTCATCTTGCCAATTAAGAAAAAAAAAAAAAGGATCTATTTGAAGAAATATCCAGAGCAGAAATAAATTTAAGCACAGAACCAGATAAACTCTCTCAACGACCCTGATTGAGGATTCCCTATAAATGCAGTGTACCTCTTCACCACTGTAGAGTTCTCTGAAATCTTGCCAAATGCATAAATCCTGGAAACATCTTCTAAAAGATAAGAATGAGCTTGGAAAATAGATCATCAAAGAAGTATGCAGTGCCTATAAAAGAAACCACACACACACACACACACACACACAATTTTCATTTACCAGATCCTCTTTCACAAATCTAGCAGATGGTGGAGTTTTAAAACTCAGCTTTTCAAAAGGCAATCTGACTTTCTATTTAAACCATAATCTTCAGTATGTTAAAAAAAAAATGCAGTGGATATAATACAAACACTAGGAGCACATAACTATGCTCACGTTAAGTTGGCCAAAGGTAAAGAAGCAAAATGAATAAGAACTGAAGTTCAAAAACTTCACAGCTGTTAGTTCTGTAACTTTATACTCTTCTATATCATTTCTTCATGGGATTACAATTTTTTTAAAAAGTGAGTTAAAGGACTTCCCTGGTGGCTCAGTGGTACAGAATCCACCTGCCAAAGCAGGAGACACAGGTTCGATCCCTGATCCAGGAAGATCCCAGGAGCAACTAAGACTCCAGGAGCAAGTAAGCCTGTCATGCACAACTACTGAGCCCACATGCCCTAGAGCCCATGTTCCACAAGAGGGGCCACTGCAGGGCAAGCCCGAGCACCGCAACTAGAGCAATGAGGACCCAGCACAGAAAAAAATAAATAAAAAAATTTAAAAAGTAAAATAAAAATATCTGTAGCAACTTTCAACTTCGGCTAGTGGTGTATCTGAGTACTCTGGGCAAAAACAATGATAACACAACACTGAGGAACGGCACTCTAGACTCTAAATGGAGTCAGAAAGGCAGACACCAGTCAGTCTTGCTTTTTAGATTTCTTGCTTAGAAAACTCAATCTGTTCTAACATCTTTCCCTGTTGATCCCAGGCCTCCCATTGAAATCCAACCAATTAAACTGTCTGCCACTTAGTTGCTTAACATTTGAAATCATAGCTCTGATTCAGTTCTTTGTCAGTAGGGACTGTCGTTAAGCTGTAAACCATGAAGGTGCAGATAGAACAGAAGCGGGTTCTAACGAGCCGTCGCTCTGAGATCTACAATGTTCTTGAACACTGTAAGAACAAACAGCTCACAGAAGGAGGTAGCTGAAAAAACAAATTCTGTTCTGTATCTGTTTGTAAAGACTAATACAGAACCTAAGTGGACTCAATCCTTCTCTTTAAGACGCGCTCTCTGGAAGAAAACGATGTCACGTTGGAGATATTAAAAAATGATAACAGAAGAGGTTATTTCTTCTTTGCACAGGTACGTCTGGCCAGTCCTCAGACACTGTGAGGATCTGAAGTGCCCTGTCCTGGCAGATCTCATGGTGAGAGCAAACGCCTGGGCTCTCAGGCTTAACCACACAGGGCGGGAAGAGACGGTGGATGGGGCTGTGAAGAGAGCGTGGCCCTTAAAGGTTCTCCTGTACTAACAGCAATTAGAGAGTGAAGCTGTAATTTCAGCCCTCCTTCCTTCACATTGGACCTTGTCTCCCCGTCTCCAGGAAATGGGGGCCAAGTTAGTGGGGCATGACTATAATAGGGATCTGTGACTACAGCGGGGTAGCCATCAGTATAAATCTGTCATAGACACACTCGCAGAGGAAGAGGGACTTCCATACACTGCAGCCTTTACACTTTTTGATGCAGATACAGATTTATGGCACACGGGAAGCAGAAAGCCTTTGAGCCAAAGGGGCCCTGTGAATCAAGGCCATTTTGTAGGTTTCCGCCGCCTGAAAAAGCTACACATTTATAATTGTGCTTGGAGTCAGCCCCCTTCCAGCCCCAGGAGGCAGCAGCATTTGGTTGAAATAAAACGGAGGACTTTTCCCAACAGCTGGCCAGCTCCAGTTTTAACAACAGGATGAATGAATTGAGGACGGCTGAAGGGATCAAAAAGCATTATGCCAGAGCTTTTTTTTTTAAAGACCCTTCCCCACCACAACCTCCCTGCCCTGACTACGCTGTTCCCATGTATCAGATCCATTCAGAGATGATGAACTCTACTTTGAAGAGTTCCCTCCCACTGTTCAGCTGACACAGATGACTCTTTCACCAACATACTCAGAAATGATCCAGCGGAGACCTTCAGGAAATGTCTTTTAAAAAAAAAAAGTTTCCGGCAAGAAAAAGAGAGAGAGGAAAAAAAAAAAAAAAAAAAGAGTCAGCTAGAAGTAAATTAAAAACCAGCCCCGAGTTGGTGTTAATTAATTAAAAACACAATTTCAAAGCATCCTTAATAGAAGACTTCCTCCCTGCAGTCAGTATCTGATTCAGGGAGTGACTCAAGTAATAAAATCACAGTTGGGACGACTCTCGTGGTGCTGGCAGGCCAAGTTCAATATTTTCCCTATGAGGCATGCCTGTACTATAAAAAGAATGCGATGTTTGAAAATGAGTGTCTCTGCTCTCTGTACGCTGGCATTAAAAGCCTCTCCTAGCCCTCTTGCCACACTTCGCGAGTACAGCATGAATCACAATCATGTGGCCAGCACCTCCTTGCCAAATTCTTTCCTGCTGCTACCACGGTGCGTTCCCTCTCAGGCTCCTGCCAGCAGCCCCTGTCTCCCAGCCAAGAGCATCAGGGCGAGAGCCGATGGAGAGCCAGGGAGCTTTACTCCGCAACCAGGACACAAGGAGGCACATTCTTGCACAACTCGGGATTGCTGAATGGAACGAGTGGGCAGAAGGGTACAAAAGTCAGCAGAGGGACACAAAACGAAGAAGCTAGAGAGAATGGATGCCTCAAGAGTACAGCCTCTGTGCCAGGTGTGGGGCTGGGCACTTTAAATTCATGCTCTCAAGGAATACTCCTGAGATAGGACTGCCCGTTATCAGGGATGAGGAAGCAAGAGACCCACAGGGATCAGAGAAGTGGCTTCCATGGTTTCATAGCCAAGGAAAGCCATGCTTAGGCTGGAGCCTAGCCTAGTGCTCTTGCCTCTTGCCTCTCTCCTCTGATTCTGCAGCCCAAATGTGGAGGAGCCAGAAACTACTCTTCTGCCGTCTTGGGCTTTTTAATGTTTAAGCCACTCTCTTAACTATACAGTCCCTAGTTTCTATAGTGTTAGTCGCTCAGTTGTGTCCGACTCTTTGTGACCCCATAGACTGTAGTCTACCACTGTTCCCTAAA
This sequence comes from Neotragus moschatus, assembly GCA_006410615.1. Classification (NCBI taxonomy): domain Eukaryota; kingdom Metazoa; phylum Chordata; class Mammalia; order Artiodactyla; family Bovidae; genus Neotragus; species Neotragus moschatus. The sequence goes on from SJYA01000910.1 coordinate 854,795, forward strand.
TGAACACAGTGCCACTTTCAACCACATGTTTATTAAAGTATGCATCAGCCAGATTAACATCCTTTGAACCAACCTTCACAGCTATGGGCACAGAACCACCACCTCCTCAAGCCCAACAGTCATCTCCAAATTCTGCTCTAGGGTCACAGAGGGAACTGGGAGAGAACATGGAGAAAAACATTATTATAGTTCAACATAATAAATCACTACTGATGGAACCACCTAAAGTTTATCCCCTACTTACATCTGCATTTCTTTGTGTTCATTCATTGTTGCGGTTAACTACTGATTAATTGCCTTGCCAGTTTTCTGGCTAAATCTCCCATGAACCTAGCAAGGCTTGGCCTCTAAGAGGCAGAAATAGATTGTGAAACCAGGAAACTCCCTGCTATAACCGTGCTTCTAAATAGGCTATTAGGTGTAAGGGTGAGCAGCTCAGTGCTCTGTGATGACGTAGGTGGGTGGGATTGGGGGTATGGGGGTTGAGTAGAAGGTCCAGGAGGGAGGGTATATGTGTGTATATGTAGCTGATTGGCTTCACTGTACAGCAGAAACTGACAACATTGAAAACTAACTATACTAAATGAAATAAAACAGGGCTGGAAGAAGTTTCTATGCTTTGCATTAAAGACAAATTTGTCCCAATGGCTGGGAAGAGGAAGACACAGAAGAGGCAGCAGAAGAAGGAGAGAAAGGCCCAATTCACATCCAAGAGTCTACAGGAGAAGCAGAAGGTGGTCCTTTCAATCTCATCCTCATCCAAGAAGGGACAGCCCTCCCTGGAGTTATGGTCTACCCAAAAGCACAGTGGGAGTGGGCAATGTGGACGTTCGTAGACCAACTAGCTAGCTAGCTTGAGTAGGTAGTATAACAAGGCTGTTAANATCCAAGAGTCTACAGGAGAAGCAGAAGGTGGTCCTTTCAATCTCATCCTCATCCAAGAAGGGACAGCCCTCCCTGGAGTTATGGTCTACCCAAAAGCACAGTGGGAGTGGGCAATGTGGACGTTCGTAGACCAACTAGCTAGCTAGCTTGAGTAGGTAGTATAACAAGGCTGTTAAAGAAAGATTTTCATCTTAAGAAGTATAATATTAAGAATAATGCCAGGTGACAGTCTTACTCTGTGGCATTGGCCAAATTCCAAGAATCTATTAATGAAAGATTAAGTAGGAATTTAAAAGGACTCCAAACCAAGACCTATTAATCAGTCCAATCCTTATTTACTAACAATTAATTATGTAGATATTATGTCTCAGACATTAAGGCCTGGACATACAAAGATAAAATAAACATGCTCTCCGTCCTACTGGAGTTGAACAGAGTGGGATAATACAATGTTTTAAGTGCTATACTTCAACAGTGGCCTGTACTTAGTAACTACTAACTTCACAGCATGATAATTTCCAAGACTTGGCTGACTCTCACCTTGCTTGGTGTTTTTGCTGATAAAATTAACCGAGAAGAATTTGTATGATTTTGTGCTACTTAATTACTCTGTGAGTTGGTAATGTTGCTGTTGTATGGATCTACTTTTGCAGTAATTGTGGAAGAAGTAAAATGAGTAAGAATTGGAGGGAGAGAGCCTGGATTTTCTCCAGTGGAGAAGACAGAAGAATTTTTCAGAGTGATAGAAGAAAATAGGTGGTCAAATAGGATAGCTCTGAAGCCATCCTGTTTTGCCTGGCTCCATCACTTATTCATCAATATTCAACTGTTGAAGTCTCCAGTAGGTTACTTTACCAATCTGTGCCTAGATTTCTTCATCAGCAAAAAGGGGATGATAAGAGTACCACTTCACTGAATTGTACTATTATCTGAATGGATGGTGGTTCATAGGGTAAAGTATTTGCTTGCAATGCAGGAGACACAGGTTACCAAACCTAGGTAGGGAAGATCCCTTGGAGAAGGGAGTGGCTACCCAGTTCAGGAGAATCCCATGAACAAAGGAGTCTGGCAGGCTATATAGTCCATGAGGTTGCAAAGTCAGACATGACTGAGCGACTAAGCACACACACACACACACACACAATCACCTACCTGTCTGCCTATTTAAAGCCTACTCCGATTCATTCACCATTCTACAAAGCTGAAATATTCTGTCCTACACTTTTTTGGCTTTGTGTACTGGGTTTTCAGGTAGCGTTCTTGGAATGGAAACTCTTTAAAGTACTCATCTCTTTTTATCTGTGTGTATTGATAGTTATTTACTACTCATGTTTTGAGTTGGTGAAAAGTTACAGCTTATGAAAAAACCCAAACAAACTTTTTGGCCAACCCAGCAGGTTTAGATCAGGTTGTCTGACCATCTATAGTACATCTAAGATTATTCTGTTGGGAAAGAGAAGGAACAAATGCGAGTTAACAAGGCAGCTTGTAATGCACTGAGTATTGTTTGATCTGTTGAAAGAAAAGCCCTTTTTCTTTCTTGGAACTTGAGGGGGAAAAGAAAAAAACAATGGTGATACTGTACTAATTACAACAATAAATCTTACCAAAATCCAAATCAAAGAAGTCTTAAATATCTAATTGAGATATTGGCGTTTATGTAACAAGAATAATAAAAAAAAAAGTTTAGGAGATTAAAATGGGCACATTTAATATTTCTTTTAAGATATGTTTAATACTTTGGCTATTTTGGTGTAGACTGGAGTACGGTGCCAGTAGAACTCAGTAGTATAATAAAACAAGATATCAGGTGTGTTGTCCTTGTTAGTATGCACGTGGAGGGCAGCTCACCACTGGGAGAAAGAACACAGACTCTGAAGTCAGATAAGCTGGGCTGAGTGCATCTCTGAAGGGATATTGGTCCAGAGTTCCTTGAGTCATCTTTGCTAAAAATTGTGCGAGATAATTTGATCAAAATGTCTAGTGCTCTGAGACACTCTATATGTACTGGTGAAGGAATCAATGAGTGAAAGATGTAAGCAACATATTATTCAGTGTTTTCTTTTGATGAAAATAATCTGTGCCTCCCTTACTCACGCATGACATCTTATGCCCCTAAACCACTATAGAAAAGCTTATTAATAACCTCAGAAAAAACAACTACTATTTCTAGTAGTCTTTGTGAAGGGGTGTGTGTATGTGTCTGTGTAAGCGGGAGAGATCAAGAGGCAGCCATCCAAAAGTAAAAAAAACTTGTGGGGGTCAAATGCAAGGAAGGCACAATTTAAAAAAAAAAAAAAATTTTTTTTAAAGCTTATCTGTGTCAGGTTGTATTGTGTACAGATATCTTACCATAGAGGTCCTAGGGATCAAACTCCAGGAAATCTTCACTGTTCAATTATTCTAATTATAAAAGTTAAGATCTGACTATGGTTCTTTAAGACTTTTAGAACTGCACAGAGTCTAAGTATAAAATATCTTTCTTAACATTCTTCCATACTGGAACGCCACCTTTAAAAAGAAAAGTTAAGATTTTCATTGCTTTCGTAGGGCTGGCCTTAGAAGACGTCGTCAAACTTCCGTCTTTGGAACTCCCCACTAAAATAACACTGATTGCATAGGGACCACTTGTGTAATGAGCTCTTTATAGAAAAGGCATCACTTAAATCGCCAAATAAATAGCGTGAGGTAATTGGCCTTCTATAATTCTGGGCCATGAGAAACAGGCATTACTTTCTAAATGAGCTCAAAGTCATTAAAAATCACAAGAATTGCATAATCTAACCTATTGGTCAAGAGAGTCTTTGCTTACTTATTAAGGGGTACAGGAGGAAGGCAGTGCATGAAACAGGAAATGAGGAATTCAATGGACTGTGCCTTCAGAAAGCGAGAATGTGTTCCAGATAAGGCAGAGAGTGAAAGTGACCACTGCCAGTTGGCCCTTGGTTGGCAAACTGAGAAGCTTTGTCTGGAAATATCACTAGAACTCAATGGTATGGCCTGGCTGGATATCTGCCTCAAATACCTCTGTGTTGTCTTCTAGCCAACGTACTCCTCAGAAATTCCCTGCAAGAATGATGACTCAAAAGAAAGTCCCCATCAGGAGGACGAAACAGGGACTAAGGATGCCAGAGAATCTTTAACCTTCAATGAACCGTCAGCTTGAAAAGTTTGAATTCCTTGCAGCACTGTAACTCATAAAAAACGGCCCTTGTTCTAGTCAATGAATCATTTTTAAGAATGGGAACAACAGAGTAACAGAGATATTTACATAAGCCAAGTTTAAGTTGTCTGATCTTTTAACCTAGTAATTCGGTTTTTTTTAAAAGACATTTTCATAGTATAGATATTTGATATCATCAGGTCAACTTTTAAGATAATTTTGAAAATGTGGCTCTCAATTTATAATCAATAGTTATAATAAAAATCTTCACGTATCATTGTTGTGATTATTATTATTTGAAGCAAGAAATGTGGAGAGGCGGTGGCCTTGACATTACTTTTTAACAAGGAAATTGGGTTATTTAAAGTGCAGTGTGTGTGTGCGTGCTCAGTTGCGTCTGACTCTTTGCGACTCCATGGACTGTAGCCCATCAGGCTCCTTTGTCCATAGGATCATTCCAGGCAAGAATACTGGAGTGGGGTGTCATTTCCTCCTTCACGGGACCTTCCGGACTCGGACTGAACGTGCATCTCCTCTGTTGGCAGGAGGATTCTTTACCACTGAGCCACCTGGGAAGCCCAGAGCATACTGTAAGGTGCATGAATGCTTCTGCTGCCTCAAAGAAAACTTTGTTCCAGCATGTTATTTATTCCCAGGGACTGTACACATTCCAGATGACATCACCAGGGCTGCGAGTGCACAAGAAAATAAGCAAATGAGACACACACTGGCTCATGTGGCAAATCACCGGGTTTGCCAAATGGAAAAGAACAAAAACGGGGAGGGAAAACATTTTGTTTTCAATCTACAAGGATATTAATAAAACTCAAACCCAGCATTCTGTGGCTACATTTCCCAGGAAGAGGAGTCTTTTCTGGCCAAAAGAACATAACAACAAACTTTTGTATCTGAGAAATATGTATCTCATGATGTCATTTTAAAACCCACTATTTACCATGACTAGGACCAAAAACATGTTTCTTTGAAACTTGGACACCAAGAAAAAAAAATGAGGGTAAATTCTACCTAAAATAATCTGCAGTTCAGAGTAAATCAATTCAATGAGTGTAATTTGATGCATTATATGTCACAGTTTAAAGTCAAAAGCTGCTCTAGATAAAATTCGAAGGATAAAATAAACAGTAAGTCACCACTTACTAAAGAGAGGATGAAGTAAAAGAAATATGAAAGTTTCTTAAAAGCCTTTCTAAGTAAATGCAATTTATAGACATCAGTGAGAAATGAAAAAAGCAAACTTTATAACGCTGAATACCAATAAAAATAGAATAAGCTGAAGGCTCATTATGATTGAAAATGGACACAATTCTTAGCAAATTTGCTTGAAAATCATCAGTGATTAAAAATATTAGTTAATACTGTGTGTCAGGAACAATCTGGAGCACTTTACAAAATTAACTCATTTAATGTTCTTAACAATCCTTTATAATAATATGATTACCCCATTATAATTCTCATTTTGTGGCTGAAGTAACTAAGGCTCAGAGAGCTTAAGAAAATTGTCCAAGGCCACACAGCTAGTGATTATTAGCACACAGTAATTTCAATGAGGCTAACTAACAAAATTTCAAAGATACCAATAAATATTGAGAACTTAGAGGCATAATTCCACTAGAACATAAAAACTTTTGCTAGAGAAATTTCTCTTAGTAAAGTAATAATGCTGAGATATCTAGATGGCTTACCTTGGGGATATAAATTATTACAATATGCATAAACACATAGTCTTCCTTGAAATAAAGGCCAGCACAAATAAAGTTCACCATTTGCTTCTGACAACAAAAGGAGAAATACCTGTGCATTGATATACTTATCAGGATTAAACAATTAAACTTACCAGGATCACCTGGGCAGGCGTAATTTCGTAAAAATGTTCCTTTTTCCTTAGAGTCATTGGGCTTGCACATATATCAAAATACCACATGACAGTTTTTCCCAGTTTTTAATCCCTTTCTAAATTCTGTAACTTGAATGACACATACATACCAAAAAGAGGAAAAAAAAAAAAAAAGAAAGGCCACTGGTCCTTTGATTTTAATAGGGTAGAATTTATTTGGAAAGTAAGATTCCTTATTATAAACTGTACCTCTTTCTGGAAACATTTAGAATTTTGAAAGAAGTAGCCTTGGCAAGAATGTAGCGCAGTCCTAAATTTACAGGGGGAAAAAAAAAAAAAAACTGGTGGGGCCACAGACATTCAGGTTAGAAGTAAGGTTACCATTAGGAGGAAAGCAGGGCATGGCGGCAGCAGCAGCAGGGCACGGCACACCGGCCAAGGTAAAAGCACTGGAGCGTTTACTAGCTGCGTGGTCTTGGGTGAGTTATTTAACTTCTTCAAGCTTCACTTTTCTCATTGCAAAACAGGGAAATGTTTCACGGGGCTGTTGTGGAAATGAAGTGGGCTTACAAATACAGTGTGCTTTTGCACAATACCCGACACTCCAGCGAGGGCTCAGCACACGGTCACTGTGCTTGTACTGTGATCTCTAACTGATTCTCAACCAGCTGGTGTCAGAACTTGATGTAAAAGCACTTTGGGAATTAAGTGTTGTTAGAAGTGAAGTGAAGGGAAGCTGGTTCCTAATTCCTTCCTTACACCTGGGCCTAAAGGGGCAAAATCATCTGTCATTAGTCTTTTCTGCAAAATGCAGTGTTATTCACCACTTCCTCCCTTCTTTTACCCCTAGAGCAATTTCTCAGCTTTTAGGAAGCATTTTTCAGTCAGAATGTAACTTCGAAGCCGACTATTCGAAACTCTCATCTCAGTCAGGAAGGTTCAGAATTGGCTTTCACAAAGGGGATAAACCCTGCATTCAGGAAGTCTGACCGGCAACAATTTCAGGGCTCTCACATTACCCGCTTCCTCCTCGTTATTGCAGTTGGGCTCTTCCTGGAAGGGGAGTCTGCTCCTTGATTAAACATTCCCATCACATCATCACTGAGCAAAATCACAAAATCAGTCTGGTCTTAATCAAATGTGTTTACCTCTCCTTGGGAAAGGCCTTCAAATTATAAAACATTTCACAGATCAGATATGTAGGGAACAATTCCCTATCTCTTTCTTTCTTCAGTGGCACCTCAAGTCCCCAGTCATAGGAGACCAGCCAACATGTACTGAGCACTTCCTAATGGCCAGGCATGCCACCAAGTGCTTTTGTTTACACTTCCTCATTTAATTTTCAGAGCAACTTGTAAGAGGAGGGAGGATCTAGTCTCATCCCCATTTTATAGATGGATGACTGAGGTCAGGGAGACTAAGTAAGTTGTCCAGGGCTGCAGTGTCAACCCCAGAGCTACTAAAATCCAACAACGGTGTGGACAGGTCCTCAGCAGACCTGGTTCAGCCACTGCCCAGATAATGTTACTTTCTCTCTAGCCTCAGTTTCCCTTCTTGGAGACGATGTGGCCACTCTGAAAGTTCCCTTCTAGCCTGACATTCCACAGCCGGCTGCTGCTGCTGGCGGGCTTCTTTGTTTCCACGCTCAGCTGCTCTGGCCGGGGCCTCCCCCGGCTCAGCCCTGTTTTGTTTTTGCTGCTGGACCTACTACAGACGCACTCCTGGCAGACCAGCCCGGAGCACAGCCGAGGAGGCTTCCTCTTTCGCTCAGTTCCTGGCCGCTTTAGTATGAACAGAAAAGGTGGGCAGGGGCCAACTGGCAGAAGCCACAGAAATAGCAGCACATGATTCTCCACGAGCAGCAGAAAGGTCAGCACGCAGGACCCCGCCATCTGCTGAGCTCTCTCATTGACTAAGGTTGCTCTTGGCACGCAGAGCCACCTGGGGTTTCCACGCTCGTTTCCCTCCGGTCAGAGTAGACAGCTTTGCTGATAGACAGCTTGGAGGGGGATGCTTCGTGGTCCTGTGCTAGCAACCGGCCGGGGACAGGAGATGGACTGCTTTAACTGCAAACCCACACAGGAACACCCCCCTGCCACACGCACACACATCTGAATCTCTCATTCTGCAGACTGCAACCTCCTGGGGAGGTCCTCCTGGGTCCAGGCCACCTCTGAGCACACAGGAAAAGGTGTGCAGTTCCAGGATGTGTAAGCAGCGGTGACTCAGTCATCCCAGCACGGGTGGGAAAGGCGGGCTCCCCGGATTAGCAGGCTCCCTCCACCGGCCGTGTCCTCATTAGCAATTGCCTGCAGGGATCGCATGCTGGGGCTGTCTGCAGCACCATTTCTCCTCTCCCTGTCATCCTCCCCCACTCTCTCTCCCTCTCTCTCTCTTTCTGAGTCTAGGACAATACTCAGGCCAGGACAGTTCCAGTCATAACTGGATCTTTCCATGACTTAGTAGCACACACGAGGATTTGCTGGAGTGGTGTTTTGTTTTGTTTCACTACTATTAAGCAAGATTGCTTCATAATCCTTTAAGTGTTTTGTAGCCAAGTTTTATTTACATATCCTGGCCAGCAAGCACGTGATTAACCCAAGGATGTCACGGAGGGAAGGCAAATGCTACATCTGAACAAAATCGGATGCTGTTTCGGTGAGGAGACACACACAGCTGAGCTGTCCAAAGGACAACCGTCTCTCGGGCCAACACTACACAAAACTCTCCGAGCCTGGAGACCCTCAGGGACCAGAAGGAGCTGCTGAGGTAGGGGCTCAGATGCACGTGATTCTGATTCCAATTCCTCTCTTTTTCTTTCACTCTCTCCACTCTGGGGGCACAGTGTTCGGAAAGCCGGATGCCCAAAGCATCTAATACGTGTGAATGGTGGTAAGCTGTCTGTCCGTTTATCACAAGGATACCCTTATGACGTGGGGTCTTCCTACAATGCACACCACCCAGAAAACAAGCTGCAATGGCGTCGACGGTGTCGACAGGAAGGAATTCTTTCAATCAATGTTTATGGAGTGGCTTGATGTGAAAGAATCATGCTAGGAACTATTAAAGAGCTTTTCACATCTTTGATCCCACGATAAAGATAATTAGAGCTGGTTATGACCATTCTCATGTCTCAAAAATATATCTGGTGGTCAATCTACCAGAAGGTTAAGGGGATGCTGATTTATCAGTGAATTTTTTTAAAAAGTAAAAGAAACTTAAACCCTGGGACCTAGACTCCTCGGTCTCTCCACTAATGAGAAATCCTTAAACATTGAAATAAGCATTTCCCAGGAGGTATTAATGAGGTCATGACTCTGTATATTCTGTGTGTGCGAGCATGCTTAGTCGCCTTAGCTTCACTGTGACCTCCATGAACTGAAGCCCACCAGTCTCCACTGACCATGGGATTTCCCAGGGAAGAATCCTGGAGTGGGTTACCATATCCTATTCCAGAGGGTCTTTCTGACCCAGGGATCAAATCCACATCTCCTGCGGGTCTCTTGCACTGGCAGGAGGATTCTTTACCACTGAGCCATCTCAGAAACAGCAATCTCCTATTTCTAACTCTCATCCCTCCACACCGCCTAGCTAATGCAACTTTAAAACAAGTAATTTATCTTCTCTAATTATACATTTTATTATCTTTACTATAAAGGGACTGTGTTACAGATTTTTAATTTCTTATCTAGCTTAAAACTCATGTATTTGTTTAATGAAAGACTATTAACACTGTCAATGGCAGTTTTTATTCTAACCTTTAAATACAAAGGCTGCCCAGCACAAAAAAACATCATGTTGCCATAACCTCCTAGAGAAATATTTTTGCAAAAATTTCCTTGCTCTTCTTGGAAGAAAAAAATATCATGCCATCAGGCTCTGTGATAAGATGCCAGTGATACAGGATAGAAGATAGTGGTTTTGTTTGCTCTGAATGAGCAAGGCTCTCAAAGCGCTAGGATCTTCCCCATGGAAAATGCGTTTGCCTCTAATATTCTCTCTCGTGATCGGGAGTCAGTGTCAAAGGTTTGTGAATGGATTTCAGAATGTGCAAGTGGCACCTCCCATCGTTAGCTGTCTACATTTTTTTATAACCACTTGCATACTTTTGGTCAACCACTGTAAAATAAACAGTCCTTCCCAAATGTTTTTGTTTTCTTTGACAGCACAGCAATAATTCACTTGGAATGCTGTAGAATAGAAGAACACTTTAATGCTGTTCTAACATGGCTTTTTATGATTTCTAGCCATCAAGTTGTTTTTAAGTTAAAAGATGCCAGACTGAAAAGAGCCTAAAAGAGCATAGTCCACTCTGGAGATGTACTCGGCTTATCTCTTCGCTCCCTATCCCTTCAAAACACACATATGTACAATATACGCGATAATCACATATGCGCACATGTATAAATTGATGTGTATACACATGTGCAAAATGGATATGAAAAGCAATATTCATCGAAAGCGTTGGCTGTTTTTCTTTTTGCACTTGTACTTTTGTTACATGCTTAAGAAGTATAACATCTCTGTGAAGGTATGGATTTGCGCTCATGAAAATGAAGGTGGAAATTAATATTTATTCCTGCCTAGNTGCAAAATGGATATGAAAAGCAATATTCATCGAAAGCGTTGGCTGTTTTTCTTTTTGCACTTGTACTTTTGTTACATGCTTAAAAAGTATAACATCTCTGTGAAGGTATGGATTTGCGCTCATGAAAATGAAGGTGGAAATTAATATTTATTCCTGCCTAGGAATAAAATGTTTTAGGAAAATAATGTCCCTAACATACTCTTGGTTTATTTGATTAAATACTTTTGATCTCTTTTCTCCAGACACGCACATACTAAAGAAAGAGTTTAGAAGAAATAAATGGGTTGGCCAAGAGAGCTTTCTTTTCTTTTTTGAGGGGCTGGGGGATGATCATCTCGGACGTACGTAGCAGAATAAGGTATCTATCTGTGTGTCAAAATGGAAGGATGGGAGTTCACTTGAGAATGGTGCACAGTTCCTGTGTAGCACCTCATGGATTAGCTTTATACGGGACAACTTTGGAGGCAACAAACTGGAGATCGGGCAGCGATCTATTTTCACCTTACCCATCTTCTCTGAGTAACTTGTTCCTAGCCTGCACACCACGGCTCTTCAGCTGTGATCTATGACAAGTCTTGTGTTAAGGTGAATTTCAGAGGCGGGGAGTTTATCAGCTGAGCCATCTTACCTGCATTCCTTGCAAAGGATTTGAGCCCTGGAAGCCAGGCCTAGCTTTGGGCTTCTCCAGCAGAGAGCAGTGAAACACTGTCAATAAACTTAATTCTGGAAGCCAGAGTAGCTTCTGAGCTAAGAGAAAAGGCAGAAGCAGAACTGGCAGGCTCATCAGAATTGTAAGGAATGGGAGGATCTGGGCTTGTAGATTTTCAAAGCTGGATGTATGTTAGAGGTTTGAGGCCGATGCAGCCAGCATTGCATATATTTAGACATTTAAATATTAGTCAAACAACAGCACTTCAGAGCAAGACAGATGACCCACACACAAAGTGTGTGCCTTCCAAAACTAGTCTCTCACTTTAATCATGCAATCACTGTATTATCATACATTTATTAGGTCACTTTCATTTGCATTCAGTATTATCACAATGTCAACTCTTCAATCTTATTCTCCAACCACCTACCTTGGCAGTTCTTCTAGCATTCCTTGTTCGCAGCACAGTAACTGCTTGGCAAATCAAGTGCCAGAAGGAGTTTGTACACATGCATTCTACAGGAAACGTGGTTGCAAGAGCCGTTTTAAGAAGCTGTGGCTCCAGTTCAACATAAGGTTCCTAGTGGGGATGTGTAAATGATGCTTCCAGGTGAAGGGATTTACGACAGGACACTTGAACTTGTTAACAATGCAACACAAAAATGCTAAACTCCCTGGACACCAGCCCTTGGCTGGGGTGCGAATTGGTTCTTCTCCTTCCAATCAACAAAAGCTGATGACAGAGAATATTAGTGAGTGGACTGTGTTTGTGCTAAGCTGCTCTCAAAGAAAACCTCTTGTTTTCACACAGGAAGTATGAGCACTAAGGATCCCATGAGGTGGTTTATATGATCTGACCTGTCACTTTTCTTGGATAAAAGGAGGTTTAATCCATTCTATGTTTTCTGAAGCAAAGTTATCAGACAGATTATTCTGCAAAGATCTTAAAAAAAATAAAAACAAAAACAGCAGGCAGATCATGCATTTGCTATGTGGAAACAGGAGGTAAATATCCTCTGTATACATCAGTGGCTCTATGAGTTGCTATTCTGAAACGTTCTACTCCCTTCAAGTGCTGGCCTCAGATGGCAGCCTACGCAGCCTGCCAAAATACTAAGTGAGGCATGGGGCGCTACACATCAAAGGGGAGAGGCCAGCATGGCAGCATGCCTGAAAAGCATGCTCTGCAAAGGATGAACTTCGAAGAGATCGGCTCACATCAAAAGTCACCACGTGCTTTACATTCCCCAGTGCCCAGGGTCATTTTACCTTCCACTGGCAGCTCTTCTTAGCCAGTCTAGCTCCCATTTCTGGAAGGAAAATTCCCTTCTCTTCTTTACTCCTCCTGAAGCCCTTCTCCCATCCCATCTCAGCAAAAAAGAGTCACCTCACAACCAGAAAACGACTTCCGGGGTGCACCCAGAGCTGCCCACCTCAGGGTGAGGCTTCCTGGGGCAGGAGAAGGTGACGAGGCTGCTCTACTTGGGAAAGTGCTGCTCCCTGCTCCACGTTAACATTCCACCCCCTCGGCCTTTCCCAAGGTCTCAGTGAGAAAATTCTTTTTTTTTTTTTTTTTTGGGTTCTTATCAGTTCAAACAAGAACAATGAATTCCTCGAGCCCACAAGAATGTGACAAGGTGTCAACAAAGCCGACCAGGAAGGTGATGTATGGCCCGTGAGCTGCAGCTCTCATAAATCACATCACAAACCAGAGCTACAAAGAATGAGCCTTGCAAGTGGAGTGCGAAGGGCCAGCTCCCTGCACCCTCCAGCAGGCACTCCCACACTCCACCTCTCTCAGTGGCCTTACTGGAGCACACCTGTCACCCCCACACCAACACACTGGCCTACTCAAGGGTTAAGTTCTTTTCCTTCCGTGGCCAACACGCATGCCTTGTACATGGGGAGCACTTATATAATTTAATGTGCTTCAGAGACATGGGTTGATATGGCTTTGTTGAGGGCTGTCTGGAAAGTTCAACGTGAACCCCCAACTTCAAAGGTTTATAAATGACAAAAGTATTTGTTCTTCAGTCGAAATTGGATTTAGAAAGTTTGGGCTTTGGTGGTGAAATGATTTTATGGTTTTCAAAAATCAAATGTCAGGAGTGGTTTTGCCTGCTTTGTAAATGATACAAAGAGAAATTGAGAATTACCCAGATAGCATCTTTTTCTGGGTTCCTAGGATGTGGCTTTCTTAAAAGAAAAATTAGATGTATAGTTGTATACAGATCAAAATTAGGAAGGAATGGGACTATTTGACATTGCCTTCTGCAAAGTAACTTATTGGCAAATAAAGAATTATCAAAGAAGATATTTTCCATCACTTTTTAAACATATCTGATTTATATTTGACACCATGATTTGGGAGTGAGTGTACTAATGGGCTTTCCTGGTGGCTCAGGCTGTAAAGAATCTGCCTATAACGCAGTGGGAGACCTGGGTTCAATCCCTGGGTTGGGAATATCCCTTGGAGGAGGGCATGGCAATCCACTCCACTATTCTTGCCTGGAGAATCCCCATGGACAGAGGAGGCTGGCTGGCTACAGTCCATGGGTGGAAAAGAATTGGACATGGCTGAGCGAATAAGCACAGCACAGCACATCTCCTGAAAATATTTAAATACAATATTTGATGAATTTTGAGGATATTAGAATTCATTCTATGAAAAACATTATACAAAACTGCTGTTTTATAGGGGGGAAAAAAGTGTCTTAAATACATAATCAACAGACCAGCTCAGCTAAGGTGAATTATTTATAATCGCATATTAAAATGATCTTGTTGCTACATTCTTATATAGCAAGTAGTTTAGGGAAGAAAAGAAAGACTTTCTAAAAAAACAGTGTTATTGAAAAACACGAAGCAACAATAAAAGAATAAAGGGAGGCCAGGGGCAGCCTAGTTGACTCATAGTTCTATCCCTTCCATCTAACCATTTTAAAAAAAGTCAAAGCATTTAAAAATAGCTGGAGTGGCGATGAGCTCTTTCTCTACTGACTAACCTTGCTTGTTTCTTAAGACAGTGAAGATAATTCAAACGAAAAGCAAATTTAAAAAAGAAAAGTCACTGCTACCACATTGGTAGTTCCACCTCAGAATGGACTTATGACTGAAATAAGCCTTGGTATTTAAAAAAAAAAAAAAAAAAAAAGTACAGTGATTTAAATAAGGAATTATCTGCAAGCCAGTGTGATGGTTGAAATAATAAACTGAGGTGTTATAAATGACATGGTCTTCGAGATTATGTCAATAGGTCAACTTGGAATAATACTATTTACTCATTTAAGAACATACAGCTACTCAATTAAATAAGGTCCATCTGGTATTACTGTCAATAAGACAACCAAAGAAAGCCTGGGCTGAGCCACTGTCAATGTGTCTTCTAAGATGAGAATGGAGAAGTGAAAATTCAGTTTGGAGCTACTCTGGAATAATTACCTGCTGTATGAACCCTATTAAGATATAACTGTTCCTTTTTATTTTTACACATGTATAGTTTTGAAAAGTGAAATTCACTATGGCAATAGCATCAAGCTCCACGGTACTTCTACAAGACTATTACTGGGGAAAATCCTCTTTCTGGTTGAATAAACAGGGAAGAGAAGACAGGAGTACATGCAGACCTGTGAGATTCCAATTTGCTTGCCCTGGAGAAGCATGCAGAAAGAGCTACACCTGCTTCAGAACGTGGCTATTTCCATAAGATGGAGCTCCAAACTGGAAAAGGCGAGGAAGAGGGTCTTGGGGATGACCATTTGAAATCTCTAATATTTAAGCATACTTGTGAAAATATTAGGGACTTCCCAGGTGGCATCAGTAGTAATGAACCTGCCTGCCAATGTAGGAGATATAAGAGACTGCGGTTCAATCCTTGGGTCAATTCTTGCCTGGAGAATGCCATAGAGGAGGAGCCTGGTGGTCTATAGACTATGGGGTTGCAAAGAGTTGGAAATGACTGAAGGGACTTAGCATGCATGCACATGAAAATATTAACCTTTCTATAAAGATACAGAAAAATAGATGAATTAGAACATGATCATCCATTCTTTTTTTTAAAGATACTTTGCTAAGCCATAAGGAGGTTCCATGGGTAAATCCGGGCTGCCTGGTAGGTATCACGAATTGGAAAAGATCGAGTGTACACAGGTTACCTGTATTTCACTCCAACGAAGCTGGTGAGGCCCCTGGGATCACCCTAAACCTCCTTCTGAAAAAGACTAAAACAATTTCTAGAAGGAACCACATCTTTAGTTGGTTTCCTTCCTGTTGGAAACCTACAATTTGCTGTCTGAAACAATTTGCTCCCATTGAAAAGACAACGGTTAAAATTTCCTGAATACTGCCTCATGTCATTAAAGACTTTACACTTTCACCCAACATGTCTCAGCAAGACTGACAAAGCCTTCAGTGAAGCAGCAGACTTAACAGAGCTTTAAATTATATATGTTTTAATATATTTGTTACTTATATGCTTTATGTATACATTTATTATTCACATTATATATTTATTAATTTTGATTTCCAACTTGTAAAATAAAAATAAGCTTTACCTGAGATTTATCTGAGGATAAATTCTTACTCTTATGCACAACTAGCTAGTGTCAAAAATAGACCGAGACCCAACTCCAGGTAAATGCAAAAAGTGAAGAAAGGACAATTGAAAAATTATTAGAAATTTGGTCTGTCCCATTGTCACTTCATTCACTAAGCAAATACTTATTAAACACCCACTGTGTGCACAGAGCTATAGTAAGGTGTTATTGGTATTTAGTCACTAAGTCGTGTGTGGCTCTTTTGAGACCCCATGGACTATAGCTCCTCAGGCTCCTCCATCCATGGAATTTCCCCAGGCAAGAATACTGGAGTGGGTTGCCATTTCCTCCTCCAGGATACAAAACAGAATCTCAGTTATTATTTTCCATTAACTGGCTTACTTTAAACGGCCTTATTACTTATCTTTTATGTATATGATTTTTGAGTTCTATAAAGCAGAGATGATATGTTTAACCCCACAGGTCAACCCCATGAAGTCTCTTGTCTTTTTTTTTTTGTTCCTATTTTTGGCTGCCCTGCTTGGCATGTGGGATCTTAGTTCCCTGACCAGGGATTAAACCCATCCCCTCTACACTGAGAGCTTGGAATCTTAACCACTGGACCACTAGGGAAGCCTCTAAAGTCCCCTGTGTTTATTATGGGGCTTATAACAATAATTTCCTGAGGATGACTATAATAAAATATAACTTATGTGAAGTTGCTCAGTCGTGTCTGACTCTTTGCAACCCCATGGACTGCAGCCCACCAGGCTCCTCCGTCCATGGGATTTTCCAGGCAAGAATGCTGGAGTGGGTTGCCATTTCCTTCTCCAGGAGATCTTCCCCACCGAGAGATCGAACCCGGGTCTCCTGCATTGTAGACAGATGCTTTACAGTCAACTTAGTAATATTATAAAGCTGACATTTAATTACATATTACATATACATATATTTCATATTACACATATGCACATACTTTATATGACTAATTAGACACTACGCTTTCTACCAAGCTCTCTCCGTATCAGTACGTGAAATTAAACTTTAATGAATGTGACTCACTAAGAATTACATTAGGAGTCTCTCCTCTTCTCTTTCACTCTGGTCTATTAAAATAAATACCAATCTTCCCACACCTGACTGCTGGAGTGACTATATATAGCCACATACACTCAGCCTAGATTCAACACAAATTAAATATTAAGAGAAGGAAATAAACCTTTTCTGCTGATAACTGGCCTACTTGGATTTCCTAGCACCATTCATTTCTAACATGCCTGGCAACATAACAACACCCAGAGGACATGGTGTAGATACTGACATGCAGGTTGGACACATTCGTTTCTTGGATGCTTTTTCTGAGATAGATTGTGTGCTATGAACTGAAAATACAGTGAGGAAGGAGACAGAGTCCTCTGTGTGAAAAAGGGTAAACAAACAATTATAGTATACTATGAACTGTGTTCTCCTCAGGGAGTCTGCAGAACTCCGATGATGGCAAAGAGGAGGGGGTAGTCATTTTGGGAGATGGAGAACCATATTTGAACTGGGGTTTGGGAGGTGTGAGAGATTTGTCCAGATGGAGACGAAGGTCAAGAATACGACAATCAGAGCGGAGGCGTGAAATAACCAATAGAGGTTTCAGAAAGACTAGGCATTCTGTACTAACGGAGCAAGGATTACAACCAGAAGATGGTAAGAGGCAAGATGAGAAACTCAGCCTAATGCCAGACGCAACATAAGCAATGTAAACTTTTGCCCCTGGGTGAATGGAAGCACTGAGGCATTTGGTCTTGGAGACAGCGCTTGCCGGAGTACTGAGGGTGGCTGGAGACAGGGAACCTAGCAGGAGACGAGTGCAAAGAATTCAAGAGAGGGATGATGAGGGCCTGAAAAAGGAAGCAGCAGTGAGAACGGAGGAGAAGAAAACTCGAAACATATGGTGCAGTAAATAAATGACAGGGCTCTGTGAGTGTTGAAAATGCAGAAAGAAGGGAGTTCAGGGTGATCGGATGAGTGATGGCACACTCACGCTAGCTATGGATACAGTCCTCGGGATGGAGGTAATAACCGAAACATAGATGTCAGGAGTCTACTCAGAACGGACACACCGAATGAAACACGGTGGGTTTCACTTGTCTCCCTGGAAACAAGAAATGTGGGAAGGGCAGTTGAAAAGAGAAGCACCTAGCAGCTCTGAGGAGCTTTCGGAAAGAAAAGAGAGCAAATGTNGAGAGATCGAACCCGGGTCTCCTGCATTGTAGACAGATGCTTTACAGTCAACTTAGTAATATTATAAAGCTGACATTTAATTACATATTACATATACATATATTTCATATTACACATATGCACATACTTTATATGACTAATTAGACACTACGCTTTCTACCAAGCTCTCTCCGTATCAGTACGTGAAATTAAACTTTAATGAATGTGACTCACTAAGAATTACATTAGGAGTCTCTCCTCTTCTCTTTCACTCTGGTCTATTAAAATAAATACCAATCTTCCCACACCTGACTGCTGGAGTGACTATATATAGCCACATACACTCAGCCTAGATTCAACACAAATTAAATATTAAGAGAAGGAAATAAACCTTTTCTGCTGATAACTGGCCTACTTGGATTTCCTAGCACCATTCATTTCTAACATGCCTGGCAACATAACAACACCCAGAGGACATGGTGTAGATACTGACATGCAGGTTGGACACATTCGTTTCTTGGATGCTTTTTCTGAGATAGATTGTGTGCTATGAACTGAAAATACAGTGAGGAAGGAGACAGAGTCCTCTGTGTGAAAAAGGGTAAACAAACAATTATAGTATACTATGAACTGTGTTCTCCTCAGGGAGTCTGCAGAACTCCGATGATGGCAAAGAGGAGGGGGTAGTCATTTTGGGAGATGGAGAACCATATTTGAACTGGGGTTTGGGAGGTGTGAGAGATTTGTCCAGATGGAGACGAAGGTCAAGAATACGACAATCAGAGCGGAGGCGTGAAATAACCAATAGAGGTTTCAGAAAGACTAGGCATTCTGTACTAACGGAGCAAGGATTACAACCAGAAGATGGTAAGAGGCAAGATGAGAAACTCAGCCTAATGCCAGACGCAACATAAGCAATGTAAACTTTTGCCCCTGGGTGAATGGAAGCACTGAGGCATTTGGTCTTGGAGACAGCGCTTGCCGGAGTACTGAGGGTGGCTGGAGACAGGGAACCTAGCAGGAGACGAGTGCAAAGAATTCAAGAGAGGGATGATGAGGGCCTGAAAAAGGAAGCAGCAGTGAGAACGGAGGAGAAGAAAACTCGAAACATATGGTGCAGTAAATAAATGACAGGGCTCTGTGAGTGTTGAAAATGCAGAAAGAAGGGAGTTCAGGGTGATCGGATGAGTGATGGCACACTCACGCTAGCTATGGATACAGTCCTCGGGATGGAGGTAATAACCGAAACATAGATGTCAGGAGTCTACTCAGAACGGACACACCGAATGAAACACGGTGGGTTTCACTTGTCTCCCTGGAAACAAGAAATGTGGGAAGGGCAGTTGAAAAGAGAAGCACCTAGCAGCTCTGAGGAGCTTTCGGAAAGAAAAGAGAGCAAATGTCAGGACTAGAGTTTGTTCTGGGAACCAAGGAGAGAGAGCGTGAAACAGGAAAGAATGGTCAAAGTCCAGATCCTTCAAAAAAGACATCAGGATGAGGACCGAGACGCGTCCCTAGGATTTGGCAGCCAGCAAGTTCCTGATGACCTGATGTCGAGTGCTTTCCGTGGGATGAAGGGGATGGAAGCCAGATCACATCTGCCTCAGGGGTGAATGACAGACCTGACGAGGTGAGACTGTTTTTCACTTCGGGTCCTGTTGCCTCCTTGATATTTCAGAATGGCTTCAGCCTTAGGCCCTGAAAGCCCAGAAAGTGATGATGCTGAGAAGTGCAAACAAAACTGCAGAGCACAGATGGCATTAACATGCCAAACAGGAAGGTGAAATACACTGTTCATAATCCAAGGTTATCCCACTATCCCTGAGCCTTTTTGAGGAAAACTACCCGGGTAAGACACTGGCAGAGGCCGCTGGAAGAGGTTTTCAAGAGATCCCAAAGGGCTTCCCCAGTGGTTCAGTGGTAAAGAATTTGCCTGCCCCTGCAGGAGACACGGGTTTGATCCCTGATCTGGGAAGATCCCACATCCTGAGGAGCAACTACACCCGTGTGTCACAACTATCGAGCTCTGCTCTAGAGCCCGCGGGCCGCAACTACCAAGGCCATGTGCTGGAACTACTGAAGCCTGTGTGCCCTAGAGCCTGTACTCTACAACCGAAGAGGCCACCGCAGTGAGAAGCCAGCACACCGTTACTAGAGAGTAGCCCCCGCTTGCTGCAACTAGAGAAAAGCTCGTGCAGCAACAAAGACCCAGGAGAGTCAAGAAACAAAAATTAAAAAGAAAGAGGTCCTAAGAAGCTCATTTGACATTGTTCTGTGGAACTGACAGCCTGAGTGTGAACTAAAAATGGGATACGATTAGAAAAGGAATGCGGCTCTCTAACCTAAAGAGAAAACCATACTTTCAGGATCCCCATAGAAAAGGGATATACTAATGGATAAAACATATTCTACCTCATTATTCTTTAGCTTTGCAAATCTAGATATATATAGAACATTCAAGATTCTCAAGAGAAGGAGGGGGAAAAAAACCTGAAGGCAAAGCTAAAAGTTTCTTGCTTCTAATGAACTTAAACTCATTTTCCATTTGCACAGAAAAGGAAGACAGCCATATAAATGGATTAAGAAGGCCAGAAAGACACAGTCCAGCCAGGGTGAGCAAACTTTTTCGTGAAGGGCCAGAGAATAAATATTTCAGACTTCGTAGGCCAGGTGGTCTCTGCGACAACTGGTGAACTCTGCCACTGTAGTGAGAAAGTAGTCAGACGGGACACAGGATGCGAACAAGTAAGAGCAACTGTATCCCAGTAAAACTTGGTTTCTGTATAATGAAACTGGGTTTCTGTATCTTACTTGATTTTCATGTCTCAACATACTACTACTATTCCTTTTTTCAATTATTTAAAAATGTATAAACCATTCTTTAAAAAAAATTAATTTGACTGCACCGGGTCTTAAGGCTTCCCAGGTGGCACTTGTGGTATAGAATCTACCTGTCAGTACAGGAGACGCAAGAGACATGGGTTTGATCTCTGGGTTGGGAAGCTCCCCTGGAGACGGAAATGACAACCTGCTCCAGTATTATTGTCTAGGAAATGCCATGGATAGAGAAGCCTGTGGGCTATACTCCATGGGGTTGCAAAGAGTCGGATGCCACTGAGAGACTGAGAAAATGGGTCTTAGTTGCTGTGTGTGGGGCCTAGTTCCCAGACGAGGGATCGAACCTGGGCCCCATGCACTGGGAGCTTGGAGTCTTAGCAACTGGACCACCAGGGGAGTCTTACACCAGTCTTAGACTGCAGGTCATGCAAAAACAGGCAATGGGCTGGATTTGGACCATGATTCACTGTTGACTCCTGTGCTAGAAAACCCTCATCCAGGTCAGCCTCTTCCCTCAGCCTAGATTTAGTGAATTGAAATTTATGTGTGTGGAACCCACTAATCTGCAGATACCATGGAATTTATGTATTTGACAATTTACAGAAACCTGGTTTTCAGAAGTCCCAAAGTCTTTCTCACTGTGGCCCTGGGTTAAGCATTCACCTTGATGCTGAGTGCGAATCACAGTGAAGCTATGGGCTCTCCTTTCAATTTTTCATCCACCCACCAAGTATTCACAAGGTAATAATGGCTTCTGCAGAGCTTGCTGCTGCTGCTGCTGAGTTGCTTCAGTCATGTCTGACTCTGTGCGACCCCATAGACGGCAGCCCACTAGGCTCTTCTGTCCCTGGATTCTCCAGGCAAGAATACTAAAGTGGGCTGCCATTTCCTTCTCCATTGCATGAAAGTGAAAAGTGAAAGTGAAGTCGCTCAGTCCTGCCCGACTCTTAGAGACCCCATGGACTGCAGCCCACCAGGCTCCTCCATCCATGGCATTTTCCAGGCAAGAGTACTGGAGTAGGGTACCATTGCCTTCTCCTCTGCAGAGCTTGGGAGATATTAAAGAAAGCAAAAACCGCAGTCCAAATCCTCCAAAGTCTAGATCTATTGGTGACAATAGATGCATGTATCAAAATAGTGATACAATAAATTCTATCAAGTTTACAAGAAGTAAAGGGAGAGGTCTCATTGCTAATACTTAGACCAGATGTCTAGAAGGAGGAAAATCCTTCCAAGTTAGTCAAGGCATGTGATTACCAGCTCCTGGCATTAGAAAACTATAAAAATCATCTTATAAAATGCTGTGTGTGTGCTTAGTCGTTCAGTCATGTCCGACTTTTTGCGACCCCATGGACTGTAGTCTGCCAGGCTCCTCTGTCCATGGGGACTCTCTAGGCAAGAATACTGGAGTGGGTTGTCATGCCCTCCTCCAAGGGATCTTCGCAACTTAGGGATCAAACCCAGGTCTCCTGCATTGCAGGTGGATTCTTTACCATCTGATCCACCAGGGAAGCCTTTATAAAATGTTAATTACCTGTATTTTAAATATCTCTTTTTAAAAATGATGTTTTAAAGGAAATGATTGTAGCAAATAATTCTAATGTATTGGTCATGAGATAATCTACGGTTATTGATATAGGCTTCTGACTGACTCTTTTTCTGAATCAAATCAGAGGTATCATTATCTTATGCCCAAGTCTTTAATTGCTTCCCATTTCCTATGATGCCCCATCTCCGTGGGCATGCAGGGCATGGTCTTCATCACCTATATTACCATTTCCTTCCCACACTATGGCCCTCATTTATACTATCCCATACAAACTATCTGTTCTCACTTGAACACGCCCCACACTTCCCTGCCCCCATTGATTTGTTCCTTCTTTTCACATAGCATGGAAGGCTCTCTCCAGGAACTTCATCTTCCAGCCATCCTATTAAAATCCCATACACTCTTTAAGGCTCAGCTTGAAGTGCCATTTATTTTCTTGATAAAACTTTCCTTATTTTACCTAGCTGGAATACAGGCCTAATTGATCTTTGCTTATGATTTACTTCTTGGCAAAAATAATTATAAAATACCTACTTTATAAGACTCTTAGAAAGATAAAATAGTAAAGCAAGATAATGTTTGTAATGCACCTAGCATAGCTCCTGGCTCATAACTGGAGTTCCAAATAGAAGTTTCAAGTGTATGCATATCTACCCTTAGATTTTAAGTTCTTAATTCTAAGAATCATATTTTATTTACTTATGAAGCTATTTAAGTGCTCAATAAATGTTTACTAAATCTAATTGGAATATTGAGCACCACGTTTTTGCAAAGCATAACCAATACTTTTAATCTGAAAGCCAAGTACAAGAAAGACTGAAAATTATAAGATTTTCATATTTTTCTAATTGGATTGGCAACATAGTGTTGAAAAATCATGGGTTTGTGAGTATGATAAACCTGGGCTCTAGACTTATTTTGTTACTTTGCCAACAAAGGTTCGTCTAGTCAAGGCTATGGTTTTTCCAGTGGTCATGTATGGATATGAGAGTTGGACTGTGAAGAAAGCTGAGCACCGAAGAACTGATGCTTTTGAACTGTGGTGTTGGAGAAGACTCTTGAGAGTCCCTTGGACTGCAAGGGGATCCAACCAGTCCATTCTGAAGGAGATCAGTCCTGGGTGGTCTCTGGAAGGAGTGATGCTAAAGCTGAAGCTCCAGTACTTTGGCCACTTTATGCGAAGAGTTGACTCATTGGAAAAGACTCTGATGCTGGGAGGGATTTGGGGCAGGAGGAGAAGGGGACGACCAAGGATGAGATGGCTGGATGGCATCACTGACTCGATGGACCTGAGTCTGAGTGAACTCTGGGAGTTGGTGATGGACAGGGAGGCCTGGCGTGCTGCGATTCATGGCGTCGCAAAGAGTCGGCCACGACTGAGTGACTGAACTGAACTGAACTTTTGCCAACATCCATTGGATCACAGAAAAAGCAAGAGAATTCCAGAAAAATACCTACTTCTGTTTTATTGACTATGCCAAAGCCTTTGACTGTGTGGATCACAACAAACTGTGGGGAATTCTTAAAGAGATGGTAATACCAGACCACCTTACCTGCCTCCTGAGAAACCTGTATGCAGGTCAAGAAGCAACACTTAGAACAGGACATGGAACAATGGCTGCTGCTGCTGCTGCTAAGTCGCTTCAGTTGTGTCCGACTCTGTGCGACCCCGTAGACGGCAGCCTATCAGGCTCCCCCGTCCCTGGGATTCTCCAGGCAAGAACACTGGAGTGGGTTGCCATTTCCTTCTCCAATGCATGAAAGTGAAAAGTGAAAGGGAAAGTTGCTCAGTCGTGCCCGACCCTTAGCCACCCCATGGACTGCAGCCCATCAGGCTCCTGTGACCATGGGAGTTTCCAGGCAAGAGTACTGGAGTAGGGTGCCACTGCCTTTTCCGATGGAACAACGGACTGGTTCCAAATCCGGAAAGGAGTACGTCAAGGCTATATATTGTCACCCTGCTTATGTAATTTATATGCAGAGTGTAGTGTTAGCCAGTATTGTCTGACTCTTTGCGACCACATGGATTGTAGCCCACCAGGCTCCTCTGTCCATGGAATTCTCCAGGCAAGAATACTGAAGTGGGTTGCCATTTCCTTCTCCATTATATGCAGAGTACACCATGCAAAATGTCAGGTTGGATGAAGCACAAGTTGAAATCAAGATTGCTGGGAGAAACATCAGTAACCTCAGATATGCAGATGACACCACCCTTGTGGCAGAAAGTGAAGAGGAACTAAACAGCTTTTTGATGAACATGAAAGAGGAGAGTGAAAATGCGGGCTTAAAAATTTAACACTCAAAAACCAAGATCATGGCATCCGGTACCATCACTTCATGCCAAATAGATGGGGAAACGATAGAAACACTGACAGACTTTACTTTCCTGGGCTCCAAAATCACTGCAGATGGTGACTGCAGCCATGAAATTCTAAGATGCTTGCTCCTTAGAAGAAAAACTATGACCAACCTAAAAAGTACAGTAAAGTAAATAAAGTGAAGTCACTTAATTGTGTCCAACTCTTTATAACCCCATGGACTGTAGCCTACCAGGCTTCTCCATCCATGGGATTTTCCAGGCAAGAGTACTGGAGTGGGTTGCCATTTCCTTCTCCAACCAGTATATTAAAAAGCAAAGACATTAGTTTGCTGACAAAGGTCTGTCTAGTTAAAGCTATGGTTTTTCTAGTAGTCATGTATGGATGTGAGAGTTGGACCTTAAATAAAGCTGAGAGCTGAAGAATAGATGCTTTTAAACTGTGATGTTGGAGAAGACTCTTGAGAGTCCCTTGGACTGCCAGGAGATCCAATCAGTCCATCCTAAAGGAAATCAGTCTGAATGTTCATTGGAGGCACTGATGTTTGAAGCTGAAACTCCAATACTTTGGCCACCTGATGTGAAGAGCTGACTCCTTAGAAAAGACCCTGATGCTGGGAAAGATTGAAGGCAGGAGAAGGGGACAACAGAGGATGAGATGGTTGGATGGCATCACTGACTCAATGGACATGAGTTTTAGCAAGCTCTAGGAGTTGGTAAAGGCCAGGGAAGCCTGGCGTGCTGCAGTCCATGAGTTGCAAAGAATTGGACACAACTGAAAGATAGAACTGAACTGTGTATTTGTGCAAATTACTTCAATTTTCCGAAACTCAGTTTCATTTATAAAATTATGTCAATAAGGTAACCTTTGAAGGTTTATTCTGAGGCTTCTAGAATATAACCTGATATTTGGGAATCATTTAATAAGTACTGATTATGAATATTAAGTGGGACTATGTTTAGATGCCCTATTTACATTACTTACAATGAGAAAAGATGCTCAAATAGTATACACCAGAATGAAATGTGAACTGTATTTCTTGACCATTCTTGTTTTTAAATTGAAGTATAGTTGATTTACGAAGTTGTTAGTTTCTGGTATATAGCAGAATTATATATATATAATATCATATATATACATATACGCATATATAAAATAATGAATGTATTTCATATATATTCATACATATGAAAATTCATTTCCATGTTCTTTTCCATTATGGTGTATTACAGGATATTGAATATACCCTGTGCTATACAGTAGGGCCTTGTTGTTTATCTGTTTTATATATAGTAGTTTGTATCTGCTAATCCCAAACACCTAATTTATCCCAGTCTGACCCCTTCCCCCTTTGGTAACCATAAGTATGTTGTTATGTCTATGAGTCTGTTCCTATTTTGTAAACAAGTTCATTTGTATCATACTTTAGGTTCCGCATATAAGTGAATCAGATGGTATTTGTCTTTCCTTCTCTGACTTACTTCACTTCATATGATAATCTCTAGTGTAAATTGCTCAGTTGTGTCCGACTCCTTGTGACCCCCATGGACTTGCAGCCTGCCAGGCTCCTTTGTCCATGGGATTATCCAGGCAAGAATACTGGCATGGGTAGCCTTTCCCTTCTTCAGGGAATCTTCCTAACCCAGGGATCAAACCCAGGTCTACCACACTGTGGGCAGATTCTTTACTGTCTGAGCCACCAGGGAAGCCCAGGATAATCTCTAGGTCCATCCATATTGCTACAAATGGCATCATTTCTTTCTCTTTTTTTTGGCTGAATGGCTGAGTAATATCCCATTGTTTATATACACCACATCTTCTTTATCCATTTGTCTGTAAATGAACATTTAGGTTGCTTCCATGTCTTGGTTATTGTAAGTAGAGCTGCTATGAACATCAGGGGTGTGTGTATCCTTTCGAAATAGAAGAGTTTGATCATTCTTTCTTAAATACAGAAATGGAACAGGNTTTCTCTTTTTTTTGGCTGAATGGCTGAGTAATATCCCATTGTTTATATACACCACATCTTCTTTATCCATTTGTCTGTAAATGAACATTTAGGTTGCTTCCATGTCTTGGTTATTGTAAGTAGCGCTGCTATGAACATCAGGGGTGTGTGTATCCTTTCGAAATAGAAGAGTTTGATCATTCTTTCTTAAATACAGAAATGGAACAGGAATCTCTAGCCCATTTTATAGGGAGGAATGGTGCAATGGAGGGTAGTTTACTATGATTGCTGAGGAGCTGCCCCATTGACAGAAGGTAACTTCAACTTCTCCCTAATTATGTCAGCCGATAGCATGAGAGGAGTATGGACTACAATGTCAGGTTAGACTTGAGGATCAATCAACCTATCAGTTCAGTTCTGTTCAGTCACTTAGTCGTGTCCAATTCTTTGCGACCCCATGAACCACAGCACTCCAGGCCTCCCTGTCTATCACCAACTCCTGGAGGCCACCCAAACCCATGTCCATTGAGTTGGTGATGGGATCCAACCATCTCATCCTCTGTTGTCCCCTTCTCTTCCTGCCCTCAATCTTTCCCAGCATCAGGGTCTTTTCAAATGAGTCAGCTCTTTGCATTAGGTGGCCAAAGTAGTGGAGGTTCAGCTTCAACATCAGTCCTTCCAATGAACACCCAGGACTGATCTCCTTTAGGATGGACTGGTTGGATCTCCTTGCAGTCCAAGGGACTCTCAAGAGTCTTCATCACCACAGTTCAAAAGCATCAATTCATCGGCGCTCAGCTTTCTTTATAGTCCAACTCTCACATCCATACATGACCATTGGAAAAACCATAGCCTTGACTAGATGGACCTTTGTTGGCAAAGTAATCAGATGAAACCTCAAAAGCCATGAGAACTGCTATCTGCTGGGCAGGGTCCCTGAAGTACAGCCATTATGTCTCACTTTCTAGTCACTGCTGTCAGCTTTCTCAGCTGCTCTGTGATCTAGCATGTCCCTCCTCTGGCCTTGCTCTGATTTATGTATAGACACATGATGACAATAGCAGCAGTACCCTATTCAATTGATAAATACATACATATAGCCAAACTAACCTGGCCTAGGGAACTCTACACAAAAATGAATCAAAGTCTACTTGGTAGTGAGTTGAGTTCAGCAGGGGTGTTAGAAAACAGTTAACGGTTTTCTAGACTCATTTTAGTGTGCCATTTCATCAGCTGAGTGTTTTGCAAAGGTTTTTGCCTCTTTGATTAAGGAAGTGTAGCAGCAGCAGCAGCAGCAGCTCACTGGGCTTCCCTGGTGGTTCAGTGGTAAAGAATCCGCCTGCGAGTGCAGGAGATGAAGGTTCGATCCCTGAGTCAGGAAANTGGCTTAAACTCAACAATCAGAAAACTAAGATCATGGCATCTGGTCCCATCACTTCACGGCAAATAGATGGGGAAACAATGGAAACAGTGACAGATTTTATTTTGGGGGGGCTCCAAAATCACTGTAGATGGTAACTGCAGCCATGAAATTAGAAGATGCTTCCTCCTTGGAAGAAATGTTATGACCAACCTAGACAGCATACTAAAAAGTAGAGACATTACTTTGCCAACAAAGGTCTATCTAGTCATGGGTATGGTTTTTCCAGTAGTCACATATGGATGTGAGAGTTGGACTGCAAAGAAAGCCTGACGAATTGATGCTTTTGAACTGTGGTGTTGGANGCTTCCTCCTTGGAAGAAATGTTATGACCAACCTAGACAGCATACTAAAAAGTAGAGACATTACTTTGCCAACAAAGGTCTATCTAGTCATGGGTATGGTTTTTCCAGTAGTCACATATGGATGTGAGAGTTGGACTGCAAAGAAAGCCTGACGAATTGATGCTTTTGAACTGTGGTGTTGGAGAAGACTCTTAAGCGTCCCTTGGACTGCAAGGAGATCCAACCAGTCCATCCTAAAGGAAATCAATTCTGAATATTCATTGGAAGGACTGATGCTGAAGCTAAAGCTCCAATACTTTGGCCACCTGATGTGAAGAACTGACTCATTGGAAAAGACCCTGATGCTGGGAAAGACTGAAGGTGGGAGGAGAAGGGGACGACAAAGGATGAGATGGCTGGATGGCATCACCAACTCAATGGACATGAGTTTGAGTAAGCTCTGGGAGTTGGTGATGGACAGGGAAGCCTGGCGTGCTGCAGTCCATGTTGTCGCAAAAAGTTGGACATGACTGAGCAACTGAACTAAACTGAACTGAAGGTAAAAAGGACAGATAATGGAGGCAAGGCAAAGATATAATGGAGCCAAGATGACTGCACTGACCAACACAGTAGTCACTAGCCATGTGAAGCTATCTAAACTTTAATTAGTTAAGATGAAATAAAACCAAATATTTAGTTCTTCAAATGCACCAGCTACATTTCAATTGTTCAAGCAGCCACATGTGGCTAGTGACTTCCATATTGGATGGCACAAAGACAGAACACTAACATTTCCATCAACGCAGAATGTTCTATTGGGCATTGCTGCTCCAGAAGAACTGGGAGAACCCTAGCACCTTCGACAAAAGTGAAAGCAAACAGAGGACTAGTCAGGGAGGCAAAGCGGCATCTAAGCTTTCTGCAGATGGCAAAAGTTGAGGAGATGGAGAAGCAGAATGGGAGATGTAAAGACCTTTGACAAAGGAGGCACAAGAAAATCTGAGCACAGATGAGTCTACCAACATGAACAATGACTTGTAGGCTACAAGCAAATTTGAAGAGCCTGGCCTACATCGGAGGTCTGACAAACACAGGGAGTCACTAACAGGTGACACAGGTAAAAATGGCCCACAGGCTCACCCTGCATGAAGCTGTCCACATTTCTCCATCAGGGCAAGGGGGGGTGGCAATATTCCAGGATTGTTCAGGTTCTCCCTTTGATAACTTTTAAGAATGTTTCTAGGTTGGCTCTGCTAATAACTGAGATGAAAAACAACGCCAGGTGATTAAGATCAGAAGGAAAAACACAAAAAATGTTACTTTTTAAAAAGGGAAAGGAGCGTGGTAAGCAGCATTTTGACACTTTGGCCTCATTTTTAAGTGTTTTTTGTGTTTTTTTGTATTAAAGGGTTTCCTATAGCTGCAATATTTAATACAGATTTTTAAAAAACCCTACAGTGCTGAAAAACTAAGTTGTGCATTGTTGCCTCATGGATTCACTATGGGAAAGTATAAATACAAGGCTGTCTCTTATACAAATGACAGCAAAAAAAAAAATCAAAGCAGCGCAGCAATTTATTACAGGGCTTAAAATTTTTTCTTTCAGTGTTTCATTTTTTTTTCCTTTCAGCCCATGTGTGAAAGCTGAATATTATTTGAAGTTGATAACAGAAACTAATGTTTTCAAATATGTCAGTGAAACACAACACTTTGAAGCCTCGAACCAATGTAGAAATTAAGGAGTCTATTTTTTTTTTTTTTTTTTTGAGCAGGAAAGGTAGAGAACTGTATAACTCCAGTTATAAAACATATGGAATACTAAAGGATGATTCAAACAGTCTGACTTACAATTGTACGTATACACAGTCATTTTCTCGAATTAGTACATACCACTGGAAACTGCATCAAGCCATAAAAGTAACTCATATGCCTATTATGTTTTTCCATTTTAAGCTTGTAATAGCAGTAACGACCTCAGCAAAAGACATTTCCTCGGAATTAATGGCTGGCTGGGAGGCAAAGCCAAGGGCCACTGGTTCCTCCCAGCTGGTCATTAATCCTCAGGAAATGCCTGCACCTCCATCATTATTGCTAAAGCACCATTACAGAAAATTCTCACAGTTCTAATATATGGAAATTTGAGGCTATTTTGCAAGCCCACAGTATTCATGTTAGTTAATAGGCCACCACTGAGCACGGAGGACGTAATTATCAAAACGACAGAAGGGAAAATGTTGTTCTCCTAGGTCTGTAAGATTATAGGAAATGGGGACTAGCCTTATGGGAAGAAGTCAATTTGAAGCTAAAAGACATTAATTTAAAGAGAGATTTGGAATCACATATATAAAAGTTAATAAAAGACACAGCATACATTCCCATTACTTGCTTTAAAAAAGACTTTTTAAAAAACGTACAAAGTAAGGTTATATGGACATTTCCTCCCAGATCGATCAAATAATGCTAAAGAGAATGAAGTCAGGAAGAATGTTTATGAAACACAAATGACTATATTCAACAAGGGAAGTTCAGGGGAATGCAAACAGTGGAGAGTGCTGACTGCAGGTAGGATTTCTTTCTTTTTAATTTCTACTTAAAAATTGTACACATACCATGAAATACTTTGAACACACATTCTGTTCTAGCCTTTATCACCACAAAATAATTTTTCAAAAAATTTTTTTGTTTTTAATTTTTTACATCTTACCTAGAGGCTTTAGCACATGCAAACAAGTATCTAACAACTGAAGATAAGACTAAAGTACTACACAAACACAGTGCTAATGTTCTGTGACACAGTTTTCAATTCTTTACAAAAAACTTTTATTGGCTTCCAGGGTAAACTGAAAATTAGGTGTTTTCAGGTCTATTCATTTCCTCCTTTAAATAAACAGGACCCAACAAATGGTTTCAAAGTGGGGAATTAATCCAATAATCACACCCAAAACAGTCTATAAATCTTTTCAATGTGTTATTGTAACAAACTACAAATATTGGATATGATGCTTTACACTTAATGAAACTCACTACAGTTCTCATGGTGTGTTACAAAGCCTGCCTAGCTCTAAACATGGTTTGGAAGCTAAGTAGACCTATTATGGATTGAACTGTGATCCCCTTCAAAGACGCTGAAGTTCTAACTGTGCATCTATGAATGTGACCTTATTTGGAAACACGGTCTTTGTATATGTGATCAAGTTAAGCTGGGGTCATCAGGGTGGGCTGTAATCAAAGATGGGTCTTTTCCAGTGGCGTTAGTGGTAAAGAAACCACCTGCCAATGCAGGAGACCTAAGACTCGGGTTCGATCCCTGGGTTGGGAAGATTCCCTGGAGGAGGGTATGGCAACCCACCTCAGTATTCTTGCCTGGAGAATCCCATGGACAGAGGAGCCTGGCGGGCTACAGTCCACAGGGCTGCAAAGAGTTGGATGTGGCTGAAGCAACTTAACACAATCAAAGATGTTCTTTTAAGAGAAGAGACATGGGAACACACAGAAGGAGGGACTGGAGTGATGCAGCCGAAAGTCAAGAACATCAGGAGCTACCTGCAGCACCAGAAGCCAAGGGAATGGCATGCAATACAGTGCCTCCTAGAGCCTTCAGATAGAGAGCATGGCTCTACTTTTTTTGAACTTTTGGCTTCCAGAACCATTAGAGAATAAATCTGTGTTGTGTTAAGGCACCGAGGTTCATGCTCCTTTGTCACGGCAGCCCTAGGAAACGAACACAGGACCTGAGGGAAGAGGTGGCGCCATAGGACTGTCAACACTACAAATGGAAAACCAAGACAAGACTGGCGGGGTGTCAGGAAGCTGCTCCCTGCAGTGAAAAAGCAATGGACTAGGAATCAGGAAACCTGGTTCTTGTCCCAGCTAACGAGGTTGTATGACCCTGAGCTGGACACTTAATTGTTCTCAGCTTTCATACTGTCACCTGCAGAACATGAGAGAATTCAATTATTTAATCTCTAAGTCTAGGGTTACTGACGAGCAGATAAAGCAGCAGACAGACCAACGTTTTCATACTTACAAAAAAATCACTCTTCTGGCATTGCTTTGACAAGGTCTCAGGGACAGACAACAGGACACAGGACGGAGGACCGCTGGCTCTCGTCTGCCACTTCCGTGGTCACACCAGCGCTTTCTACCACATTTATTTGGATCAAGTCAGGTCCAAAGAACTTTGCTATTGAAGTAATAGTAGCCTGTCCTGATACTCTTTTATAACACTTTCTTTTTAATACATAGTTTTTCTGCCTTTCCAAGATTTTCAAAATGTCTCCATCTGATTCAAAAATAAGCCTGTGTTTAGACAAGATGATTGTTACCACCCAAAATAAAGGATGTCAGTTGCAAACCATGATTTTTAAATTTCACTTTGTCAATAGGAAAAGTACTCATCCAGAGAAGAAAAGAAGCACTTTATATGCTGTGACTTGGTTGGGATTTAGGATCCAATAGGACAGTGGCAATAAATACAGTACATGTGTTCTCTAAATGGTTGCCATAGTGATCAGATTTACAACTTTTTGCTCATTGGTTTTCATGTCCAAACATCACCATCATCACCATAAATTCTGGTCATCTAATCAAACACTCAGATTCCAGGAGTGACTAGTGTAACATAACAGACCCTCATCATTCAGAAATTTTCATATTTACAGTTGGAGCTATTTACAAATCCAGTTTTTCTCAGATTGGAGTATAGGATACTTAGCTGGTGAGGCATCCTGTCCATCCTGCCCACTGTTTGCATCTCAGTTTAGCTTTGCTGTGTGTATGTATGTGACAGGTGCAATCTGTTTTGAAATTAGGGAATGTAATGCTATTGTGGGGCTTCCTAGGTGGGCACAGTGGTTAAAAAAAAATCTGCCTGCAATGCAAAAGACCCGTGTTTGATCCCCAGGTTGGGAAGAGCCCCTGGAGAAGGAAATGGCTACCCACTCCAGTATTCTTGCTTGGAGAATTCCATGGAGAGAGGAGCCCGGTGGACTACAGTGCGTGGGGTCACAAACAGTTAGACGCCACTGAGCACACATGCGCACACACACATACCCGCCTTATTGTGGCATTCTCAAGTGTATATATTCCTAAAGGTCTCACGATAATGGGATTCTACTATAGTTCATTCTAGAGACTGGGCCAGATAGGCAAAGTGCAATTAACAGGACATTTCCCCCAGTGAATATCTGTCCTCATGGACATCTAAAATCTGTGTGAAGCAAGGTTCTAGGGGTGGGTGGGAGGAAGCATTTATCCCCAGTGAATATCTGTCCTCATGGACATCTAAAATCTGTGTGAAGCAAGGTTCTAGGGGTGGGTGGGAGGAAGCATTTATCCACACCCTCAGGTCTCTGGAGACACGTTTCAGTATATCCTACTAGGGCAAACAGGTACTCACGTCAGCCTGTTGTTTGTGGCCTGGGGAAAAGCAGGTGTGTTACACTCCTAGGCCAACTCTTCGCTTCCTGGCCTCTGAAATTGGCAGAACTCTTACTACAGTACAAAAGCGTAAGTTACTCCAGGCAAGTAGTTAGCTGTGTGCCAAGCCCACCTATGATTCTGTCTGGGCCAGCCAGCCCTTTCTAATGAGGGAATGTGAAAGAGTAACTACACAGCCACAGACAGGAGCCACGGGCCAGATTTCCACTCTCCACCTCCCTACAGTCACACAAAGTTCCTGTGTGTTCAGAGGAGAAGACACATCTGCATGTCTGTCGGGACCGGGTGTGCTGACAACTCTCAAGCCACTGACAGTCTTCAGAGAATACCTCTGGTGGTGGATACAGGAATCTTCACAGGTGGTAAAACTGTACAGAGCTGGAAACACACACATACGCACACAAATGTGTTCACACCGAACTGGAGAAATCTGGGGGGAATGTACTCATACAATATCCTAGCCGGGATTTTGTACCATAGTTTCACAAAATGCCACCATTGAGGAGGAAATGCGACAACCTGAGAAAGGAATTTTTCTGTATAAGTTCTTGTAACTGCAAGTGAATCTGAAATTAAAATTAAATTAAAAAGAAAAATAAGAATATATTTTCTAAAATGTAAGGTCAAGGAGGAGAAAGAAAGAAGAAAAGGGGTCTAATTTTCCTACCCAGAGAAAGAGCAAGAAAGAAATTTTTTATTTTAAAAATATCTGTAAATGCGTAAAGCTGTCAAAAGCTTCCTTTCCAGTTTGATATTTTCCCTATTCAGAAATCTAGAAGCCATGTGGGGGGCCTTCTTTCTGATATTTTTTTGAGGGGGGGCAGAGTGAGGTCAGAAAAATGTAGAACACCAAGCGTCTCAAAACATGTACCCCCATCAGCTATTTTTCATTCTGAATGCTTTCAAATGTCACAATATTATACATAGTTTATCAATTTTGCATTAAGCTAAAACTCATTAATCCCATAAGAGGTCTTTTTATGATTCACGAGAAGCCGCGTTGTAAACCAGCGCAGCCATCTTAGACTTACATTCCCTCACGACTGCCTCAGCTTTCTCCGTGGATTTTAACCGGGGAGTCAAATGCTATGGTGGTGTTCTCAAATTTGGATATTCCTATTTGAGATCCAGGGAGAGACAGGAAAAGTAGCTAAATTTATTGAGCGCTCACGATGTGCCAAGCACTGTGTATTGAGCTGCCGAGACCAGGAAGGGTGGGACCTGTGTGTGGTGAGGGTACCGGCTCATGCCCCAGACATGACATCACACCACCACTCTGCCTACTCAGAATCACTGACTTTGGAGGCCAGAAACGATTACATGATTCAATGGCTAAGGTCACAGACAGCCATGGGAGAAAGGACTCCAGGAAGGCAGCATGTACAAATCCGAAAAGGATAGCTGGATCACTGTGGCTAGTTTTCTTAGACTCTTGAGTCATTTAAGTAATCAACAGGGATATTTAACCAAATTCCACTCTCTAGTACCCAAACTTAAGCACATTCAGTTCCAGAATTAAACCTGGCACCAAACTGAATTGAGGTAACAAAACAAAAAGATGAATCCAAATACAAATATGGGGAAAAGCTTTTGATTAACCACAAGCTCTTAACTGTATATTCAAGAGATTTAAACAATGAAACCAACAAAACATGTAAATATTTACTTAAATGTGGCTGTCTCCTCTACTGCCCAGGTTCCCTCTAACCTCCAAGGTCACTTAGATTCTGAGCAGTCCCAGAAGTCCTGAAGTTCTCTTCTTACTCAGATGTGTTTGACCATACCATTCTTCTGTTCGGAACTTCGCAGTGGCTATCTGAAGTCTCAGAATCCTCTCCATTACTCTCCATCGCTGCAGAGATCTCTGCTGCTCATTTCCCCCCTCGTGGGTCATGACATTTCTTTATTACACCTGGCCCTGTCTTTATGCACCTAACTCTGCTTACTGATTCAACCTCTCTGTACACAAACTGAAGCCCTGTAATGTTGAAGCTGTTTCAATGTGTCTGTCGTACATCTTTGAAAGATGTCAGTTTTAGCCTTCCAACCATAAGAGCTGATGAAAGTGGAAAGAGAGAAAGAGTAAATGGCCTGTAATTGCTATGCAGGGTAAGGGTGAGGCTGAGTTCAGAGATCTATGTTTTAAAAGTTACATAAGCAACAAGACCAATTTCTTTCACCCTACGGTAAAGTATTAAATTTTTTACTTGCTGATTACACTTACTGCTATCATTTTATGATTGTGTGGTGCTTGGTGACTCATAAATGACTTTTTTTATCCTCACTCCAATCCAGTGAGGAAGGTAGAGAAGTCAGAATTATCATCCCCATCTTACATATGGGCAAACAGACTCAAGGATGTTCAGTGACTTGTCCAAGGTCATATAGCTAGAAATTCATTAAGTTGGAAAAGAAGTCAGAGAGGCCTTTCACTGAAAACCTAGTGTTCTACTACCATACCATCTGAAGTCTTGTTTAGAACCATGGTTGTGTGTGTGTATACTTAGTCAATAAAGAGATGGACTGCCCCATGTCCATCTCTTTGTTACCCCATGATCTACAGCCTGCCAGGCTCCTCTGCCAGTGGAATTTTTCAGGTAAGAAATACTGGAGGAGGTTGCCATTACCTCCTAGAGCATCTTCCCAACAAGGCTTCAAAGCCCCCTCTCCTGTGTCTCTTGCATTGGCAGGCAGATTCTTTACCACCAAGCAACCTGGGAAATCCAGAACCATGATCAGTGGGTTGGAAAAAAGAACACCGTCAGAAAGACCTGGGAATGTTATTACGCAAAATGAAAAAGCTGACAATAAAATTTCACAGATTTTAACAATAACAATACTAGATACCACATTTTGTGGCTTTACCAGGAATGGGACATGTTAGCTAAAACTGCAAGGGAAGGATGATCAGCCTCACTTTACAAAAGAAGAAATTCAGGATCAGAGAGGTAACAATGGCCTAAGGTTAGTAAGAGATAAGGACCAGGCTCAAACCCAAATCTGTTAGGACCCAACGTGTGCACACTTTCTGCTACTCCAAGTAGGAAGGTTTATTTTGAAAAAGGACATACCAGATGTTCTCTATCACCATTAGGAACAAGACAAGAGGAAATGAACTGAAAACCGTATAAGGAGAAATTTAGGTTGAACGTCTTAAGACCTTCCTGTCACAGGCGGAGTGATTAAACTTGCACACCATTACCAAGGGTCCTCAAGAAATCTTTCTAGATGGCTTTTTCACATACGTAAGTTCTCCCAAAGAGACTTTCATGACTGTAAGGAAATCAGTCTAAACATTTTCTCAAAAAATTCATGAGAGGATAAAAACCACAAAATAGGACACCTAAATTTTTACACAGATTCAAAAAGCTGTGTTTGGCTTATGGATATAAAATGTCAGCTTCTCACGTGGGGGTCTAAAATCTTATCATAACATATTACTTAAAACAATAGCAAAGAGTAGTGCTGAATATACACCATGTTTTAATAATCTCAGGCAGAAAATTCTTTATTCATTAAAAAAAAAAAAAATTGTCAGTCACAAGGGAATTCTTCATACCGTGACCATGTATGGCCAAGTTCTCTCACACTATACAATCTATATATTAATATAATGTATGCAATTAATAGGAAACCATGTGTTGCCAATGAATATGATATGAATGAGTTATCTATGAATACTAAGGAATCCTTGAGAGGTTTTGACAATGCAAGTAAGGTAATAGAGATATTTCGTTTCTATAATTTCTAAAATGGGTCCCAACTGATCTACTCTGAGATTAGGGATTTAACAGCAAAGCAGACTGGTTATGCATTAGACAAAGTTGCCATTTTTCTGCTTATAATATTATAGAGTTCAAACAATTCTGTGTAGCTCATCAGCTGCCTGAATACCATGCAAACAATATACAAAATCCTAAGCCTGGCTGATTCATTGGTCAATTTTACTGCCTACAGAAGAAGTAGATTACCACTGGAGGAAGAGCATGACCAAATAAAAATACAGAGTTAATAAACATTGTTTTGGTCTGATAGCCTGGAAATGAGCACTCTAAATGGCAAATCCAAATGGAAAGTCAGTAAACTCTCTATCACTCTCTGAAAAGAATTATAGGGGTGTGAATCAGGGATGGGAATGAGTTCATTTTCGTCCAATCCATATGGGAAATACACGGTCCAAAGATAAGAAAGGAGATGGAAGGATGTAAAACTCAGACATAACCTGCTCCTAGAAGAGAAATGGAAAATTGAGTAAGAGCGCANCACTCTGTATCACTCTCTGAAAAGAATTATAGGGGTGTGAATCAGGGATGGGAATGAGCTCATTTTCGTCCAATCCATATGGGAAATACACGCTCCAAAGATAAGAAAGGAGATGGAAGGATGTAAAACTCAGACATAACCTGCTCCTAGAAGAGAAATGGAAAACTGAGTAAGAGCGCAGGAGAATGAAATGTTATGGGATTTCCTAAGTGGTACGAAAAGTCCAGTGGTATGAGAAGCGCTACTCACGGAATGCCAGCCTCTCAAGAGAATGGGGGGGCCACAGAGATGGTCATTTGTACTTGCAGTTCCGCCCCAGATCTACCAACTGAGAGTGAGCCAGGTCTGCAAATGCTTCATCAAAACACATTAGGGAATTTGTGTGTGTGTGCTCAGCCATGTCTGATTCTTTGCAACCCTGTGGACTGTAGCCCACCAGGCTCCTCCTTCTATGGGATTTCCTAGGCAAAGTAGTGGAGTGGGTTACCATTTCCTGCTCCAGGGTATCTTCCCGACCCAGGGATCAAACCTGAGTTGCTTCTGTCTCCTGTATTGACCGGTGGATTCTTTACCACTATGCCACCTGGGAAGTCCATTAGGGAATTTAAAGACCATTAAAGTTGGGCCATCTGAGAGGACAATGGCAGGAAAGAAAATGTATTTTCTTACTGAGATTCTGTAATGAAGAAATTAGATTCTGGGATCAACTTCAGACACACACTGGGGGATATACGTCTTCTCTGATGTCAGAATCACTTGAAACAGGGAATGATAAAAGACTGCAAAACAAATGGTATTTTATATAGAATAGTATCAGCTGTAATCTTTACGATTCCCTGCTTCTCCATACCTCCCTGGGTGTTGGTGCTTCCTGCAATAGGGTGCTCCCTCAAGACTGAAAATATTTGGATTGTCTAGAAACTTGGCCGACCTGCACTTCCTTTATTGGTAATGTTAATGCTTAAACTTCTAAGTTATGTGACATTGCTACCTATGTTATTCCGACTGTGAAGTCCTTAGGCCTACAGTGATGTAAACCTAGCGCACTAGATTTCCCCCCAATGAATCCCTAGCTATAAACCCCACTGCTTTATGTGTCACTTTAAGTGGTTCAAAATAGCCTTAAAAGAAGTCAAAGAAACAAATAGTTAGCAACTGATTCTCCTCATCTTTATTTGCAGGTTAGTACTAAAAATCACGAGGAAAAGAAATGAGAGACAGACAATGAAAATGAGTTCATGTAGAAAAAAAAAATCAGAAACTATCTTCGAAAATTATCTTGTGACATTTTGCCAATAAAGCTCTTTTCTGTTTTTCTGATGATCCAAAGCTGTGACAAAAAATTCTTTTAAGGTAGAGTGCCAGAGTCTATTTTGGAAAGCAGAATGCTATTTCCAGGGGTGAGCAAATGGAAACATTAATATAGAGAGAGGCGTTCAAAGTCTGCGTTGAGCCTGGCTGATAGTGGCTCACAGCGTACTTCTTAAGTGGAAAGGCACAGGCTGGANAAAAATTCTTTTAAGGTAGAGTGCCAGAGTCTATTTTGGAAAGCAGAATGCTATTTCCAGGGGTGAGCAAATGGAAACATTAATATAGAGAGAGGCGTTCAAAGTCTGCGTTGAGCCTGGCTGATAGTGGCTCACAGCGTACTTCTTAAGTGGAAAGGCACAGGCTGGAATTCAAAATCATGATAAACACTGCTTTGATGCCTACAGGTTGTACTTTTAACCCTTGTGTGGGCACTCCAAAAATACAAATCCTCTGATTAAAGAAGGAACTCAATTCAAATCCACACTTAGTACTGGAAACAAAACCTGAAAGGCTACGCTTTATGCACACTAATGAAATACTATCATTCTGTTCACCAGACATTTATTAATTATTATGGACCTGAAACTATACTAACATCTATGCTTATGATCTATTGAGTGCTTGTCTCTTGATGAATAAAAATTTTTGAAGACTTCTCATTTAATTCTTACGAAACAATCCTAAGGGATGAGAACTATTATTAACCTCTGTTTTGCATCCAGGGAGACTGGGGCTGGTGACAATGAGCAACTTGCCTTGATAAGCTGATAAGGGAACCAGGCAGTCTGAGCTCTTAATCACTTTGCTGAATTCCTCCCTATGTCCTAGGTGCTGAGAGTAAAAAGATAACTACAACGTGTTCTCTACTCTCCCAGAG
The DNA here is from genome assembly GCA_006410615.1 of Neotragus moschatus. Lineage (NCBI taxonomy): Eukaryota > Metazoa > Chordata > Mammalia > Artiodactyla > Bovidae > Neotragus > Neotragus moschatus. Next base: position 894,928 of record SJYA01000910.1, read on the forward strand.
CTAGTTTTTAAATACAAATGGTAGCATGATTCTGAAACATTGAAATATATGATCAAGTTGTTTTACCACCTAGTAATCTTTAGATTATTTGATAAATATAAATTAAGTTCTTTTTGCAAGAACAAAGAGAGAAAACAAGATGAATATATGCTAGAATGGCGGCTCAAAAGGATTACTCTGGTCTTTGTTTTCCTTTCTCCTTTTCTTTTCGGAGCCTGTATCTGACTATTTAATACCTATTTTGTATTGTTGCTGTTTAGTTGCTAAGTTGTGTCCGACTTTTTTGCGACCCCATGGACTGAAGCCTGCCAGGCTCCTCTGTCCATGGGATTTCCCAGGCAGGAATATGGTAGTGGGCTGTCATTTTCTTTTCCAGGGAATCTTCCCGACCCACAGACTGAACCCGAGTCTCCTTGCAATAGCACATGAATTCTTTACCACTGAGCCACCAGGGAAGCCCACTTAATTGTTTTAAGTCTAACTTAACTAAATATAGGCTTGTCAGCTAATCCCACTCCAGTATTCTGTCCTGGAAAATCCCATGGACAGAGGAGCCTGGCGACTACAGTCCAAAGGGTCATAAAGAGGGAGACACGGCTGAGCACACATGTAACTAAATATAATGGAACTATTTTAATAAATCATACATCTGATATTAGCCTGGATATGTGCCGTGGTGATAATGAGAGAATATAACTCTGAGCCCACCAGTACAACTAATTCACAAATTATATATATATTATATATATATATTATATATATATATATAGTTAAGTTCAAAGCAACATAATCACTTCTATGGAAGGTCTAATTCGAAAGAGCTCAAACTATTTGAAATCTGGGCTTTCATTTACCCGCATGACATCTGAAGCACAGAGCAGCGATCTAAAGACCTGGCATCAGGTTTCTTTTCGTTGCGAGCACCCCAAAGGCAGCCTCCACCGATTTTGTTGGCTTCTGTATTCCCAGGACCTAGCACAAGCCTCGATCCATAATATTGCCAGAAGACTTTGTTAGACAAACGGAAAGTCGTAAAGTCAACAGGTCTCAGAACTGAAGCCCTAGCGTNCAGGTTTCTTTTCGTTGCGAGCACCCCAAAGGCAACCTCCACCGATTTTGTTGGCCTCTGCATTCCCAGGACCTAGCACAAGCCTCGATCCATAATATTGCCAGAAGACTTTGTTAGACAAACGGAAAGTCGTAAAGTCAACAGGTCTCAGAACTGAAGCCCTAGCATTTAAATGGTCAAGCCAAGAAAGACACAAGCAAACAAACAAGTGAACCAAAGTGCTTAAGTTTCTTCTCTATCCACACTGTCTCAAATGCTGAGCCTTCTGCACAATATTACGTTCAAAGAGACACTCGAAGTGCATTTTTTGGCTTAACACAGTGAAACCACAGCTGATGACATGGCTTCCCTTGGTCATAGAGGTAGGGTGAGCTCTATGATCTTCTAACACCCCAACAGGGTGCCTCCTGCTTTATAAGGTAATCTTCATTTGCCAGAAGTTAAACAACTGTCATTCCCCAACCTGCCTCTAATCCAAGAGTGCACTTAGCAGGTGGCGCTAGTGAAGAACCTGCCTGCCAATGCAAGAGACTCAAGAGATGCAGGTTCGATTCCTGAGTTGGGAAGATCCCCCGGAGAAGGAAATGGCAACCCACTCCAGTATTCTTGCCTGAGAAACCCCATGGAGAGAGAAGCCTGGCGGGATTCAGTCCATACGGTCGCAAAATGCAAGAATAGACAGCGCAATTCCTCTGTTTTTGAACAGGGACAAAGCCTTGCTAAATAAACCAAGCCTGATAGGCAGCCACTCATCAATACTAAGGAAACACAAAAAAGAGACTTCACTTCCAACAGCATTCTGAAAAAGATATTTTACTTTGAAAATTATAAGAATGAAAATTTATCACAAAGTTTTATAAATGTATTAAAAGAATGAATAATGAATAAAAAATAATTTTCAATGTCATAGCTGCACTGAATTTACCCCTGAGGACAGGGTTTGGGGGTGGCTTGGATGTATCAAATCGACAGGTAATCTGAAAACCCTATGTCTGTCATTACTCCCAGCCTCCTTCCCACCAAGCTTTTTACCAGAGTTAAACCCTGTTCCCAGGCCTGCCCTGCATCTGGTGGAGGCGCTAATGAGCAGTGAAATGGCCAAAGGGCAGGCAGCAGAGGGGAACAGGGAAAACAGCACAAAAAAGGGAACAGGAGGCTGAACCTTCTACAAAATCAACAATCAGTCCCTGGATGGATAATAGTGCTGGTAGTAGTAATAAAGGTTTTTATATTTTGCAACTCAAAATGCTTGACAGCCATTAATTATGGATAGACCATTCCTACTTAAATGGGAGAAAAAGTATTGAGTACACTGAGCAACCTGCCCAAAGGTACATAGTTCATCAAAACCATCTTAAACCTATGTCCAGAAAAGAAATAGTATGTTTGATTAAATCCCACTGGATTGACATTTTGCCAAAAATAGTGAAATATTTGTGTCAAATATGGAAGAGTTTAGAATCAAGAACTCCTTGGTTAAAAAAAAAACAAAACCTTAAAAACAGATTCCACTCTTTAAAAGAGAACAAAAACATTCTCTTGACACATGGAGTAATATTTTTACCTATCTTACCTTGTTGAAAAAATATATATGGCATATTAGTGTCATTTATACATGACAGGAGGGTTTCCAGTGTTTTAGAAATATTTACTGCCATCCATAAAAACTCAGATTTGGGGAAACGTAAGTAAATAAGTGTATGATAGTATGGATAAAGTCTTTAATACATTTACTGTCATATAAATTGGTCACTGAATTTCATAGCACCTGCCATTTAATTAGAGTGAACTGAGATTACTACCTTGGCCAAGATTTTACTGATCTGATTATTTGGGTAGAGAAACGGGACATTTATTTTAACAGCCTCCTGTCTATAATCTGCTACTCAGCCACAAGTGGATAACATATTCTTCCTGGATCATAGTTTAATAAAACCACATGGCCACTGTGGTAGAATCATTTGAGCAGCGGACCCGAAGGTCAATGTCTGAATAATCCTGAATGGTCAGCATCTGGTAGAAGCCGGTCATGCCAAACTGAACTGGATGACCAAGAAGAGCTAGTTATCAATCTCTGTTAAAAATATCAACTGAAAAATTAAGAACAGGACTTCAATACTGAAACAAGCATAAAAGAGACTGGATCAGAACACTAATGATCAAATCCAATTCTCCCATTCTGAGCATGATTTATTTATTAGTGTTTTCATTATTTAATCTTGTAATTTAAAATAAGCATTTTAGGGAATTTTGCAATAAGTTTTTAAATCACCTTCCCCCACAGAGTTCTGTTATAGTTTGCAAAAGAAAAAAAAACACCAAACTCCATTTTTATTATAAAATACTGCAAAGAAGGTAGCTTCAGAAAATATAGTTTACCAATACTGAACACCTTATAAGCATCAGAAAATTTGTATTATAATTACTGAGCATACGTCAAAAACTCATGTTTTAGAGGAAGCATCTCTAGGTTTTTAAACCATGTTGTTTTTACATGTTCAAATGAAAAATGGTTTTATCTTCACGTACTCCATTAACAGATGGTTTTTGATGTTCTATCAAAGTCATTTCTTTCCTTCAGTAAAATGTTACAATTATATGCAAAATGCATCATTGGATATTTCTTTCTAACCATAGAAGAAATATTTTCAGTTTAAACAAGCAAGTATTAAATTACAAGTGGCTAAAAGTTAAAAAAAAAGTAAGAAACATCTGGAGGGAAAAAATAATGGAAATGAAAACCCAATGTTTTCAACAGTAGATTTCCAGGTTCTTCAATACGTCAATACTTGGAATATTTAGAAGAAATCCAGAGAGTTTCAATCAGTCTAGTTGTAATAGGTTTTACTCTGATTTAGTTTCTCCCACTTGATTTTAAAATCATAATGTAAGTTTCTAGATTTCTACAAACTCAGAAAAACAAAAAGCTCTTGCCGCCTATCTAGAATGTTTGACTAACAAATGAAATTCCATCACTTTCTTGTGATCACAAGCTCTTTTATAAAAGAAAGACAACTGTCCCTCAAAAGAGATGGAATGGAAATGCATATTTTTAAATCAACATACCGCACACACCCCCTTACCAAAAGAAGAGAATCAGCAATCGGAGAAAACAGCTGGGGTTTGTTAGTAACTTTCTAGTGACCAACTGAAGTTAAGCTTCAGCATCTGGTACTTGGGTCAATTTCTAGGTCAATTTCAGTATCTCCAGAATGAGTTTCTTTTCCCTTTACAAACCATTAATTTATATTGGGGAGTATTTCCCTACCCTTGTTAATTTCCTTTCTCATAAAGATACTCTGAAAACAAAACACCTAAAAACATCCCTGGTTCCCACTGATTTATTCTTTATTAGTTTGTCCTCGCTTCTTTTCCTCCAGAAGCACTAGCTGCTTCACAAAACGACATCTGGATGGAGCACTTCATACACAAGGTTAACATCTTTATTACTGCCATGTATTCTTGAGCCTTAGCTCCACTCTCTAAAACTTTTGCCAAATATTTTCCATCACTAAATCAGTTGTGTGATGGGCTCCTTGCTAAGGCCAAAATGAAGAAATACAAATAAATATGAAATGCCTAGTTTCACCTGGCAAAAGGATTGACTAACAGATACCTGCTGCTAAGTCGCTTCAGTCGTGTCCGACTCTGTGCGACCCCATAGACGGCAGCCCACCAGGCTCCCCCATCCCTGGGATTCTCCAGGCAAGAACACTGGAGTGGGTTGCCATTTCCTTCTCCAATGCGTGAAAGTGAAGTCGCTCAGTCGTGTCCGACTCCTAGCGACCCCATGGACTGCAGCCCACCAGGCTCCTCCGTCCATGGGGTTTTCCAGGCAAGAGTCCTGGAGTGGGGTGCCGTTGCCTTCTAGGTTCTAAGAAGCCAGAACAGCTCTGGATGTGCCTACTGAGGCAAACAGCAGAAATTCTACTTTCTGAATTGATGAACAACACATGACATCAAACCTCTAGATTAGCAGGCTTATAAGCTGCCATTTAAATTATTTTCATTAACTATACGTAGATTTAAAATGTAATTTAGTATTATTTATAAGCTATTCTTAAACTTGATGATATTCAGCAGATATATTAAAATCTAATGACACCACAAAGGGTACTTGGTGAGTCTGATAACATAACTGTCACCTCACTCCAAGTGTAACTATAGGCAGCTATTAGTAATTAGGGTTTAGGCAGTCTGTAAAGTCTACATGAAAGTGCAGAGTGGAATTAATAACAATGTCGAACATTTATTGAGCACGTAATATACGCCAGACCTTCTATTAAGTCCCTTGCATCAATTCCCTATTTAATCCTCACACAACTCTATAAGAAATGTACCACTCTTGCGATCTTTTTAAAGAGGAGGAAACTGGACCTTTAAAACTGAAAACAGAACTACCACATGACCCAGCAACCCCACTCCTGGGTGTTTATCAAAAATATAGAAAATAAATGAAAACACTAATTCAAAAAAGATACATGTACCCCAGTGTTCACAGCAGCATTATTTACAATAGTCAAGATATGGAAGCCACCTAAGTGCCCATCAACAGACAAATGGACTAAGAAGATGTGATACATATAAAGCGATGGAATATTAGCCATAAAAAAGAAAGAAAATTTTGCAGGTTATTGAATAGGGAAAGAGACAAAAGACAAACACTGTATGATATCACTTACACATGGAATCTAAAAAATAAAACTAGTGACCGTAACAAAAAAGAATTAGACTAATATCCATAGAGAATAGGGGCTCCTAGTGTGGAGAGGGTATGGGCGAGGGGCAAGAGGAGGGTAGGAGATTAAGAGGTACAAAATACTATGACTAAAACAACCTACAAAGATAGACAGTACAAAACAGGGAATACAGCCAACATTTTATAACTAGAAGTGAAATATCATCTTTAAAAACTGTGGATCAGCATGTTATATACCTGAAACAATTAAAACAATTACCTAAAATTAAATAATCTATTAAATGAGAAGATTAGTTAATCAAATATTTAAAATAATCTTTAATGTGTTTTTTAAAAGGTCATGTAATTTGCTCAAAATCCCAGTGAATCAACTGATAGACCAGGATTTGAACCCAAGCCACCTGAATCCAAATCCTGAGCTCTTGACTCAAGAGACCAGTAGAAAAGTCAGGTACCACTTCTCCCTCCTTCCTTTACTTCTCACTTCCTCCACACTCCAAAGATGTGAAAGTCCAAAGCAGCTCATCAGAATAATGGATCTGAAATCTGAATCAAACTCACACACACAAAAAAAGGTGGCAAAGGGGAATAAAGTAAACAGAACAAGTGAGCTTAAACAAAGTCTAGCCAGTTGTCACTGGATTAGTCAACACTCCATCCCCTGAAGAGGCAAGCCTGGCACAAATTCTGCTTCTACAGCTACATACTTTCAGTTAATCAGCTTTGGAGTAACCTAGCAAGTACTGATTCGAATCACATTGGATGAGAGGGTTACACTGTAGGTATCTTCTTCCAGGCCTATTACAGGGCACTATAAAATGTACGAGACTTCTTTTTAAAAGCAAAAGAACTTTTAAAACAAAACAAATGAGAAGAATAAAAGGGGAGCAATTTGTCTTTTAGGTCCTGTACCTAGTAAATCCTGTCAGTTCAAAAACATAGCTCTAATACAGGGAAATCAGTGAATGACAGTGTTGGAAAAAATTGAACTTACTATAAAGTACAAGGCTTATTTCCTATGGAAAATGCAATAATTTATTTCTTTAGTACAAGCTCTCCAGTAAAGAATGCCCTTGAACTGAAAGCCTTGCTGTGACCGGCCATGCACACTCTACCCAACAGAATATATATGAGCAAAGAGGAAACACGCTGTCGAGAAAAAAAAATACACAATTTCCTTCTATTTCCTTTTCTAAGTAGAACAACTCTTCTTTGGGGAACAAATCAGGGTCTTGTAACAATTCACTACACACTATTTTCCATTCTCACAGCCAGTAAAAATCAGAAACCAGGAAGGGTCAGTGAGGATGGCCCAATTATTCCCAGAAAGGCAAGGGCTTTTGTGGTGGGCGCTTTACATGGGCTCCTTATCCAGCCTGAATATCAGGTGCCTGGAATCCAGATCTCCCTCAAATAAGCAAGAATCCATTGAGAAAATAAAAACATTTAGGTCCTTTAATTACTACATATTTTATTCCAGCTTGGCTGAAACACTGGCTGTGTGAGAATGAGTAGTGGGAAATAAAGGCATAAACGGAGGTGGGTATAAACTGTGGGGACTTCAAAGAGCTAGGGAAGGCTGTAATCAGTTCAGTGGCCAGCCATGGATCCAGAGGGAGTGTCCATGATCAGTGATGTGAGTATACCCTATGCAGGTTAACTGGAAAACACTGAAGAGCCGAAGGTAGAAAAGGCAGGAAGCCCACTTAAGAGGCAAGATGTGGAACTTAAGAGTCCATCGACAGACGAGTGCCTGAAGGAGATGTGGTCCATGGAATATTATTCAGCCAGAGACAGAAAGAAGTCCAGCTATCTGTGTGGATGGACCTTGAATACACTAATGCTAAGTGAAGAAAGCCTGATATTGTTTGTGTGGAATCCAAAAATGCTGAACTTATAAAAGGCAGTAGAATAGTGCTTGCCAGGGGCTGGGAGAAGGCACAGGGGTGATGATGAAATATTAGTCAAAGGGTGCAAACATCCAGTAATAAGTTCTGGAGATCTAGTGTTATGACCGGAGTTCACAGTATTATGGGCTTCCCTGGTGGCTCAATGAGAAAGAACCCACCTGCTAATGCAGGAGACGCGGTTTGATCCCCGGGTGGGGAAGGTCCCCTGGAGAAGGAAACGGCAACCCACTCCAGTATTCTTGCCTGGAGAATCCCCACGGACAGAGGAGCCTGGAGGGCTACTGTCCATGTGGAAAAAGAGTCAGACAACACTGAGCTACTAAATAACAAGAACAATGACAACATAGGATTATATCCTTGAAAGTTGCTAAGATCTTAGATGTTCTCACCACAACAAAAGAAATGGTAATTATGTAAGATGATGGAGGTGTTAACTAATGCCACTGGGGTAATTATTTTGCAAAAGATAAGTCAAATGAACATGTTGTATTCCTTAAACTTATGAAAGGTCAAATGTCAGTTGCTGTTGTTGTTCAGTTGCTCAGCCTTGTCTGACTCTTTGCTACCCCATAAACTGCAGCACGCTAGGCTTGCTTCCCTGTCCTGTACATATTTTATTCCATAAAATATGTTTTGTTTATTTCTATACCATATTTTATTTATCTCCTGGAGTCTGCTCAAACTCATGTCCATTGAGTTCGTGATGCCATCCAAACATCCCATAATCCTCTGTGGTCCCGTTTTCCTCCTGCCTTCAATCTCTCCCAGCATCAGGGTCTTTTCTAATGAGTTACCTCTTCGCATCAGGTGGCCAAAGTATTGGAACTTCAGCTTTGGCATCAGTCCTTCCAATAAATATTCAGGGTTGATTTCATTTAGGATTGACTGGTTTGATCTCCTTGCTGTCCATAGGATTCTCAAGAGTCTTTTCCAGCACCACAGTTCGAAAGCATCAATTATATCTAAATAAAGCTGGGTTGGGGCTTTATTTAGATAGAAGCTGTGTGCTGGCTAAGCCTTGTTGTATTTGCTTACAATGCATTTCATTTCGGGAGAAGGCAATGGCAACCCAGTCTAGTGCTCTTGCCTGGAAAGTCCCATGGACGGAGGAGCCTGGTGGGCTGCAGTCCATGGGGTCGCTAGGAGTCGGACACGGCTGAAGCAACTTAGCAGCAGCAGCATTTCACTTCATTTTAGCAACATTAATCTCATTATTTCAAACTTATCTATTTCCTATTTTGTTGCCTATAAGAAAATTTATACAGGTTTTCCTTATTGATGAGTTCAATCGGATATATTCTATTGATGCCGTTTTAGTTCTGATGCTTAGAAAAATGGCAAACCATATTCTCCTTGCTATAGCCAAGGCATCTTTTTGAAACGCAATCTGGTCATCTCACCTCCATGAGCAAAATCATTCAAACAAATAAAATGTATATGATTTTTTTAAACCCTTCCTTAACTTGGTGAGCAAAGTTTCCATCCACCTGTCCAGTCTCATCTCCCACCGGCACCCTTTGGTCCCTCTGACCCAGTCACACTGGCTTTTCACCCCTATTCAATGTATTCCATCCAGCCACAGGGCCTTTGCAAGTACTACTTCTTTTGTCTAAGATATATTTCAGCTGGTTAGTCACTACAGATCCCCAAGACCACAGCCAAGGATCACTGCAGAAAAGTGTTTCCTGGTCTCCCTGATAGCGATCACATCATGACTGCAAGCCCTGAGAGCACCCTCATTGCTCCTTCCCAGCACTAAGCACAGATGGCCAAGTTACAATTGTTTGCATAACTCTTCAACTAATCACAGATTCCTCCATCAGGGACAGAGTCTGTTGTTCTTACCACTGCATCCCTTGGAAGAAAGTCAATGAATACTTGTTGAATGAAAGAAAAAATAAAAAATAAAATGGCAGATCTATATTTGATATGTACGCCAACACCAGCTTAGTCAATAGTGTGCTCACTAGTGTAATGGAATAGCACTTTTTGACATCTAAGTCAAAAAAGGCTTGGGATTTCCTGGGTGGTCCAGTGGTAAAGACTTTGCCTTCCAATGCAGGGGGTGTGGGTTCGATCCCTAGATGGGAAACTAAGATCCCATATGCCTTGTGGCCAAAAAACCAAAACTTAAAAGCAGAAGCAATATTGTTACAAATTCAGTAAGACTCTAAAAATGGTCCATATCCAAAAAAAATCTTAAAAGGAAAAAAAGAGGTCTTGCTTGCAGCTTTCTCCTCACTGGGGAGAAATGCTCTCTGGAAGGCCAGAGTGCATGTTAGAAGACTGACTACCTACCCTGAGACCACCAAGGTGGAAAGGCGATGTGTGTGGATGCTCCAGAGGACACTCTCAGATGCATCCAGACTTTAAGCCAATTCTGCAAAAGCACCAGCCCTGTGAGTGAAGATACTTCCAGATTCATGCCCCAAGCATGAAAGGTACCTCCCAACACACAAACACACACACACATCCAGAGTCTCCTGAATCCTCCCAGCTGAAGCCCCAGACACCCTGAATCAGAAACAAGCCTTTCTGTTTCTGTTGTGCCCTCTCCATATTCCTGACACAAAGAATCCATGAGGGTTTTTTTTCTTTCTTTCTACATTATTAAGTTTTGGGGTGGTTGATGAAACAGTAATAGGTAACTGGAACCATATGTCTAAAAGAGAGGTAATAAACCCACTGGTTATGGAGCCCACACCTGGAATATGATACTAAGTTCTGGGTGACATATTACAAAAGACAAAGAAAACAAGCATACTCAGAGGAGAATAAGAAGAATGTTTCTTTATGGGGAAGAGCTAAAAGGTTTAGAGATATTCAAACCAGAAAAGAGAACAAAGAGTATATATGTGAATTGCCTTCAACTATCTGAAGAGCTATCACAAGTAAAAGTAACAATTACTCTGTACATTCCTAGGAAGGAGGCCTAGGAACAGTGAATGGAAGTTACAGGGAGTCAGATGGAAGTATTTTCTAATGTCCAGAGCTTTCCAGGAAAGAAGAGGCAGCCTTAAGAGGACATGAGTTTCCTAACATGAAAAGTAATTGAGCAGAGTCTAGATGATCACCACCTGGTGGGTTGGTTTGGAGAGAATTCATCTCTGGACCAGAAAGTTTTGAATGAAATGCTCTTACTTTAAGTTTACCCTGCAACACTGAGATGTTTTTAATCTAAAGATCATCCCGATTTCCTTGTGCTAAGAAATCTAATCCTAATACATGTTGAGCAGAGGGAAAAAAAATTCAAGAAGATACATAAACTGAATGAAAGGCAATACCAAAGTATAAATAGAAAGGGATGCAGAATTCTTGATGGGAGAGGAATGGTACACTAATAGGAAAATGCAATCCAGCAGAGCAGCAAAGGAAGTTTGGAAAAAGAAGAAGCATGAAGACGGAACCACAGAAGAGAGAAAGGGAAGGCTAAAGATCCCGTTATAGATGATCCTGGGTAGGGAAGATGCCTTCATCTTTCTTGAGAAATGGTTTTATTCATTTTGAGACTTGTCTCCTCTGTCACTGGGAAAGACAGACCAGAAGAGCAAGGTAATGTAGCAGTATAAACAATAAGCTTCAAGTGGTAAAATTAGCAAAGCCATCCCATGTGGCTTAGCCAGTAAAGAATCTGCCTGCTAATGCAGGAGACACGATTTCAATCCCTGGGTCAGGAAGAGAGTTGTCATTTAGATGACATCACTCTAAATGAGGGCTTCCCTGGTGGCTCAACAGTAAAGAATGCAGGATACCTGGGTTCTATCTAAAATCCCATGAACAGAGGAGCCTGGTGAGTTATAGTCCATGGAGTTGCAAAGAGTTGAACACAACTCAGCGACTGAGCATGCACTTTCAGCCACCAGTGAATTTCTGACCTCAAAAAGATTCAGGATCTGTGTGCCTATGCAGTAAGTAAGCGTGCATGGAAGCCACTGTCAGTATGTAAAAATGACCACTAAGGGAAGCAAGAAAAACTGGAGATTAAAACCTGGTTTCCCAACAAAGGCAATGTGAAAAGGAAAACACAAACCACCTAGAAAATGAGATATGTCCAAAGCCAAGTCATCTAGGAAATAGTAACAATAAGAAATGAAAAGAAAGAGGTAAAAAGTTATCTCAGACACACATTTCATCTGAATTTTATCACCATTTGTAATCAACTTCCAATATTTCATAATATCCTTTAACCTTAGTTACTCAACCCAGGGAACAAGTCATCTCATTGTTACCGAATTCGAAGGAAGAGTGGAGACTCTTTTCATGTTGATAAGAGGTAGAAAAAGGAGACACTCCCAGGAAAGAAAAGTGTTTTGAGTAAACTCCTGGAGCCTGAGGGTAAGGAATGGTGGTAATTTGCCTTAACCCTTTCAAAGATTCATCAAACCAGAAATTAGAAATTAGTGTAATTGATCAAATGAAATTTACTGTACAATGCAGGGAGCTCAAATCTGGTGCTCTGTGATAACCTAGAGGGGTAGGA
>SJYA01000910.1:907274-951378 GCA_006410615.1 Neotragus moschatus
GTAAGGTTGACTCATGTTATGGTAGAAATGAACACAATATTATAAAGCAATTATTCTCCAATTGAAAATAAATAAACAACAACAACAAAAAGAACTCAGAAATTTTTCATTACAAAAAAAGAACACAAATTTTATCTTATTACTCACCCATTTCCTAGGTCTGCCTCTTGGCCGTTTTTCTCCAGTGGCTTCTGCTTTCTGCAAAATGAAAAAGGAAGTCATATCGTTTCCTACCTGACATTTCTTGTAAGTGCTGCACCACGGACCCATTCCAAGTAAGAATGTTCTGGTTTGCAGATGAGGTATGGACACTGCTTTAACAATCTCAGTCTTCTTGAAGGGTCATCTTCATTTTTCATTCCATGATACAAAGAGAGATCTAGGCAACCCTCACCCTAATAGACTCTCCTGGAATGATCTCTGAAATGCATGAAAATGCTTTTAAAAAGCCATTTTGCAGTAGTTCCCTGGTGGTCTAGTGGTTGGGACTCCAGGCTTTCACTGCCTGGGCCTGGGTTCAATCCCTAGTGAGACAGAACAAGAGGTCAAGAGAACAAGGACTGAACAAGGTACAGATTCCATAAATCACATGGTGCAGCCCCCCCCAAAAAAAAAAATCCATTTGATCCTTATTTCTGACTGTAATAAAAACACAATTCCCATATATCCAAAATTTTGTCAAGTAAGATTTTAAAAAAGTTTCTTAAATGATTTTCTTTCCATAGCAAAACTAAAATTATGAAAATTAGCACTATATATTACTGTACAATTTACAAAGTACTTCTGCGTTACAAGGATCTCCCTGGTGGCTCAGACGGTAAAGCGTCTGCCTGCTGTGCGGGAGACCTGGGTTCAATCCCTGGGTTGGGAAGATCCCCTGGAGAAGGAAATGGCAACCCACTCCAGTAATCTTGCCTGGAAAATTCCATGGATTGTGGATCCTGGTGGGCTACAGTCCATGGGGTCGCAACGAGTCGGACACGACTGAGCAACTTCACTTCTACGTTACAAAGTACATTGTTAATCAAAAGCAAATCTAAATGTGAGGGAAAATATATAGGCTTCCAAATCAAAGAAACAAATATTAGCACACTTCTACATAGTTCATTTCCTATTCTTTGCCTTAAACAATCACCTGTCTATCAGTTCACCAAAAGCTGAGAAAACGAAATAAGCTGGCAGAAATCATCAGTGTTTATTTCTGAGATAGAAACTAGGGATGCTAAAAATAATAATTAATAAAAATGTATATTATTAAAAATTTCATACTTAACATAGACCTGACATGAATATATTTCTAACTCCCTTGAGAGTTTGTTTCATTGCTTTGCTTCACAGATTTTTCTGGTATCACAGCTATTTCCTCCCTTTTGAGTAAGATTTTAATACCATAAAGTAATTTCTCTGTTTATCACCCCTACTGTAATCCCGAAATTCACCAACACACACCCATCATATACTCCTATAAAAATACATTTATAGGGACTCCCTGGTGGTCCAGTGGTTAGGACTCTGTGCTCCTAATGCAGGGGGCACAGGTTCGATCCTGGGTANTTCTGGTTTGCAGATGAGGTATGGACACTGCTTTAACAATCTCAGTCTTCTTGAAGGGTCATCTTCATTTTTCATTCCATGATACAAAGAGAGATCTAGGCAACCCTCACCCTAATAGACTCTCCTGGAATGATCTCTGAAATGCATGAAAATGCTTTTAAAAAGCCATTTTGCAGTAGTTCCCTGGTGGTCTAGTGGTTGGGACTCCAGGCTTTCACTGCCTGGGCCTGGGTTCAATCCCTAGTGAGACAGAACAAGAGGTCAAGAGAACAAGGACTGAACAAGGTACAGATTCCATAAATCACATGGTGCAGCCCCCCCCAAAAAAAAAAATCCATTTGATCCTTATTTCTGACTGTAATAAAAACACAATTCCCATATATCCAAAATTTTGTCAAGTAAGATTTTAAAAAAGTTTCTTAAATGATTTTCTTTCCATAGCAAAACTAAAATTATGAAAATTAGCACTATATATTACTGTACAATTTACAAAGTACTTCTGCGTTACAAGGATCTCCCTGGTGGCTCAGACGGTAAAGCGTCTGCCTGCTGTGCGGGAGACCTGGGTTCAATCCCTGGGTTGGGAAGATCCCCTGGAGAAGGAAATGGCAACCCACTCCAGTAATCTTGCCTGGAAAATTCCATGGATTGTGGATCCTGGTGGGCTACAGTCCATGGGGTCGCAACGAGTCGGACACGACTGAGCAACTTCACTTCTACGTTACAAAGTACATTGTTAATCAAAAGCAAATCTAAATGTGAGGGAAAATATATAGGCTTCCAAATCAAAGAAACAAATATTAGCACACTTCTACATAGTTCATTTCCTATTCTTTGCCTTAAACAATCACCTGTCTATCAGTTCACCAAAAGCTGAGAAAACGAAATAAGCTGGCAGAAATCATCAGTGTTTATTTCTGAGATAGAAACTAGGGATGCTAAAAATAATAATTAATAAAAATGTATATTATTAAAAATTTCATACTTAACATAGACCTGACATGAATATATTTCTAACTCCCTTGAGAGTTTGTTTCATTGCTTTGCTTCACAGATTTTTCTGGTATCACAGCTATTTCCTCCCTTTTGAGTAAGATTTTAATACCATAAAGTAATTTCTCTGTTTATCACCCCTACTGTAATCCCGAAATTCACCAACACACACCCATCATATACTCCTATAAAAATACATTTATAGGGACTCCCTGGTGGTCCAGTGGTTAGGACTCTGTGCTCCTAATGCAGGGGGCACAGGTTCGATCCTGGGTAGGAGAACTGGAGCCCATATGCTGCAGCTGAGACCCAGTGCAGCCAAAAAAAAAAACAATTAAAAAAAAAAAGTTTATAATTTTCATTTCCAGAGTAAAAAAAACTTAGTACATACTCTTGTGTGTATGAGAATCTTCTCAAGGCTCTATAAACACAAAAATACAGGTAACCTGAGCCAGGATAACTTGTTTTACATTTTACTTCTGTTACTTGCGTTAGCAGACAGTGTATTTGGTACAATGACACTACAATTTCCTATTGTATAGTATCTGTCTACACTGTCAGATGACTCTTTCTCTCTTCAATCTGTCCGGTAAAAACAGACAGAGGTAATTGATAGATACAAAGAGACACAGGTACATAGGCAAAGTAAGACTCTTACATCACAAGATTTTTCACCAAATCGTCTTGACCTGGCATTAATCTAACAGGTTCTGTGAATTAACCGAAACTTCGTCTGATTATAATGTTAGTGCATAGTTATCAAGTATTTAAAGTACCCTAGGCACGGGGCCAAGTCATTCGCTTGTGTTACTTTAATCTTTACAACAGCCGTATAGGCAGCTATTGTTATTTCTCTTATTTTGCAATGAGCAATTAAGTCTTAAGTAGACAAGGTGAATAACTCAGTCTGCACACAAAGCAGATTTTAACCCAGTTCTGCTAGACTCTAAAGTCCAGACGCTTATTCTCCTAACAATGATAGCTTCCTTTAGCATTCATATATTTGCTACTATAAAAAGACAGTTAACTGAAATTATCAGTCATTCAGCTCCAGCTAAGCATCAGATTTGGGCACCCTGAATCACAGTAGTAGGGGTTATTACTTTGAATGGTTCCACAAAGCAATACTTTCTTCTCAGGGACTGGTAGCCTTGTCTTACCTTCAGTCAGAAGGGCATGAGTTAAGTGAAAACTAGAAGTGCCCAGCAAATCACATCTTCTTTCTGAGTGTTGTCTCCGAGAGAGGGGGAGGAACACAGACTTGACTCTGGAAAGCTAAGGCTCAAATCTCTGCTCTGCGATGTTGGCTTTATGACTCTGGGCAGGTCCCTGAAAACCTTAATTTGGGTTCAGGTGTGAAATGGAGATAATGCCTCCAGTGAGAAGTGATGTGGCAGCCATAAAGGAGGTTTCAATAAATGTTCTTTTACTTCTAATGTGATCGAACTCTTAAAGGGAAAGTTTCCCTTCAAGTTAGTCCAATCTCATAGAAGGTTCAGTCAATGCAAATATTCCAGTACACTCATCTATCACCTTAAGAATGAAGCTTTTAAGAAACCCTCTGATTGGTACATTGTGAGCTATAGGAGTACAAAATTCCCTAATACAGGAGCAGTGTCTGATTTAATCTTTAGGAGTGACTGTAAGATTGCAGTTTACTCAGTAGTAAATTATACTAACATGGAAGATAGAAATCCTTTTTAATGGGCCTGGGGATGGTAGGTGCAGTTAAGAGCAGGAGTTTGCTTGAGATCTTAAAGGCTAATGGCGCTTCTGTGCTACGCTTTTCTGTATGGTGGTTATGCTTCCAGATCCATGATGTGAGCCAGGTGTATCTAAAATCTGTTGAAGAGGGTTGTTTTCTAAAAGAGGGTTGTTTCACTACATTTCAGAGTTAGAGAAAGCAAATCTCTCATAGAGTGAGAAAGCCCAGCAAAGGAGAAGACTTTAAGCTGAGCTTCCCATTTATAGAAAGTCTCTTCAAAAATAAAATTTGCACCATTAACTGAAGGGCAAAGTATCCTGATTATCACTTGGACTTGTTAAAAGTGAACTTGTTCCTTGGTCTTGGGGCCAGTATTGCATGTAAGCTGAAACCCTCTTCTGAGACGACATCTAGAAGCACATTAGCTGTGCTGTGTGGCGGCGATCTGGGAGGTTTTCATTGTTCCTTAAAACCCACATTATTTAATCATTCTGATCAAGCTTCACAAAGCCTGTAAAACCAGTTAGGATTTTCATTTGTAAACCAGCATAGATCCAGGAATTTTACATATTGGAAAACACTGGCTTTAACTTTTTTCCCCCTGTGTTTAATGCTCTTCAGGATATTATTTTTCAATAGAAAACAAACAAAACATTTTGGAGGCCTGTTTTGTTTTTAATATAACAACATATGCAATACTGTGGAAGTGTATATTTGGTTTTCTTTTGCCAGACTGGAATTTGGTTCCACGCTAGAAACCCCTGCATAATTCAGACAATAACTTACTCTAAATACTTAACTGCTTATCTCAGGGTGGGTGAGGAGGGAGAGAGGGTGGGAATTCTGCATTTGTAAGAACTGAATTTCAGACTATTATCAGCACTGTTACATTAATATTCGCAACTGTCGTATTTTAGAAACGTTACTGCCTCTTGTCTTCATTCATATTTTTCCCTTTTCAAAGAAGTTCAGATTCAGAACTGTAGATTCATGAGGGTTGGGAAGAATGTTAAGTGAGAAATGTAATTATTTCTGCCCCTAAGAAGTTCTGGTACTCCAGGCTCTTAAATGTATTAGCACTAAAAAATTAATTAAGAAAGGAAACTCATCTAGCAAATAGAACTCTTCAACTTGGAAAGGGTGCTTAGCATTAGTGTCCGGTGCATAAGATGTACTCACTACATATTTATTGCATGAAGGAAGGATGGAAAGTCACTCTGGTATTTATATCACCTGTGTGTCTTATTTCCCTCTTGCCATCAGAATTCTACAGCTTGGTAGGGCTTTAGAAGACATTTCATCCAGCCCCTTCATCTAACAAATAAAAAAACTTCTGGATGTGCCATGAGCTTCAAAGGCACAGCCTTCTGGTTTACTTGGGGGCCAGAAATTTGTGAGGATGGGTTGCAGTGGGCCCATATTCCCAATGCCTTTATAAGCTTATATAGAACTGCCCAGCAAAGGTTTCTCAAAACCTAACTTCCAACCTATGTTTCTGGTTACTGGAGAAAACATAATCTACCTTGTAGCAAATATTTTACAAGGTATTTGACAGCACATAATATGGAGCGATCATAAGTTTTAGAATTGGATCTGAACTCAAATCCAGATGCTCCCATTTACGACAGCTTAACTTTAGACACGTCACAGCCTACGTCTCTGAATCAGTTCTCTCGTTTGTGGAATGAAGACCACAAAGCCTACATCAGAAGATTAACAGAGCTAAGGTACACGTAAGGTAAGACTGATAAAAGTTAAAGCACTAGGCAGAAAAGTGTTAGTTGCTCAGTTGCGTCCAACTCTGCGACCCTGTGGACTGTAGCTGCCAGGCTCCTCTATCCATGGGATTCTCCAGGCAAGAATACTAGAGTGGGTAAACTAATGTAATTTCTTAATTCTCTCCATATTTTAAAATGTTACTCTTAAAAAAAAAAAATACCTCCCTGGGGGTCCAGTTTTAAGACTCTGTGCTCCAACTGCAGGGGGCACAGGTTCAATTTTTGGTGAGGAACTAAGATCAAGATCTCACACACCCAAAGGGAAGGCCAAAAAGTAGAAAAGAACAACAACAAAAACCCACCCTCCCAATTCTGTAAGTTTCCAAAGTAATGAGTGACTTTTTGATCATTGTCTCACTTATGTAAGGCAGCTATTACTAACCCCCCAACTGGGCTATTAAGCAATCTATCCACGTGTTTAAGTGGTGGAATTGAGACCTCATCTGATTTTAATGCATTAAAAGGTCTGTCCTTCTGGGAGACAGTCCCATATAAAGTAGCCATGGGGAAATCTAGGGCTTTCCTGGTGGCTCAGATGGTAAAGAATCTGTCTGCAATGCAGGAGGACCCAGGTTTGATGCCTAGGGGAAATTATATTAAAAAAAAGAAACCAAACTTCCAGGGTGGAAATCAAATGAGGTGTTAAGACTAAAATATTTCCGAGTTTCCTATAAAGACATAGGCAAAAGCTGAGACTGGGAACCAAGCGCTTTATCTACGTCTGACTTCTGGGTCAAATTTAGATAGCTATTAACCTTTTTGTTATTCTAAATGCTCACAGCATACTGTGATAATGCATGGAAGTCAGAATGCCCCTCCTCTAAATCAGTCAGTGAGTCTATACACAAACACACAAAAGAGCTAGACAAACTATCACCTTAGTGGTACCCTGCTTTGTTTTCATGTATTTTTACAAATATATGTATATATGACCAAGACTGACAGACTTAAGAGCAAATGGAGCCACCTAAAAAAGTATAGAAAGTCACACTTATTTTAGGAGTTTTTTCAAAAAATACAGTGTAAATCAATGTGCTGTGGTAATCAAAATCCACTGGACTGACTGTCACACTAAATTGTAAGTAATTTTCACTTAACCTTTATGCTAATCTAGTTCGAGGAGTTCCCAAACTGTACATGCAACCATTTTCAGTCTTTAAAAAAAATTACAATCTTTCCATCAGTACATATTTTCGAAGAGGAAATAAAAGTGAATTCTATCATCCATTGTAGTTCATGCTCATTCTCCCCAAGGAAGTCCTTGTTGTCAACTCCCATGTCATTATTTACACATGCCTGTCTTCACTTATACAAAAACAAAATTAAAGCCAAGGCCAAAATGACAGGAAAAGCTGTTTTCGAAGTTTAGGAGTCTTCTCTTTAAACAGTTCTTTCTTCCTCTTTTATAATAAGAGAAATCAATAGCAATGATATGAGAGTTCACATGAGTGACCTTCCAAGCAAACTGTTCCTTACATTATCCTGGAGAAAAAAAAAAAATGGCTATGACTGCTCCTTGCTGAATCAATTAGAAGATGCCATTCAGCAATGTTCAGTAGATTAAAGCAATAGAGAATAATAAAGCAGCAGCCTAAAATGGAATCTGTTCTCCATTTACCTGTTTCTCCTGGTTGGCAGAACAAAAACTCAAGAGCTGAAAATTTCAGAATTAAGGGTAGTAAAATTCATTGTTCCACCCTTGTGCCAAACTATATGGTTCCCAAGTGAGTTCTGGAAACTGCAGAAAGTCAGGTAACAAGATAAGATAGGTCTGAATGATTTAACTAACATAAACTGCTCTTCAGCACCGATCTAGTCTTTAAAAAGAACTGAAAAGGAAACAGAATACCAATCTGGAGTTTTCTCTCGAGCAAAATGATCTGTTGAGACCTTGAGATAAAAGTGAACCAGAGCTGGAGGTCAGTCAAAGTAATGAGAGGCTTTCGATGAAAAAGTTCAGAATGATAACTGCCAAAGAAAGAGATTTCTGGGTCCCCTAAAGTAAAGGGACTTCAGAAAATAACTCAAATGCATTTTAATCTTCCATATTTGGATCATGATCTACGATGACTCAAAGACATTGTGAAAGAGAATTTACTGATTCATTAAGGCTCCGTCCTCTCTGGGCAAAGTGAAGTGAAAAAAAGGAGGCAACTACTGTTTAGGTAGAATAGCCTAAAATACCAAGATAATGGAGACAACAACTGGGCTTTACATAACTCCACCTGACTGGACTCATCTGTATCCTTGAGCCCTGAGTCCCAGTGGAAATTGCTTGTCTATAAAAACAGAGGAATTCAAACTAAGTCATATTAGTAACATAGAAACTTTAAGCTAGAATTGTACCACAACTTCCAATTCAATCTTTCCCTGACTTACCTATAATGATGCTTTTGGTTCCTGTCTTCAGTTGGACCTACTATATCCTGCAAAAAAATCATGCCCTCACTCAGCATCTATGCTTGAATATTTGTCTGGTGAGGAAACCCTATTCTTTTCTCCTAAAATATCTGTGCATAGTGTTATTAATCATTTGTGAAAAATCAACCACTTTTCGAGGAAGGAACATGATTAGAAAAGGAACAATTTCTTTATTTCTTTACAGTATCCAATTCATATCAGGTTTTCTTTGTATAGGAAAATGGAAAATATAAATCAAGTGTTTGTCTGAATACATTATTTGAAGTACATTTTACCTAAACCCTATTTTCATTTTGTGCTTTTTCTCTTTACTACACCTAAAGTCCAAAGGAAGTTCAGGAACGTCTATGATATGAAGGAAGGCTATCTCACACCTGAGATCTATTTTATGTACAGTTCTTTCAATTAAATTTAATTCAATCCCAGATTTTTTTTTTCTAAAAGTAACCTGAAAGACAATTGGCTTGAGACTTAACAGATGACTTTGACTTCTGCGAAACCTCTCCAGTGTTCTTTTATGATTAAAAAGCCACAACAAAAACCCTAAACTAAAGGAGATATCTTTCTACTTTCCAAACATGAGAAATATGAAAATACCAAGTATTTTCATCCAGCACAAACAGGAGAAGAAAACAAAATAAAACAAAAAGGAAATGAAGAGGCAACTGGTCACAGGTATATCTCAAACTAACACATAAATAAAAGGGTCAAGACACACACACATGCATACTCAACATGAATAAATTATTTATTCAGGAAAATATTAACTTCTGACCTTTTATTAAGATAACAATATGACTCTGGTTCAGGGGTGAATTTTGAGCATTCAGACTGGTGCTCTTGGGAATAACTAGAATTTCTACATAATGGTTATCCATGAGAACGTGTCATAATGGACTAGAAGCAAAGTCAAGAATAGTTACATTCTCTTCCCAAAGTTCCAAGCATAACAAATTGTGTTTTCCTAAATGTTTGTTTTTTGTATTACACAAATCAATTTTATATTGAATGTGGCCTGAAATTAAAGTGATAGCTAATTTAGTAGTCCTCCACTTGGTCTTGCAACTTTCCACAGGCACTGTCAAGTTTCAGATTGCTAATTTTCCAACAAGCAGTTTTGTTTTCAAATGCCCCAAGGCCAGTTACTGAGTCCAAACACAAACTGTGTAAGTAAAGAAATTTCGAGCAGCAAGAAAATTTAAACATACAGCATCATCAGGATCCCAGGGTACACTGCATCTTCTCTGATTTTAGAGCTCTGTTCTCTTATATACTTACCAGTTTTTGTTATATATTTTCCATTATGATGAGCTTTGGTTTTCAGGAGAATTCCCAATTTATTAATCACAGAAGACTTCTCATCCCTACCCTGGTCAGTCTAGCAGGGTATGTTTATCTTACATGATATGAACAATGTAACTTTTTCCAAAAAAAAAATTGCTTTTCAAAGTCCTAACAAAAATATGTTTTGTTAGAATACAATATATGTTTGACAAAAAAATGTTTGATAATCATGTTTATATAAGGTAAAAGCAAACTCAATAAATACTGATCTGAAACTGAAAATACCTTAAGTTTACTCATGCCATGAATAATTCATCAATGTCATTCATTATTTTGTGAAGTATTATCTTTTCCAAATGAAGCGTAATTTATAAAACTGAAGGACTATAACAGTCATGTTCTGAGCAAAAATATTTATCCAGTTTTATTAGAAAGGGAACTTTTATAACAGAAGTGTGTGAAATACTCTTGTCTGGAAGAATGAAAGATTTCAGAGAAAACTTTCCTTGGGAAAAAGAAAGCCTACTTCTGGTTTGGAAGCTGTAATGTTATATGCATACACATGAAGAATTATCAGAAAGATGAGTAGCCTAAGGGTCATTTATAAACACCTATCACCAAAGTAACTAAAAATAAGTTACATCTTACTTGGGAAGAGACCAACTTTCTGTTATTTTGCTTTAAGTGGTAAATTAGGCACAAGGCTCAGCTTTCCTTTTGTCAATATCAGATTTTGTTTGTCAGTGGCAAACTTTTCAAAATGAAGAAAAGGTGATAGAAGCATATCTTTACTCATTCAGAAAATGTAATACAGTAAAATCTGAGAGGTAATTTTCCCTCTTTTGTATTAAATTTTAAATAATTTATTTATGATGAGATTTACAGATTTTTTTTCCTGGCAAATGTTATAATGATGCATTTTTCAGGGCAATTACATCATAGTTTAAATGTCTGTCAGCTAGCTACCAAGATATTCCTTTGCCATTCCATTAGAGTCAAATTAAGATAAAATTAACTTCCGCAACAACAACAACAAAAACTTCTTTGGTAAATTAGCCCTTTTAATTTAATAAAGAAGGTAAAAAAACCCCAAAGTATTCATGTTAGTAATACCAGATTACATATTGTCATTTTTAAATGACAAGATAATTTAGAACTGCTTCAAAGTGTATCGATTAAATATAAGTATGATTAATCTTCACTCTGAGAAGTAATTATATGTAAGTATATTAGAAATCTGCTCTTTCAGCTCTGTTCAAGACTTAAAACAGACAAGAACTCACAGTTGCTCTCTAAATAACTTTATATGTATCCCTGGTTGCTATGGTAGTTTACAACACTGAAAACTATCAAATATAATATGGTTAGTGCTCACAGACATAGAGAAAACCACACAAAACATTAATTCCCCAAAGATGAGCATATAGTTATTCTTAACAAACACTGTACATAGTATACTCAAATCTACGGTAAAGATACATCAAAACTGGCTTCTGAATTTTGAACCTTTGTTTTTAACAAGTATACAAACCTACAAATAAAATACAGAAACGTTTTTCTGATTTATTTGTAAAGCTTAAAAATTGTGATTTTTGTCTTCACCTTCACTTCTCTGTGTATGCACTGATCCTGAGATATTTCTTCTTTGTGAGTTCAAATACCATCAAACATGAAGTTTTTAAACTGCAATTTAAAATTTATAAAGAAAAACACTGGAAGTTACACTTGGCTGGGTTCTATTCTGCCCCAAAATGTACAATAAATGAGTCAAACACTTGTTTTAAAAATTTCTCATTGTCCTATTCAGAACATTTCTGTATCACCTGAGATGGAAAGGCTTTTGAGAGACGATGATGTATTATATTGCAGGTTGATGGCAAACAAGCAAAATACTTTATCAGCACATTTAAAGCTGTAAAATTCATGATTCCACCCCCCTCCCAGAATCCTATACTTGAATTTACTTCTCATTATCACCTATTTGGCAAAGTCCTTAACTTGAAGAGTGGGATTTGGTTTTCCAGTAATCATGTAAATAAGCACAAAGTAAATTAATCTTTATTATTTTTTAAGGAAATTGCAAAAACTTCACTGCCAAACAAAATCTATACTTTTTTTTTTTTTTTTAACTATTTCACAACTGGTGCAAATCTTTTTTTTTGGTACAAATCTTATTTGTTTATTCTCTACTCTCTTACTCCCCCCACCCCCATCTCTGCTTTAAGCTTATTATTTGGTGACTGTTTAAAAACAACCCCAAGCAGCTTCATGAACTTTTTATGCTTTTATATGCTTGGAAATCTCACCAATAGTAAATGTAGGAAATGAGTCTTGGGTTACCCACTTGGGAGAATTCCTTAGGTGTGGATCTAGAATGGGAAAATTACGGGTAGGTTCCTGTGGGTGTTGAGAAAGTGGGGAGGACTTAAGAAATCTCTCACCTTTTGAGCTGCTTTGGAGGGACTCTTGTTTTTGCTGCCTTTGGGTCTTCCCCTTGGTCTCTTAGGAGAGGGCTCACCGGTTGGCTCCTAGTTTCGAGGGAAAAAAAAATTCTGTTGTGGCAAGAATGTCTGCAAGAAATTGACCCTGACTCTATAGATATATTTTCTGCCTGTGCTGCTCAACAGAACCGTTGGAACACATTCAGTTCAAGTACAAATGGATGATGCTGGTACAGAGTTTACAGAAAGCGAAAATAACTAGACTTTTAATCCAGGGATTAAAAGAGGAAATTCTATTTTGCATATGAAAACTAGATTCTATTTCAACCAGAGAAAAGTAACAAAGGCTGACAAGATTGCACGTTCCAGAAAGAAAGTTATATATCCTTAAAGTGCAAAATATGCAAGGTTGTGTATTTGGCAACTGAGAGAAATAATAAGCATTTTACACAAATACTACTCTCCACTGTACTACCATTTTAAACAACAGAAATATGAAGCTAACATTATAAATATTTCAACAATCTCCCATATTGAAAAGGTGGCTTTTGATCACTCTGTATATCTGCATTGTAAGTCAATTATGACTCAGTCAACACATTGAGTAAAATATTGGAGCAATTATCCAACTTTTTCAACTTAAAATAACTCCATTCCTCCTAAAATTTCCAAATAATTAGGGTAACTCCGTTGTGGAAGGCTTTGCTTGAATTATCTAGATAATTGCTTCAATTCTTCACTTCCCTTTGGAGATGCAGGCATGGTCTCCAGTCTACATTTAAATATCTTTTGATAAAAATAAGCATTTTTTCCAAAACTTTCTTTTGGGAAAACCCGTATGGGGATGGACTGAAGGAAACTAAAAGGGGTAGGGGGGGCGGGTGGTAATGAAAAGGAATGCAAGTGTCTGGGATGGAGAAATTGAAACTATCAATAGGTTTAGCAAAACTTTAAATGGCTTCTATGCCAAGTAGTAAATACTCAAGTGGTTAAGAGAATGCGATGATTAATATTCCAGATCCTAAATATTTGTCCAGTGAATCATCAATTAACATTTCATTCAGATTCGGTGATTAAATGAGACTAATTAGCTTAAAATGCATTAAAGTCTTCAATGAAAATTCGCATCCTATTTAGACAATCTGGGAAAGGTTTCCTGCAAGCTTCTGTGGGACCACTAGCGCCAATGGGCACATCCGGAGAAACATCGGAGACACATTTTTCTTTCTTTGTGAACTCTGCCTTAACTCAAAGGTAAAACTTTCAATCACCTCCAGACTCCGCTGCAATTTTATTTGGATTATTTTTCGGAGGTCGGGGGCAATTAGCAGAGTTTGAGAAAGCTGGGTGGCGGGTGGGAAACAAGGGCGGGGGGAAGGGCAGTGACTTCCTGGGAGGTGTAAAACAGGATCCTAACGCGGTGTAAAGTGTCGCTCGGGCAGAGCGGGAAAACTCTGGGGCCTCTAGACTGGCTTGTTTCCTTTGATGATTTCAAAAAGGTACAACAGCTTTTCTAAAACGCAATGGCAAGCAAACATTGTTCGGTTTCCCCACCTTGCTCTAGGTAGCTTTGGGACTCTAGGATTATTTTCTACTCGGCCTATTTGCCCTGAAAGAAGCGCTTTAAAGCTAAAGAACGCAGAAGTAGTTTTAAAGCCTGCGGAAGCGGAGTTTAAATGTTCTCAATAGACAAGTCCCGCTCGAGCCCTACCCGCGAAGGCTTGGAAATTGCCGCGAACAAAACCCCTCCGCCCTGGGCGCTGCGCGCAGCTCTGCAAGCGCCGGCTGCACGCTTAATTGGTTGCATCCGCAGACAAAACCCTCCACTCGGCGGGGTCCCGGGCGCCCCTCGATCGTCCCCTCCCAGCCCCCAGCCACTCGTTCTGGAAGGGTACATTTAATGTCTGCAGCGCTGAGGCGCGGGATCCGGAGGCAAAAGGGGGACTGGGCGCCTGGCGAGGAAGTGACCCTAGCTACCGTGCACCCTCTTGGACACTACTTTCCACTGCGCCCTTAGCCAAACTAGTTAATCCTGTCCCGTGGGGACGCAGGATCTCCTGCAGCCCCTTTCCTGGGACACCTCAGCAGCGGCGGCCGCAGATCGGACGCCGCGCCGCATTTAAAGAGCCCTAACAGAACCGGGCGGGCCCACGAGTTCTTTGTCGGGAGGGCGCGAGTCTCAGGCCACCGAGAACTTGGGGAGGGCGCCAAGGGGGCGGCTGCGGCGCGCCAGTTCCTGGCCAGCGAGCAGCCCGGGTTGGCGGGAGAAAGAGTCTCCGGGCCCCCAAGACTTCAGCCTCTCCAACCCTGACCCGCCAGAGGACCCCTGCCTCCCAGGCCACCTTAAAGCGACTAGGAAAGTGCTTGGCGAGTCCCGGTTTGTCGGACCCGGCCGTTTCCCGTCGCCAGGAGACACCGCGCCACTCGGGCCGGGCACAATAGCGAAAGTCCGAGGACGCTTCGCCCGACCCCACCTCCTGCTCGCACCCGGCCGCCCGCCGCGGCTCCCACCTCCCGGCGCGGAAGAGAGCGGGGTTCAGCCGCGCACTCGCGCCGCGAACTCCGCAGC
Organism: Neotragus moschatus; assembly: GCA_006410615.1. Taxonomy (NCBI): domain Eukaryota; kingdom Metazoa; phylum Chordata; class Mammalia; order Artiodactyla; family Bovidae; genus Neotragus; species Neotragus moschatus. The sequence continues at coordinate 922,020 of SJYA01000910.1, forward strand.
CCGCCCCCGCGGCGGCGTGCGGCGGCCGCGGCGCGTGGACTCCCGCGCTAGGGTGGCCGCGCGTCGCGGGGCCCTCGCGGAGGTAGCGGAGGTGGGCTACTGCCCCCACCCCGCCCGCGTACTGACTTGCTGCTGCTTCCTGGGTCGGCCGCGTCCTCTCTTCTGAGGCGCCGGGGCGGCAGGTTGTCCCTGGGCTGAAGTGGACGGCTGCCCGGCGCCTTCACCGCGTGCGCTCATCCTGCCTCCCGCCGCCGCTACCGCTGCCGCCGCCGCTCCTACCGCCGCTGCAGCCGCTTCGCCTCTGCCGCCCTGAATCAGCCCGGCACCTTTCGGGAGATTGCGAGGTAGGGCTGGAGAATGAGGCGGGGTGGGCGAGAGCTGGCGTGCGGCGAGGGCTGCTGCTGCTTAGGCTGCCGCCGCTGCCACCATCAACACCGGACGTCCAGCGGCTGCCAAAAAGAGAGAAGAGGGGAGGAGGAGGAGGAGAGAAGGAGGCGCTGCTGGTGGCGGCGGCAGCGGTGGGTGGGTGCCGGAGGTGGAGGTGGCGGCGGAGGTGGAGGTAGTGAGGAGGAGGAAAGCGAAGGAGAAGGAAAAGAGGAACTGAAGTCGGGAGGCTCCCCTCTCAGTTTGGGATCAGAAGTTGTGGTCACCGGGAGCACTTCGGAAGCGGCTTGGAAAGGGAAGAGACTTGGAGTGAATTGTGTCCCTTGAAATGTTAGGCGGGGAAAGAATTCCTCCTCCTCTTCCCCCCCGCTCCGCGCTCGCAGAGCAAGAAAGAGAAAGAGAGAAAACAACGCCTTGGGCAGTCGGAAAGCGAAGGGAGGATGGGGAGATTCTGCGGGGATCCGGTCGGGCACTGGGCGCAGGCTGGGGACGGAGCGGTGGGTGGCACCGTTCCTTCTCGGGTGGCGGGAGCGGGCGGCAGCGGCACCGGAGAGTTGGAGGGGGACGGGCTGATTACTCCTGCGTCCTGCACCAAACGCGCGCTGCCCAGGCTGGAAGTTTTCTGAGTTTCTACCCCAGAATTCGAGCGGGTTGAGTGTGTGTGTGCTTGGGGAGGGGGCGGCGAGATGGGGGGAGTGCCCACCTCTAATCGTGGGCGGATAAAGGGGAGGGGGCTGCGCTGGAGGAAAAGTATGAGGAGGAGGGAGGCCAGGCAGACCGCCGAGCCAAGGCGCCTGGCCGCGGGCCAGAGGCAGTGTTCGAAATACAACTGCCTCCGCGGCGGCGGCGCCCGGGTGCCACCCGGAGCCCCGCTCACGTGCTCCCGCCTCACGGCGGGGTTAAAGGGACAGGCCGGGAATCCCGGGCCAGCTCGCCGCCGGCCTAGCCCCGCCCGCCGCCCGAGGTCGCTCCTGGGCGGCTGTCCTAGAAAGGCGCGGGAATGCGGCTGCCTCGGAGCCGCGTTTAGGGGCTTGGCCTTTACCTGCACCTCTACGATGCGGAGCCAACACTCTGCAGGAAGCGTCTGGCTGCACGCGCAGCAGAGTTCTAGTTTCCTGGGAGTGGGATCAAATGAAGGGGAGTAGGAACAAGCCCCCACAGCCCTGCTCTGTGTCGGAATACCCTTCTCGCAGATTGCACGACCCATCGAGAACGCGCGCGCGTACACACACACACACACACAGACTTGCTCGCAAATCCACACACGTGCACTTAGATACACGTGCACATTCCCACAGACACATGCAGGCATAAACACACGTAAACACGCGCGCACTTGTATGCACACATGCACACTTGCAAACAGTGTGCACACAGGCACACGAGCGCACCAGCCTCCACTGAGCGTTTTTCTCCGGGAAGGGCTAAAGGCTAGCGAAACCTCCATTTGACTGGCTCTATGCATCCGGCTTCCAGCGCTCGCAGGGTAGAGGAGTTGCCTAACGAGCGGACCTCATGCTTCCTAACTCCACAATTGCGCCAACTGTCCAACTCTCCCTTCAGTTTACCTCGATTTAACCTTCTCCCTAGGAACTCCCTTTCTGCCAAGTCCTAATTTTATAGCCTGGGCTGTTTCTGAGTTATGTGAACACCATAATGACCCCAGTCCGTTTTGAAAAAGGTGGAGTACATTTAAAAATGTACCTCTTTTCATCCTTGAATAACAAAAAAACTGAAAAAATTAGGTTCAGATTTTCACACATCACACCCAGAATTATTTTGGGCCAATTCCAAAATAAAAACTTTTACTCAAGGAAGATTTTTTTCTTTCCCCCAAATACAGACCACCGTGGAATTAAAAAACGCCTACTTTACAGCCCTAAGTAGGGAGTTAGGCACCGCCAGGTTCCTCTGTGCCTGTGGAGGAGGCGCGTGTAAATGTCTGCTTCTGGCGCGGCGGCGCTGATTGGTCCGCGTTGCCATTTTAAATCCATTTCCAGCTGCCCTTTACAGAGCTGGGACACTTAGCTGCATATTGAGTGCCCTGCAGAAACCCAGGGTTTCTCCTGAGTCTGGGAACGCTTAACTGTGATGGAAAAGGAGAGCCCCCATCCCTCCAATGGAGCCCGGCAGCTGACTGGGGAGGGAGGGGTCTAACAGGAACCTAAGATTTTCTGCCAGGGCTTGGCTGAAAGATGGTATCTTCATCAAAGAGATTGAAATATCACGTCCTAACGATTGCAGTGACATTTCCTAACTGCCAAGTTTGCACGTATTTTAATGTGATCACATTCACACAGTGGTGTGCAGTTTACATACACATACAAAATGGGCTTCTGGGGGTTTTTTGCTTGGACTCTAGAGATAAAAGTCTGAGGATGAATGTAGGAGAAATCACCGAAGATTTCAGCTAGCCAGTTATAAAGTTGGGTACATCATATTCTTGGATTATAAAAACAATTAAACAGAGCGGGCAAGGAAGGGATTCCAGAATTTTATTTCTGCATTAATCCTTGACTCTAAGAACAGCACTGAAGAAAAATGGGGGTGAGAACCACTTATTTTGGAGACTGTTATCGCTTTGCTATCAGACTGTTTGGCTGTTTGAATTTATAATCAGAAAGATAGGAAACAAATATTGCATGTAGCCGTTTTATATATCTTCATTCCTGGAAGCTATACTTATCTTTTTTCCAGTTTCTATATGTTTTCTGTCCTCATTTCTCAACTGAGAGGATTTTAGGATAAATCTGAGATTTTAAGATTAAAATCTCTGAGGGTTCTTCCAACTCTAATAGACTTTTTAAATGCATCATATTTTGTTCTCTATTGTGTCTTGTCTGTAAATTGGAAGTAAATTTCATGGGGAGAGGTAGTATTTCTAACACCTGTTTTTTGCACCATTTGTGTGTAGGTAGTATTTAGTTCATAATAGACTTTTGTTCATAATAGACATACTAATTTACTATTTTACAAATGTGCCACAGGATGAGAAAAGCATTACATATATTAAAATATCTTCAGAATTATTCAGAATAATCAAAATTATTCTGATTAAAAGAAAATGCATCTGTGTGAAGGTATTGAAGTTCTCACATTGTACTTTATCAAATATTTATCCTTTAACATATTCATAAGTTAAAGGATGATTAAAGGATTTTCTCAGATTATAACTGATTGAATTAATCCTGTATGTACTTTATACATAATTAACCAGGGATTTATTGAAGCAAGATACTTTGGAAGTATATATAGGGTCACAGAAAAAATTGTAATTAATAATTGTAATATTTATTGAATATGATGTATAGCATATATTCACACACATATATACATATATATACACACATATACATATGTTNTTCTCAGATTATAACTGATTGAATTAATCCTGTATGTACTTTATACATAATTAACCAGGGATTTATTGAAGCAAGATACTTTGGAAGTATATATAGGGTCACAGAAAAAATTGTAATTAATAATTGTAATATTTATTGAATATGATGTATAGCATATATTCACACACATATATACATATATATACACACATATACATATGTTCAGTAGATAGAAGATCAATATAGCACAGGGCAAACACATATTTCTTTCTTTCTTTTTTTTTTTTTTTTGTTCTATCAGTTTATTGCTACCAACCCATCACCCTCCACCCTCATGCACACATGCTCAGTCATGTAACCCCATGGACTGCAGCCCGCCAGGCTCCTCTGTCCATGGACTTTTCCAGGCAAGAATACTGGAGTGGCTTGCCATTTCCTTCTCCACAAACACATATTTCCGAAAAAGACGTCCAGTGTTTTAACATGAACTTATTTGCACTCCTTAAACTCACAGTTTGAGTTTTAGTGATTGTGCCTTTTAAAATATGTTCAGTATTTAATGAAATGTAAGAATGATAATCTTTAAGAGTTTTCCTACAGTATCACCAAGAAAGAATATACACTACTAAGTTAGCATTTTGATGGGGGTAGGTGAGGTGGAGGTTTGGATAGGCTTTCAAGTCCTGTAGACAGAAGATCACCAGACAAAATTAATTTGTTCCCTCGTTCACTTAACAAATATATGTTGAATTGGTTTGGCAGTAATCTCACCTCTTACTCTCTCAGGACCCAGGAATATAATTCATTCAGAACTGGAGAGACACTTTGAAAACAGCTAGGTGCTCATTTAAAATCTATTTACCTGTTGGTAGTCTCTCCTTTACTCTTATAAATACTTGTTCTCTTCTGTTCAATACATAGGTCCTTCAACAAACATTTATTGAATACCTAAAAGTGTGAGGATTCTCAGAGCATTCTTTTTGTCAGAAGTCATAGAAGTGGAACAGGGGTGGCTTAGTTTCATTTCCATGGCTCATCTGTTAACATTATAGCATTAGCCCAGTCTTGGTCTTGGTATACTATCCAGCAGCTCTTAAATCAGATATAGGAATGTTTAGCACCCTGGGGTGGACTTTCCCAGTGGCTCAGCCATAAAGAATCTGTCTGCAATGCTGGAGGTGCAGGAGATGCGGCTTCAATCCCTGGGTTGGGAAAATCCACTGGAAGAGGAAGTGGCAACCCATTCCAGGATTCTTGCTGGGAAAATCACATGGATAGAGGAGCCTGGTGGGTTACAGTCCGTAGGGTCACAAAGAGTTGGACCCTGGTAAATGTGCTGTGTATAACTGATGTATAATTTGATGGCTTTTACTCCAAGATTAGATTTTGTTAGATGGTACAGTTGACCAGTGGGAATTTGCTGTATGATGCAGGGAATTCTTATCTGGGGCTCAGTGACAGCTTAGATAGAAGAGTGGGATACAGTGTAAGATGGGCGGGAGGTTAAAGAGGGAGAGGATATATGTATTTCTATGGCTGATTCATGTTGCTATATGACAGAAACTAACAATATTGTAAAACAATTGTCCTGCAATTAAAAAAGAAAGATAAATTATCCTAATGAGCATAGCCTTATTGTATGTGTACTTTTAAAGCAGAGAATGTTCTCTAGCTAATTTTAGAATAGGAAGTTAGAGATTTAGAGCTCAAGAATGATTTGACTGTCCATTACCTGTTCAGATATGGAGAGAACACATCACAAGGCAAGCAAGGGACCTCTAAGAGCTGAGGGCAGCCTCAAACTAACAGCCAGCCAAGAAATGCGGACCTCCTTCGTAAAACCACTAGGAGTTGAATTCTGCCAGCAAGAATGAGCTTGGAAATGAATCTTCTCCAGAGCCTTCAGTGAAAACTCAGGGGTCACCTTGATTCCAACCTTGTGATGCCCGCCCCCCAGCAGATAACCCAGCTCTACCTGGTTTCTGACCTACAAAACTATGAGCTAATAAGTGGATATTTTAATGACCTGTAAAGTCATTAAGTTCGTGGTGAATTATTGTGCAACAACAGAAAACCAATATAGGAAGGATTAGGTCAGATAAACTTCCCGTTCCTTCCTCCATCCCATGGATTGCTTAAAAAGACACACAATTACTCATACAGTTGTCTGGAGACCACAACCCAAGTAGTTGCGCCACACCTACCAAGCCACCCAACCACCTGCTGTATGTCTTTGGGCTTGTAGTAAAGCAGTGGCTAGTATGGAACCACGTGATCTGTGCTGCTTTCCATGCTTTCTTGTTGCCCTCTCTCCGCCTCCCCTGCCCCCACCTTAGTCTCAGTACCTTGGAATTCCTGAAGCCACCATACTGGAGAGATCATACATTCATATAATTCCTGATCCCCTCAAGTTCGGGCCCTAAAACTCCCCAAACTAATGAGAGCAAATCAGGGAGGAGAGACCCCTGCTGAGCACTGCCCCAGATGCACTTTTATGAGTATAAGAAAAATGTTTTTATTTTTAAGCCACTAAATTTTGAGGTGGTGGGTTACATGACCATAGAAAGTAGCTCATCATATTTTCCTCCAAATCTGATTTTTTAAATTAACCAATTAATAAGCTCAAATGAGTGATTTTCTTAGCTAGCAATCACTCTTTAGTTGGGGATCACTCTAAACCCTCCTCTTCCCACATCAAGTGATCACCAAGTCTGTCCAGTTCTACTTTACATTTTGAAAATCCTTTCTCTACAATGCTTCTAGAAGAATTTGTTCCTTTTTTGGATCAGTTATATTTATTACACTAGAAAATGCATTGTAGAAAATGCCTGTGACAGAAAAGCAAAGAAAAAAAATTACCAATTGTCCCATCACTCACAGATAACCCTATAACATCTGAAGCCTTCTAGACCTTAAATGAACTACTGTAGGTTCATGCTGCACATTCTGTTTCATAACCTATTTTTATGTAAATAACATGAATATTTTTTTCATGTCAATAGGATGTCCTACATGGTCTTATAGAACAACAGTATATATACTACACGGAGGAGGCAATGGCACGCCACTCCAGTACTCTTGCCTGGAAAATCCCATAGATAGAGGAGCCTGGTAGGCTGTAGTCCATGGGGTTGTGAAGAGTCGGACACGACTGAGCGACTTCACTTTGACTTTTCACTCTCATGCATTGGAGAAGGAAATGGCAACCCACTCCAGTGTTCTTGCCTGGAGAATCCCAGGGACAGGGCTGCCTGGTGGGGTGCCGTCTATGGGGTCGCACAGAGTCAGACACCACTGAAGTGACTTAGCAGCAGTAGCAGCAGCATACCATGGAAATACAGTGGAATTAGAACACTTGGAATTAAGTAAGCGTTTGATAAAAGATTTTTATGATATCTTTGTGAAAAGATGGAGAAGTGTAGCTTGGATGTTGTGCATTCTTTTGTGCTGACATCAGCTTTAAAGGTGGTCTCTTCTGTGAGCATTCTGGCATAATACACAAATTTTCAGATACGCTAAAGGTAGAAGGAATAGTTAATCCTGTTAATGAGCAAATTAAGATCGAAAAACAATGCAACAAGCCATACTATGATTTAAGACAATGAAGATGAAGTATTCATATGGGGGAATTAGTTTCAAAAGGAGGAAAAAATCAACCATACCTGTATAGGGTGGAAAAAGTGATTTAAAATACAGTTCCTTGGATTATGTATTAGACTAAGAAAGAGATTTTGCTGGTTTCCCACCTCATTCATTCTGCCCTTCTAATTTGTAAAAGAACACCAACAGTGTTGAGTATGGCAATATGCCCAACCATGAAACTACATTTCCCAGGCTCCCTTCTAGATTGAGGTGCTCAGTTAACTATAGGCAGAAATCTTTGGAAATGCGTCTGGGAAAGCTCTTTAAAGGGGACTGACTCAAATGAGAAGTTTTTCTCCATTTGGATGCCCAGTGTCCAGTTGTTCCAACTTCATTTATTGAAAAAGACTGTCCATTGTACTTATTTTTTTTAATTGAAGTATATTTGATTTACAATATTAGTTTCATGTATACTGCACAATCATTTGATACTTGCATACATTAGGAAATGATTACTATAATAATTTTAGTAACCATCTGTCCCCATACAAAGTTACTGTAATATTACTGACCATATTCCTTATGCCACATGTTACATTCCCGTGGTGTTATTTTTTAATAAGTGAGGGTTTGTACTTCTTAATTCTCTTCAGTAATTTTGTATCCTCCACCTCCTCTCTTCTGGCAACCACTGTTTGTTCTCTCTGTCTATAAGCCTGGTTTTTGGTTTTTTTTTTTTGGATCCATAGTATTTTCTTTACTCTTCTGTCAAAGATCAGTTGACTATATTTGTGTGGATCTATTTCTGTGCTCTCTGTTTGGTTCCATTGATCTATTTGTCTGTTCTTTGGTGAATACCACACTGTCTTGATTACTGTAACTTCCTAGTATATCTTGAAGTGGAATAGCATCAGTACTCTGACTCCTTGGTCAGTACTAAGGAGTATTACTCCTTAACTACTATACAGCTTTTGACTCTTCATATAAACTTCAGAATCAACTTGTTGAAATCCACAAAATAACTTGCTGAGATTTTGATAGAGATTGTGTTAAATCCATAGATCAAGTTAAAAAACCTAACATCTTGACTGTATTGAATCTTCCTATTAATGAACATGGAATGTTTCTTCATTTATTTAGTTCTTTCCTATCTTTTGTAAGAGTTTTATAACTTTTTTCATGTAGGTCTTACACATATTTTGTTAGATTTATACAAAAATATTTCATTTTGCAGGAGGCTTGCTAATATGAATGGTAAAATGGCTTTGATTTCAAATTCCACTTGTTCACTGCTGGTATGTAAGAAAGAGATTGACTTTTGTATAACAACCTTGTTTCTACAACCTTGCTATAGTCACTTACTGCTTCCTGGCATTTTTTTGTTGTTGTTGATTGTTTTGGATTTTCTTCATAATTACATCATCTGTGGGAAAAACCTGTTTTTTTCTTCTTCCTAATCTGTATGCTTTTAATTAATTTTTGTTGTTGTTGTTTTATTGCTTTAGCAATCCATCAACTACATTTCAGGTTTTCTTACCCCAGTACTATTCTCCAGAAGTTTCTGCTCTGGGAAGTTATTAGTTTCTATATTCACCCAGCTCTCCAATTTTTGAGGTGGTGATTTGCCATGTGATCTTATGCATCTAAGAAGAATTTTTTTCCTTAGTTTGTTTAGCTTTTTACTGGTTAGAATGGAATAGTAATTGCCAGATCAGAAATCGATAATTCCTAAAACTTGCCTTTAAATACTCAGAATAGAGAAAGTAATAATATCACTATGTTTTGCCCTTGTCAGTATACATCAGGAAAATTATATTTAGTTCTAGGCACTGTGTTTTAAGCGAGATTTTGACAAATAACTTGCGACCCTAGTTGGTTTTCCAAATAAGTCATACAAAGACCATTTGAAGGAAATGAGGTTTTTAACCTAAAGAAAGACTTGTAGCAATATGATCACCATCATAAAGTACTGTAATTTTGAGGAAGTAACTTTAGATATATTCCTTACTGCTTCAAGTGGAAGAAAGATGGGTCATCAGATTTCAGCCAAATATAATATAGAACTTTCTAAACTTAGAGTTGTTTGAAAACACATTGTTTAATCTTATTGCATAGTCAGTGAATTTCCAGATATGGAGATATTTAGGCAAGCGACTTAGCAACTAAGCAGAGACACTGTAAGGGTGTTTGGAGTAGGAGGTGAGATTAGAGAAATTGTTTTCAATTCTGAAGATCAGAACCCTTCTTCAGGTGAAAGCCTACTGAGGGCTTTTGAGTATATCCCCATTCCTAGCAAGACTGGATAGCACTCCCCAGGACACAGCTTTAAAATACTGGCTTAGAAGATAACTGTCACTTCTATTCCAACTCATAATGTTAAAAAACCTGTTACAAATGAATATTTGCCCATGCGGGATTTGTGTCTTTGATACCCAAGAAAAAGTATTGGGAGAAACCAAGACTTATCATCAGAAAACTTTTAAATAAAAACAAAGTCCCCTATTATATATGTATCATAGATGAATTGCATATTTTCATATGCATTTATCATAGATGTATATTATCATAGATAAATTTGCATACTTTATATGTAACAGCTGTATTATCACCAAAAGGAAAATTTAATATATGCCATCATCTTCATAAATTTTTATAAAGCGTACCATTATAATAAATTAGTAACTGGTGTCTGTTATAATAGTAATCAGTAGTAACAAATGGTAACAAAAATGAGGAATGGAACACCCATTTGGCACAAAGCTTCATTTCAGGTGCTTTGGGGAGGGAGGTAGAGTTCAAGGAGGAATATTACGGAGAGAGAGAAAAACAAATCAGATGTAGGTGTACATTCAGACTTCAAAGAATATACAAATTGGCCAGAGTTACATGTATGTAAGTCACTATAATTTAAAGCAAAATAAAGATAATTGTCAAGTATATGCTGAGTGAGTTTCAGGGAAGAAGAGATTTCCATGGTGTGGGAATTAAGGGAGGCTACTTAGAGGCAGTGGTGTTTGAGAGGGCCTGGAAGGACAGGTAGACACAGAAGTGGGAGGAAAGGGATTTCAAGCAAAGGGAAGATTATGAGAAATGTAACTGAAATGCAGACCTGAAGCATGTATACCAAGAGAGGTTTTGCTGCGTTAGTCAGGGGCCAGCTGGAAACAATTCATTGCAGATGGTTTATTTGAAGGCACTGGACTGCAGGGACCACATAGAGAGACATAGGAGCAAACAAAGAATGTTGAGGCAGCCAGACACCAGCAATGTTCGGGAGCCATTATCAGCCGAGGAAGTAGCATTAAGGACCCTACGGAGAGCTGGAGCCCTGGGAGAGGGCTATCCCATGGGAGCTGAGGTTGGGAGGCTTGTGCACTGCCAGAGAAGAGGCATCAAAGCAGAGTGGACGGGAAGAAATACCCTGACTTCTTTTTCCTTCTGCTCTGCTTATGCCAGTGCCTCCATGGCCAGACTCAACAAAAAGCCAACAAGCAAGGGACCCTGGATGACAAGTCACCGGCATCAGCTTCCAGGTAGGTGGGACACAAATGGCTAAGAAGGACAGAGAATGGACACTGGGTGTGTAGGTGGTTGAGAGAGCAAAGAATAACTGAGATGAAAGATTGGAAGTTTATAGAGCATTTAGGAAATCTTAATTACCACGTTGGCTCAGACGGTAAAAGCATTTGCCTACAATGCGGGAGACCCAGGTTTGATCCCTGGATCAGGAAGATCCCCCTGGAGAAGGAAATGGCAGCCCACTCCAGTACTCTTGCCTGGAAAATCCCATGGACAGACAGAGGAGCCTGGTAGGCTACAGTCCATGGGGTCACAAAGAATCAGACACGACGGAGAGACTTCACTTTCACTTTCAATTACCACATTAAAAAATTTCTAAATTATTTGGTAGTCCATGTGGACACTGATGCCTGATTATCAGAGGGTGACATGATATTCCAGAAGCGGGCAGGCCAGGTGGGGCTGAACTTCGTGATGGTATCAGTGTTCCATGTTCCTCCTTCCTTTCTGCACCCCAAGTCTTAGCAAGTGGCTTTCATCTATGCATGATTAAAATACAGCCATTTCACCTCTAGTCCCACATCCTTGTCCTAGGTAACAGCAATGAGAAGAAAATGACAAAGAAACCAAAGTTTTCCAGGAATTCACAGTAGACTTTTATCCTAGGGTGAACCTCAGCTACAAAATGAGAGAGACTGGGGAAAAAGCAAATTGCTACTCGGAATCAAATCAGGTTTTTTTTTTTTTTTTTCTTTTCTAAGAAGAGGAAACATTGGGTGGAAGCTAGCAGCATTTGATACAAAGGAGAAAAAAGCATGATGGGAGATGGGTGCTCTAATTTGTAATTATTTGAGCTTCTGGTAATTCCTATTTGGGTGGTGTTGTCTAGATGGAGAGGTTGGGAGGAGGAGTTTGGTTAACAAAAAGGGTTTCTGCAATTTGAGGCATAGTAAAATTTAATGACAGCAACATATTACACGTAATAGCTAAGCCATGTTAGAAAACAAGAAAGAGGATAAAAGTGGAGATAGAGAATTGAGTGGTAGGGTAGACTGGATTATCGTTCCCAGCTTTTTACTTCTATACTTAGTAAACATATGCACTTGTACCTTTTGCCGTTGCAAGCCAAGTTTACTCACCAGCTCCCCTAAAGTTGGGTTTGGAGACATGAATTTTTTTGATAATGGTTTGAGAGAAGTGACTTGTGCCTGTTTTAGGTCACAGGGTATTTCTGTTTGCTGCTTGAGATTCTGAGCTCCCTTATGAGAAGAGAATTCCCTGGTCCTAGGATAAGGACTCATGAAATGGATCAAAACCAATGCCCAGCCAAGCCCAATGGAGCCACAGTCAACGCACACATGTTAAAGGGAGAAATAGATGCTTAGTAGTTAAAGCCACAGAAGTTTGAGGTTGTTTTTATTATGTGATGCTATTGTAGTAGAAGCCAAATTAATACATGTAGTCATTCTCAAATACACAAGAACATAATGGGGACTGCTGCTTCTTTCCTAAGACCATGATCAAAAAAGACAGACAAAACGAGTTTTGGCAAGGATATAGGCACTCATACGTTGCTGGTGGGGATGTAAATAGGTAGAACCTCATTGGAAAAGTCTGGCAATTCCTCAAAATGTTAAAAAGTAGAATTATCATGTGGCCTAGTAATTCCACTCCTAGATATATTACCAGGAGAAATGAAAATGTAGGTACATAGAAAAACTTATGTGCAAATGTGGAGAGCAACATTCACAAACCAAAAAGCAGAAACAGCACAAATGTCCATCAGCTAATGAATGGATAAATAAAATGTGGTGTATCCATCTAAAGGACTATTACTTAGCAATGAAAATGAATGACATGCTGACACATGCAGTGGTGTCCTTGAAAAAATTTTGTTCACTGAAAGAAGCTAGAGCCAAAAGGTCACGTGTTGTGTAAGTTCATTTGTATTAAACTTCCAGAATAGGTATATCTGTTGAGACAGAAAATAGATCTGTGGATTGTAGAGGATGGGGAGGAGTATGAGGAATGACTGCTAATGGGTAAGGGCTGTCTTTTGGGAGTGATAAAAATACTCTAAAATCAATTGTGGTGATGGTTTTGCGACCATTCTGAAGGAGATCAGCCCTGGGATTTCTTTGGAAGGATGATGCTAAAACTGAAACCCCAGTACTTTGTCCCCTCATGTGAAGAGTTGACTCATTGGAAAAGACCCTGATGCTAGGAGGAATTGAGGGCAGGAGGAGAAGGGGATGACAGAGGATGAGATGGCTGGATGGCATCGCTGACTCGATGGACGTGAGTCTGAGTAAACTCCGGGAGTTGGTGATGGACAGGGAGGCCTGGCGTGCTGCGATTCATGGGGTCACAAAGAGTCGGACACGACTGAGCGACTGGACTGAACTGAACTGAACATACTAAATAGTGGTGAACTGGGTACTGTTAATGGATGAATTGTATGATATGGTTTAAAACAAAGAACAAAGAACAGAGCCACAAACCTGCCAATAAGACTTGCTGAGCTGAAAGCCACAAACCAGTGACACTGTCTCACCTGATCTGACTGTAACAGTGGTGTCTGTGGTTGAGAAGGCTGGTCTGGGATTAGTAGGTTCATTTTTTTCCAGACAAACCGAGATACTCTGTCTGTGGCACTAACTTGATAATGTTAAGGAAAAAGGCAGATGTTCATGGTTTCACTAGCACCATGATGGTCTCACCCAGTTGGTTTCAAGCTCTGTAAAAAACGTTTTCTATAATAATGTGCATAAGCTATAAGTGTATAAAATCGGAGTGTAGAACATTCAAACAACTCAGGAAGATTTGGAAGAAAATGTGAAAGTGTGACAGTCCTTCTTTACCAGCCTACCAACCTTACATATTCTCCTAGAGGTAATCCCTAGAAACAATTGATATACTATAACTTTCTAGTCCCTTGTTCTAAGCATTTATTAAATATATAGGTAAGTATGTACTTCCCTAGTGACTCAGTGGTAACAAATCTGCCTGCCAGTACAGGAGACACAGGTTTGATCCCTGGGTTGGATGATCCCCTGGAAAAGGAAATGGCAGGCCATTCCAGTGTTCTTGCCTGGATAATCCCATGGACAGAGCAGCTTGGTGGGCTACAGTCCATGGGGTCACAAAGAGTTAGACTTGATTTAATGATTAAACCAAAAAACAGTAGGCAAGTATATAGCCTTCTGAAATTTTCTTTTAAAAAACTTAAATGTGTCCTGAAGGTCTTTTCATGCATTTTGATCAGCTGTATAGTACTTTTCTATAGTATGACTGTACCATAGCTTGCTTATCTATTCCCCTATTGGAAAGTGTTAGGTTGTTCCCAATGTATTGCTATTACAAAGTAATGATAACAGAGTTCTTGATATATAAATCTTGATCATGAGTTCAATTTTTTTTTCAGCAGTGTAATTTTTTAAAGTTACATTTCTGAGTTGAAGAGAATACACATTTTAAATTTCAAGTCACTTTGAAAAAAAATTCACAGAAACTTTTTTTTCCAAATAAGCCTTTAAGTGGAAACCTAATATGTAGAAAGTTAGGAGAGAGAATGGGTTGATCTTGGGCAGGAAGGCAGCACTGTGAAGCTTTCACCCTTCAGCCTCACTCTCAGTCTCTGCCCAAAGGCACCTTCATGGAACCCTAGGGTTCCACAGACAACAGATTGGAAACAATTAACCTTGGTCAACTGAGTTGACATATAATATTTCAGAATGTAAGGGTGGATTTTAAATGTGATTCTTTTTATAATGAGTTAATTCCAAATCAAAAGATTGTTAGCTATGTATAAAAGTAGTGTATGATTTTATGTCAGCCAACTGGACCATTGTCAACCAGGATGACTTTTTAAAGCAGTGGTTTCAGAGTTTCTAAAGAAGAGAGACTTGGGGGAGATATGCTGATTGGTGAAAGTGGCTGGCTCCTGCTGCTGAATTCACATTGCAAGCTGCTTCCCTAAGGTGGCTTTGGGGAGCTGAGGGTATTGTTCAGTCACTCAGTTGTGTCCAACTCTGCAACCCCCTGGACGGCAGCACACCAGGCTCCCACAAGCTCCCCTGTCCTTCACTGTCTCCCAGAGCTTGCTCAAACCCATGTCCACTGAGTGAGTTGATGCCATCCAACCATTCCGTTCTTTGTCATCCCCTTCTCCCCCTGCCTTCAATCTGTCCCAGCATCAGGGTCTTTTCTAATGAGTCTGCTCTTTGCATCAGGTGGCCAAAGTTTTGGAGCTTCAGCTTCAACATCAGTCCTTCTAATGAATATTCAGGATTGATTTCCTTTAGGATTGACTGGTTTGATTTCCGTGAAGTCCAGTGGACTCTCAAGAGTCATCTCCAACACCAAAGTTCAAAAGCATCAATTCTTCAATGTACAGCCTTCTTTATGGTTCAACTCTCACGTCCATACATGACTACTGGAAAAACCATAGCTTTGACTATATGGACCTTTAGGGAGTTGAGGGTGAGTGGTAGAATAAAGTAACTCCTTTCAAGCTACCACTTGGCTTGACCATATCATTAAATGTTTCATAAATCAAAATGAGATGTCAGGAAGATGATGATTCAAATGCTAGATTTTATACATCTTTATTACCTATGGTTTTGTGTTAAATCCCAGGCTTAGAAATACGAGCTTTGAGAATGCTTATATTACCATCAGCTAAAGGATTACATCTGGATAGCAATAAGTCTTTTGCAGTCTGATGCAAAACACGAGGTGATGTTACCTAATTCTAATGAAATCTTAAAAAAATGAAATTCAAGAGCATGCAGTACTTTCATAGCAACTTCCTTTCAAATACACCAGCATCATTTAGCTTGGAAATCATCAGGAAGATCTACAGCTTACAGTCTTCAATTCCATTTTATAGGGAAGAAAAGGAGAGCTAGTCACAGTTGGCTAGCTGGGGCACTTACTCTCTGAAGCTAAAGTCTGGCTGGCATTTGAGAAAGCGAAATAAAAGAAAACCCGCAAATTCAAAAGCATCTTATTCCCAATCCTTGTCATAGCCTCATTGAGAGCGGAGGCTATGTCTTTTTACATTGTGTGGCCCTTGCACAAGATTCAATAAATGTTCAATAAATGAATGAAATAAATGCTTGATCACCACCAAGTCTGAAAGGAGAAAAGTACATAATGTAATTAAAACATTCGGACCTCCTAAAAGCTGTTCTTAATAAAGGCACAGATCTTTTCAGAAGTAAACCAGTTCATCAACATTAAGAAAAAATAAGCCCCTTATAAAATTCTCAAATACTACAGAAAGATATAAAATTCCACTCTCCAGAGGTAATGTCTGTTAATAGTGTCTGGATAATTCTTAAATGTTTTATGTATTTGTGAGTATGTGTCAAGAACACCTCTTGCCCTTCTTGGCCACACAAGGTGAGCATCCTCTCCCAGTGCTTTGGGAATTCGCACTTAATAATGTCTCACAGCTTGCCTCTCAATATAGAAGCTAAAAATGCCAGATACTCTTTTTTTCTGGCATCTCCTACAGCAGAGGTATAAACACACATTCTGACCTCCATCACCTAGCCCCCTGTGGGCTGACCTGTACTTAGTCGCTCAGTCATGTCCTTGAACCCCTGGGTGTAGCATGCCAGGCTTCTCTGTCCATGGATTCTCCAGGCAAGAATATTGGAGTGGGTTGCCGTGCTCTCCTCCAGGGTATCTTCCCAACCCAGGGAGCAAACCCAGGTCTCCCGCATTGCAGGAGGATTCTTTGCCGTCTGAGTCACCAGGAAAGCCCAGTTTCTTGACTGTAGAAGTTAGGGACTCAAAGAGCAAGAACCACAAGGAATCCCGGCTGATGAGGGCAGTGGTGGTGGCCACAATCAGCAGTGGGAAGTGGCACTGGGTTCATGGCAGGACACCAGCCCCACTCAGGATTTCCCAGGGCAGCTGCACAGTGTGGTCACTGTGTTTAACTGGGCCCTGTAGTTCAAAGCTGGTTCTGCCAAATGAGTGCATTGTGTTTGTGCCTTGCCCAGATCTCACCAGATCCCTTTTTACTGTTTCGTGTGCTTCATTATCCCAGCATCTTAAGGTGCTTTCATTCTGAAAGCAACACCTACATCCCGTGCGGCTCCTGGATTAGCTTTTGCCAAGAGGCGGAGAAAGCTAGAAGTCCTCCTAAGTTGCCTTCTTGGGTAACAGCCCTTATCCAGTGACTTGGAGGTGCAGAGTTGGAAAGGCCAGCCCCTAGACCTTGGGTTGGGGCCATACTGAGGTGTAACTTCTGCTACCGTGTTTCTCTGGGGGATCAGGCTGTAGCTACCCTGGGGACCATCACTGGGGACTGCACCTTTGCTGGGCTTTCTCCTCTTCCCTGTCCTGCTTCCTCCACTGCCTAACAGGCATCTCCCAGCATCATTTAATAAGTCACTAGTGTACAAATCTTTGAGGGTCCTCTTTTTAGCAGTCTGACACAAGATGGCCAACTTTCTGGAGATTCCAAACCAGTGAAAACCTTTTAAAAATATTTTTCCTTTCTGCCTAAATCAGCCTGGGATGGCTTCTCTTGCAGCAATTCAGTATAGACAGATACAGGCGCATGCATATATACGGATGTTAAAATACATGTAAAGTGTTAGTCACTCAGTGACTTACCGAGTGCACTGTAGCTCACCAGGCTCCTCTGTCCATGGAATTCTCCAGGCAAAAATACTGGAGTGGGTCACCATGCCTCCCTCTAGGGGATCTTCCTGACCCAGGGATTGAACCCAGGTCTCCTGCATTGCAGGCAGATTCTTTACCCTCTGAGCCACCAGGGAAGCTTTTAACAAAAATTGAATCATAAAAATATTTTACATTCTGAGTCTTTGCTTTTTTAAATAGCTACTTATTTATTTTTATGTCCATTTTTACCATCTCTGCATCCTACCTTTATAAAGATTTCATTCTTGCCCCCTTTCTAATGGTTCCTTGAATTTTTCATCAATCTAGTTTGGGTGGAATTGCATCCTCCCCCCACCCCCCTGCCCCAAGTTTCAGGGTTAATCTATACTTGGCTGAAAACAGTCAGCAAATTCCTCAGAACTGAGTTTGATTCATGGGATAATCACAAGACAAAACCTGGCAAATCAGGACAACAAATTCTGGAACTTTTGTCTGGGACTTTTGTTCCAACTGTATTTCCCCCACCCTGAATTGAGCAAGAGATAAGTACCTCAACTCATAGCTATAGGCAGCTTTTTGAGGATTAGGAAGGGGCAGCCTGCTAGGACCTGAGGTCAATAAAATGGCAAGAGAGTGAAGAAATGGAGAGAGGAACGCATTTTTTGAGCCTTGGATAACAGCTGAATGACTGTTCATTTGTCCCAATATATTTCCTGTTTTGTTTGAGATGGTTTAGGTCAGGCTTTCTATAGGTCAGACATGAGCTTAAATGATTTAATACAATGGTCCCTAACATTTTTGCTACCAGGGACTGGTTTCGTGGAAGACAGTTTTTCCACAGACAAGGTGTCGGGTGGGGATGGTTTCAGGATGATTCGAGGGTATGGTACTTACTATGCCACCACAGATCTGACAGGGGGCAAAGCTTAGGCAATAATGCAAGCATTGGCGAGTGGCTGTAAATACAGGTGAAACTTTGCTCACTCACGCACCACTCACCTCCTCCTGTGCAGCCCGATTCCTAACAGGCCACGGACCGGTGCTGGTCCATGGCCTGGGGGCTGGGGACCCCGATTTAGCATAGGTATAATGCTCAGTATCGTGTCTGTACGTGGCATCCACTGGATTATGGTTGCAGAATTATTAGGCACAGTCTATCATGCATGAGTCAGAAATCTTCAGTTTATCTTGTTTGTCTCTGGTGCTCACTGCAGCTTTTATTCCATTCCCCATGTCTGTGTAACTCTAAATGCTCTTCAGTAGGCCCACTACTTCCCCACCTCCACTTTGCTCCCATTTTCCTGTCCTCCCCTTCATCGTTTCGTCTTTCTCATCTTCTCTCCCTTCCCAAAACATGAAGTGGTTTCGGGGATGCAGAGTTTAGAATCAGAGAGGGACTCTGAAAGGTGATGAGAATGCTTTCTGTGCTTGTTCAAGCTGGGTCTCTTTGTCTTGTACTCAATTTATCCCTTTTCCCTCTTGGTACCTAGAGTCATGATACTCCAAAGCCTTTGTTTTTAATAAACAAAGAAGCATCAAAAGTTAACTTCATGTTTTACCACACTATCTGGGAAAGCATGCAAGGGCTCCCCTACTCCCCGAAAAGACATCTAGTAGAAAGGCAGATCACTTTTCCTTTTATTAAAAAAATTTTTTTTTTACTTGAATTATTATTATTATTTTGCTTTTTGGCCATGCTGCATGGCATGTGGGATCTTAGTTCCTCGGCCAGGGACCAAACCCACACTCCTTGCAGTGAAAGCCCAGAGTCATAACCACTGGACCGCCAGGGAAGTCCTGTTCACTCATTCTCTTAATCCAGTCATTTACCAAGGACTCTATATTACACTATTTTACACTTTGTTCCATATCTTCCTTTTCAGATCAATCTTCCCATCAAGAATTTATAATGTGTAAGTCTTCCTCTTTGTTCAGATGAGCAGCCATGTAGTACAAGGAAAAAAAATTCATTGAGGTGTTTGGATGGCTTCACAGTATAGACAACTGAATTTTTAGTGGCTTGGCATCAGACGTTTAGGATAGAATTTCTTTTGTGGCGAAGTCTTAGCCTTAAAATGTACGTTTCTCCAAGAAAGACCAAAAAAATGACATTAATACTGATATGGCAAAATATCCTTTTATGAATACAGTACAGTCATGATTATGAATTTGACTTCTCTTGGAACATGTAATGTACACAGACATTTTAAGTGGGAACATTCCAGTTTAAATTTTAATGCAGNAGGTCAGACATGAGCTTAAATGATTTAATACAATGGTCCCTAACATTTTTGCTACCAGGGACTGGTTTCGTGGAAGACAGTTTTTCCACAGACAAGGTGTCGGGTGGGGATGGTTTCAGGATGATTCGAGGGTATGGTACTTACTATGCCACCACAGATCTGACAGGGGGCAAAGCTTAGGCAATAATGCAAGCATTGGCGAGTGGCTGTAAATACAGGTGAAACTTTGCTCACTCACGCACCACTCACCTCCTCCTGTGCAGCCCGATTCCTAACAGGCCACGGACCGGTGCTGGTCCATGGCCTGGGGGCTGGGGACCCCGATTTAGCATAGGTATAATGCTCAGTATCGTGTCTGTACGTGGCATCCACTGGATTATGGTTGCAGAATTATTAGGCACAGTCTATCATGCATGAGTCAGAAATCTTCAGTTTATCTTGTTTGTCTCTGGTGCTCACTGCAGCTTTTATTCCATTCCCCATGTCTGTGTAACTCTAAATGCTCTTCAGTAGGCCCACTACTTCCCCACCTCCACTTTGCTCCCATTTTCCTGTCCTCCCCTTCATCGTTTCGTCTTTCTCATCTTCTCTCCCTTCCCAAAACATGAAGTGGTTTCGGGGATGCAGAGTTTAGAATCAGAGAGGGACTCTGAAAGGTGATGAGAATGCTTTCTGTGCTTGTTCAAGCTGGGTCTCTTTGTCTTGTACTCAATTTATCCCTTTTCCCTCTTGGTACCTAGAGTCATGATACTCCAAAGCCTTTGTTTTTAATAAACAAAGAAGCATCAAAAGTTAACTTCATGTTTTACCACACTATCTGGGAAAGCATGCAAGGGCTCCCCTACTCCCCGAAAAGACATCTAGTAGAAAGGCAGATCACTTTTCCTTTTATTAAAAAAATTTTTTTTTTACTTGAATTATTATTATTATTTTGCTTTTTGGCCATGCTGCATGGCATGTGGGATCTTAGTTCCTCGGCCAGGGACCAAACCCACACTCCTTGCAGTGAAAGCCCAGAGTCATAACCACTGGACCGCCAGGGAAGTCCTGTTCACTCATTCTCTTAATCCAGTCATTTACCAAGGACTCTATATTACACTATTTTACACTTTGTTCCATATCTTCCTTTTCAGATCAATCTTCCCATCAAGAATTTATAATGTGTAAGTCTTCCTCTTTGTTCAGATGAGCAGCCATGTAGTACAAGGAAAAAAAATTCATTGAGGTGTTTGGATGGCTTCACAGTATAGACAACTGAATTTTTAGTGGCTTGGCATCAGACGTTTAGGATAGAATTTCTTTTGTGGCGAAGTCTTAGCCTTAAAATGTACGTTTCTCCAAGAAAGACCAAAAAAATGACATTAATACTGATATGGCAAAATATCCTTTTATGAATACAGTACAGTCATGATTATGAATTTGACTTCTCTTGGAACATGTAATGTACACAGACATTTTAAGTGGGAACATTCCAGTTTAAATTTTAATGCAGGATAAAGATATAGAATGATTCACAGGACAAGTATTTTTCTCATGAAGAACTAGCTGCTTATGATTCAAATTTGTTTTTCCCTGTTTGTTTTTCCAGATCACTATTTCAATTATTTAATGTTTGGCTTCTGATTTTTAATCTACTTGTCATTTATTTGCTCGTCTGTGCAATCAAAAATTAACTGTGGAGTGTCTGCTATGTGCAAAGCAGTGTGCTAGGGGCTGATCGGGGATAAGAACAGAACAAAAGTGAGTAAGTTCCCTCCACTCAAGGGCTTACAGTTGATTAGGAGCAGATCCAATGTACAAATAACTCTAAAAAATAATAGAAAGAGACTAAACATGGAGCAGGGAGAGAGAAGATGCCCAGGCCGAATAAGGAATGGTTCATCAAAGAGGAAGGTAGGGAAGCAGGGAGCCTATGTTTGATCTGCATTATTCATCTAGAGCGCTCTGCAAAAAGGAGCGGTGGCAGGTGAGGGCAGAGACCTAGACTGGGCCACACCTAAGCATTTAATGGTTGACAAAAGCCTAAGGTTATGTATGGAGACTCAAAGCATCCAGTCTTGGGGGGGATTTAATTTGTGGGGGGCTTCATCTTGCAAATCTGTTCAGAATGGAACACACATGCTTACAAATCAGAGGCACTATAATTGATGACGTTGTGTCAGATGTTTCATTTTTCTTAGCTAACCTACAGTTTTCACTAATGTTGGTGCGCCACTACCTTACATTTTTGCTTACATAAATATTGGGGCTGACAGAGAATGAGGAGAGGGAGCCTGAAGCCCAAGTTAATAGCCACAAATTTAGACCCTCCGTGGAACCAGGGATTCTAACATTTTTCTGAAAATGCTTCGATGGCTTGCTCTATAAGGAGCAGGGTTTTCACCGCTCCTGGGACACTGTGGATGGAGATGACAAATTGGATCCACTATTCTTTTAATCCTATCAAGTTGCACTATTTGTTTATAAATAGTGCTTTTGTTATGACCCTAATTGAGGGAGATTTAGTGCTGTAACTGGCTTATTTCTGACTCGATATTGTCTAAGATCTTGCATTCTTTAAAAAGTTGAAACAGAAAACTAGAGTAAATTACACATATCTGCTGCCTAAAGGATTTATATTTTCCTTTTGTTTGTTCTTAAATACCACCACTGGACTCATCTGCTGACTGTTCAATTGCAGGACACAGTGGCATAAAGCCAGATATCCTGTCCTGTGGTTTCCCCTCCCCCACTCATGAGATTAAGAGGGAAGGGGGCGGCGTGGAGGGAAAGGAGGAAAAAGGCAGAGGAAGTTCTTCTGGTTTACTAAAGACCTCATCCAAAAATAAAAGAAAAATATGTTAGTGTAAATAGCACTACAAAGACAATTTCAGATTAGCCAGAAGCTTTCAGTGTAGTTGCTGGCACTAGTTCACTTCTATACAATGAGAAATATAGACTGCGTGAATTTCAGCAGCACATTTAAGCACTTTGTGATGGCACTAAATCTCAGCCTAATGTGCTGATGGAAGGGGCCCACCTGCCTTGCTACCCAAGACTGAGTCTGAGTTAAAGCCTGGGATGAATTGCTGCTGCTTTTAAGAGGCTGGGCTGCCGGCCTCTCTCACCAGTGCTGTCTTAGGGGCTTTTGTATCTTGCATTGGCCAACTGTACCAATTCATTCTGCAGTCAACTAAGAAGACAGCAGAGGTTTGGTTTAACAACATGTTCAGAGCAATGTGATTTAAAAAAAAAAAAAAGTTCTTTTTTGTTTGCACTGGGTCTTTGTATCTGCACCCAAGCTTTTATCTAGTTGCTGTGAGTGAAGGTTACCCTTCATTTAGTTGCATGGGGTTCTCACTGCCGTGGCTTCTCTTGTTGTGGACTGAGTACAGATCAACACACACAGTCTTCAGTAGTCATGTGGGGTCTCAGTTCACCAACCAGGAATTAAACGCATGTCACCTGCATTGGAAGGTAGATTCTTAACCATTGGACTGCCAAGGAAGTCCCTGGAACTGTCTTTTTTGGGACATGCAGCCCACTACACACTGGTGTATGTGTGCTAGGTCGCTTCAGTTGTGTCTGACTCTTTGCAACCCTGTGACTGTAGCCCACCAAACTCCTCTGTCCAAGGGATTCTCCAGGCAAGAATATTGGAATGGGATGCCATGCCTTCTTCCCAACCCAGGGAATGAACCAGCGTCTCCTGCACCTCCTGCATTACAGGCGGATTCTTTACCACTGAGCCACTGTGGAAGCCCCCATCACACACTGGTTCAGTTCAGTCACTCAGTCATATCTCACTCTGCGACCCCATGGTCTGCAGCACGCCAGGCCTCCCTGTCCATCACCAACTCCCGGAGTTTACTCAAACTCTTGTCCATTGAGTTGGTTGGTGATGCCATCCAACCATCTCATCCTCTGTCATCCCCTTCTCCTCCTACCCTCAATCCTTCCCAGCATCAGGGTCTTTTCCAATGAGTCAGTTCTTGGCATCACGTGGCCAAAGTATTGGAGTTTCAGCTTCAACATCAGTCCTTCCAATGAATAGTCATTCATTTGAATGGAAATCAAGGAAATCATAAAAGATTGATTTCCTTTAGGATAAACTGGTTGTATCTCTTTGCTGTCCAAGGGACTCTCAAGAGTCTCCTCCAACACCACAGTTCTAAAGCATTAATTCTTCTGCAGTCAGCTTTCTTTATAGACCAACTCTCACATCCATACGTGACTACTGGAAAAAGCATAACCTTAACTAGACAGACCTTTGTTCACAAAGTAATGTCTCTGCTTTTTAATATGCTGTCTAGGTTGGTCATAACTTTTCTTCCAAGGAGTAAGCGTCTTTTAATTTCATGGCTGCAGTCACCATCTGCAGTCATGCATTTCATCACCATGCAGTGATTTTGGAGCCCCTCCAAAANGACCATAAGTTTTTCATGCTTCTAATATTATGATCATGCAATCCTCCTGCCTTAGATGAGGGAAAAAAATAACGCAGTAGCGCTAATAGATTAAACGCTTCTGTGGACAGACCAGCCGGCACCCTCTTCTGACTGTGGATAACTCTGTCTTTGCATACTTCTCTGTTGTGTTGACGTTTCTATTCACTCACCCAGTGAAACACATGTGCTGCTTTCAAGTGAAAACTCACACCTACCTCCTAAGCATTTTTGTCGACATCTCAACTATTGACTTTCCATACAAAAAAGTCCTTTGAAAAGCAAATACTTAAGGAATTTGATTGAGTGAACACCTCAGCCTGAAACTTGGGGACTTTGGGCAACTAACTCAAGTTCCTGGGACAAGTAGTATTACTAGAACCTTAACTTGGAATTTAATTCTTAGAGTCCATATTCAAATATGAAAACAACAAATTCTGCTACTGGGGAAGTGGTTTTCCCACTCTGTCATTTGGGACAGCCCATTCCTCTATGTCCCTCCAACAAAGTGGGTCGTTAAGAGCTGATTTTACCTCTCTTCATTTAGTTCTAGGGGCATTTCTGCTGCTGCTGCTGCTGCTGCTGCTGCTGCTGCTGCTGCTAAGTCGCTTTAGTTATGTCTGACTCTGCATGACCCCATAGACAGCAGCCTACTAGGCTCCCCTGTCCCTGGGATTCTCCAGGCAAGAATACTGGAGTGGGTTGCCATTTCCTTCTCTAATGCATGAAACTGAAAAATGAAACTGAAGTCGCTCAGTCATGTCCGACTCTCAGCGACCCCATGGACTGCAGCCCACCAGGCTCCTCTGTCCATAGGATTTTCCAGGCAAGAGTATACCTGCAGTTAGCCAGAAAATGGTTACATTGATGTTGTAATGTTAGTTCTTTTTTAAATTGCCGTGTAGTTGTTTTATAATGTTATGTTAATTTCTGATATACAGCAAAGCGATCCAGTTACATATATATATATACATATATATATAGGTATATATGCGGCTTCCGTGGCAGTTCAGATGGTAAGTATCTGTCTGCAATGCAGGATACCTGGGTTTGATCCCTGGGTCGGGAAGATCCCCTGTAGAAGGAAATGGCAACCCTTTCCAGTATTCTTGCCTGGTCAATCCCTTGGATAGAGGAGCCTTGCAGGTTACAGTCCATGGGTCGCAAAGAGTCAGACACGACTAAGCGACCAAGCACACACACACAGACACACACATATGAACTCTTTTTTCATATATTTTTCATTATAGGCTGTTACAAGTTACTGAATATAATTCCCTGTACTTCACTGTAGGTCCTTGTTTATTCCTCCTCCACTTTCCCTTTGGTAACCATGTTTGTTTTCTCATCTGTAACTCTGTTTCTGTTTTGTAAATAAGTTCATTTGTACCACAGTTGAGACTTCACATACAAGTGACATCATATGATATTTGTCTTTCGGATTTGGTTCACTTAGTATGATAATCTCTTGGTCCATCCATGTTGTTGCAAGTGGCAATATTTCGTTCTTTTTTATGCCTGAGTAGTATTGCGTTGCATTGTGGAGAAGGCAATGGCACCCCACTCCAGTACTCTCACCTGGAAAATCCCATGGACGGAGGAGCCTGGTGGGCTCCAGTCCATCGGGTCGTAAAGAGCTGGACATGACTGAGCGACTTCACTTTCACTTTTCACTCTCATGCATTGGAGAAGGAAACGGCAACCCACTCCAGTGTTCTTGCCTGGAGAATCCCAGGGACAGGGGAGCCTGGTAGGCTGCCATCTCTGAGGTCGCACGGAGTCAGACACGACTGAAGCGACTTAGCAGCAGTGTTGCATTGTGTATATGTACCACATCTTCTTTATCCGTTCTTCTGTTGAGGGACGTTTTGATTGTTTCCGTGTCTTGGCTATTGTAAGTGGTGCTGCTGTGAATATTGGGGTGCATGTATCTTTTCAGATTATAGTTTTCTTTGGATATATGCCCAGGAATGGGATTTTTAAAGTCAATTCTTATGTAAAAGTGACTTTTAAGTTGAGGCAGATTATTAGATTTTTGGACTGGAGAACTTGGCAGCAGTTTGACAAGAACATATAGTAGTTTGGCATTATCTTGACATGACTTCAACAAGAAATACTCGTCCATTGTAACTGCTGGCTCTGTAGACATTTGAGGTTACATATACGCACCATCAGAAACAAAGAATGGGACCCTCTTTTACAGTTGTTGACTCTTGAGTATATTTATGGTGGTAGGCATTAACACCTGTAAAAATATGTATGAAATATAAACCTTAATTGAAATATGCTCATCGTGCTTAATTGAAACGTGTTCCCAGGAAAGCAGAGGAGGTTTTGCCTGTGTAAAAATCTGTAAAACAGGAACCAAAGGTAACACGATATTCTTCTATTAGCAGAGGTTTTTATTTAATAAAACTAAGACAAATATCTCATGTGCTTGGCTCATTAGCAATACTTATTTTTTATCAGAATTAATATTCTTCCATATTTTCTTTGGAAAAAGCAATATTGATGTTTATGTAAAATGCAAACAAATGATGCAGTGTTTCACATTTTCCAGTTTTTCACTGTGATATATTTATTCTCTAAAATTTTATGTTAGTGCAACAAAAAAAAAGTGCTTCCACAGTTCATTTCAAGATAATATATTGCTCCATTATAGCAAATGTGGTACAGCTTGGGCTTAGGAACTGGAAGCTAAAGCAATTTTGGTACATATGTTTATTATATCTTGAACAAGGCTCTTTTGGTAGGTCTTGGATCACTGATAAGTTATTAAAAGACATAATTTCCATACAAGTGACAAAAACCTTTAAAATACATGGATGTAAATTTCAGTGCCCTAACTACTAAAATATCTTTGAAGAGAACATCCTTCTCAGCAAAGAGAAAACTATAAATTAAAAAAAAGCATAATTCTAAAAAGTTCAATGATTGTTAGAAGAAAAAGGAATATTGATTTTGACTTTTTATGTTTTAATGATTTGGGGAATGATAGAGCTCACTTCACATAATCACATATCTCTAACTTCTACTTGTTTACTTTGACACTAGAATATGTGAATGTATGCTTTTATATATAATTATCTATGTAATATTTCATAAATATTAAACAAATTTTAAAAGATAAGCCTAGTTGGGAAACTCTTAATAAATCAACTTCTTGGAAATTTTTGAAAGGAAAAATGGAGCATGGACATAAAATTGTAAGTAGCTGGATTGAAACAGACAACACTAGTGTGTAATATATCCTTAAATTTTATTGACTTCTTGGTGTATGCCAAGTATACATACATACTCATTAATCCTCATGAAAATCTTTTGAAATAGTTATCTTCTAGATTTCAAACAAACAAGCCTGAGACTCAGAGAAGTTAGATTACCCAACATCACATCTTTAGTAAGTGGAAGAATCTGCAGGCTTATTCATAGCCATCTAAAGATGATTCAAGTTATGCACTATGTATTTCCTAAGGAAATCACTTGCATTCTTAAATAATATGTACTCTATTTTTTATATTTCATTGAACAAAATGACTTTCCAGTTTGAATGGGAAGTGAGAATATTAGTTTCTTAAAATACCTGAACAATGTACACTGAAGCCAGGTACTAAATAGCGAGAATGACGTGACATACTTTCTTAGCAATAAGATCTTTCTGAGAGATCATAAATATTTAAGCATAAACATACCATAGAGTGGCAACCAGGACAATTCTTGATTTAATATGGAATTTTCCATACCTTGAGATTGCAAACTATGTAATTTGAATTTCTCATTAATTGACAAATATCCAGTTTGCTTTGGAACGTGCCGATCTTTAAGTTAGATCTTAACTTTCAAGATAATTCGATCTCTAAGACCTTGAGAAAGTAACAGATAAAAGGAAATAACCCACAATCTTTTTTCTTTTGTATTCTGACTTAATGCAATTTGAATATCTCAGTCCACCACTCCTTTTCATTTTTTGTAATCACTATAACTCAATGGACATGAATTTGAGCAAACTCTGGGAGACTGCAGGACAGGGAAGCCTGGAATGCTGCAGTCCGTGGGATCGCAAAGAGTTGGGCACAGCTTAGTGACCAGACAATAGCAAAATAACTTATTATTTTATCAGTTAATCAGTTTTACTTCAAATACGCATGCTTCCCTTCTCAGAAAGAGAAGTTCTGAGACTTAGTTGGACACGTATATTTCTAGAATAAGAGCTACATTTCTTAGCTTCTCTTGCAATCAGGTGAGACCATGTGAATTCTAGCCTGTGTGTTTTAAGTGGGAGAAAGGACACAGTGCATGCACCATCCTCACTTTTTCTTCTGTAGACTGAAATGGAGATAACAATGTCTGAAGCTTCAGCCACCATCTTTGAACATGAACTGATCTTGGAATGGAAGCTTCACATAACCAGACAACTACCTGGAAGGAGGTTGTCCCTGTCACTGGGGAATGCCATTCCAACCAAGATCAGTTGTCTTAGACTTTTTAATCACAGAGAAATATTTCTACCTTGTTTAATCCACTTTTGGAGGGTTCAGTTAAGTTCAGTTGCCCAGTCCTGTCGGACTCTTTTCGGAATCGCAGCACACCAGGCCTCCCTGTCCATCACCAACTCCCAAAGTCCACCCAAACCCACTGAGCCAGTGATGCCATCCAATCATCTCATCCTCTGTCGTCTCCTTCTCCTCCTGCCCTTAATCTTTCCTAGCATCAAGATCTTTTCAAATGAGTCAGCTCTTCGCATCAGGTGGCCAAAGTATTGAAGCTTCAGCTTCAATATCAGTCCTTCCGATGAACACTCAGGACCGATCTCCTTTAGGATGGACTGGTTGGATCTCCTTGCAGTCCAAGGGACTCTCAAGAGTCTTCTCCAACACCACAGTTCAAAAGCATCAATTCTTCGGCATACTCTTGCCTGGAGAATCCCATGGACGGAGGAGCCTGGTAGGCTGCAGTCCATGGGGTTGCTAAGAGTTGGACACGACTAAGCAACTTCACTTTCATTTTTCAGTTTCATGCATTGGAGAAGGAAATGGCAGCCCACTCCAGTGTTCTTGCCTGGAGAAT
This sequence comes from Neotragus moschatus, assembly GCA_006410615.1. Taxonomy (NCBI): domain Eukaryota; kingdom Metazoa; phylum Chordata; class Mammalia; order Artiodactyla; family Bovidae; genus Neotragus; species Neotragus moschatus. The sequence goes on from SJYA01000910.1 coordinate 951,222, forward strand.
CCCAGGGATGGGGGAGCCTGTTGGGCTGCCGTCTATGGGGTTGCACAGAGTCGGACACGACTGAAGCGACTTAGCAGCAGCAGCAGCAGCAGCTTTCTTTATAGTCCAACTCTCACACCCATACATGACTACTGGAAAAACCATAGCCTTGACTAGA